>JAUMHM010000031.1:7226073-7242393 GCA_032362435.1 Melikaiella ostensackeni
CGGTGGCTCAGGCGATAGTGCGTCAGGCTTCCGAGCAGGAGGACTGGGGTTCGGTCCCTGTGCCGGTACCAATGAAAATTTTTCTATGTACTTCTACCAGGGCTTCGGTGGTTCGAAACCCACTTTAAACTGTAGGTCCCCTCAAGGGAGGCTAGTGACATCCCAGGCAAAGGGCTCCATGTCGAGGAGAACATGCTTGGGGGTCACTAGTCGATTTTGAGAGTCCCGGAAAAGAATTGGCGATCTCCTTGCGAGAAAGGCTCCATGTCGAAGGGGATTACAACTCGGTGGTCGCTGGTCTATTCCAAAAATAGTTAAGGGTCTGGCACAAGAGGCTTTATAGCTTGAGCACCAGGGGAGCTCCATTGGGTCTTCCTGTCCGTCTGGACAACAACACAACCTAATTTTAAATTGAATACACACATAACTGTAAAGGGCTTTATATTTGGGAACTTTGAATTCAGATTACATGTGAATCTTGAGTGATTTGAAGTTGAAATGCTTGAAATTCTTTAAATACACAAGATTAGAAAGAAATGAATAAACCATATTTCTACAACCATAAAAGGTCTACTACAAATTTGTTAATAATAATTTTTTGATAGGATGCGTTAGTTTCTGTTTTAATCGTAAAGAAAAACATTAGAAATAAAAAAATTAAACTTTCAGAAGAACGATACAAAATACGAAAATAATAAATGAACAAAAGTTGTTTGCCGAAAAAAGATCGACAAATTTGGTATTAATTATGTTTTGATAGAACGCGTAGTTCTTTCTCAATCGTAAAAAATAACATGAAAATGGAAAAAAATTTTTTTGGTAAAACGACATAACATACATTAAATGTCAATCAACAAAAATTTTCGCCTAAATTATATCTATAAATTTACTTTTAAACATTTTTTGATAGGACGCGTATTTTTTTTTAGTCGTAAAAAATAACATTAAAAATAAACAAATTAAATTTGTGGAAAAACGGCATAAGCCACATGCAATAAAATATTTAATAACAAAATTTGTCGCCTAAATTAGATCTGAAAATTTGCTTCTGACCTTTTTTTGATAGGACGCGCATTTTTTAATTATAAAAACAAGATAGTGAAATACATTGGAATGCGAAGCACGAGATACGTGATGAGAATGTTTTCGTTGAAGCCGAAGATGCTTAAGCAAAAGAGAATTCACAATCACCAAAATGCAGTTGTCGATGATTTGACTTTTAATTTTATAAGGTTTGTGCACAAATACGAGGAAGGTACAAAAACCGAGCCCGTAGCGCGAGATATATGTTTTGGAGCGCGAAGCGCGAGATTCAACAGACGCGCGCCCTAGGCGCGCTCAAACTAGCGAGCGAAGCAAGCCGCGCGCGCAGCGCGCGATTAGGAGGTGCCCGCGCAGCGGTCAGATTTTCAATTCTTTTTTAACATTTCTAGAGGTGAAAAAATTATTCTCATTTTTTTATGGATTTCAATGAATCATTTTCTGAGACATAATTCCTATGTAACTCACCCCTATTTTTGTAAAACATTTTTAACACGTATGTAAATAGGAGGAGAATTTTTTGTGGTACTTGAAAACTTTCCATCGAGAAAAATGCACTGGAAAAAAATCGTCAGGACCCAGGAATCGAAATTGGCAATACAGCGAATTTTTTTAATTTTGATTTAGGTATTCAATGAAATTATCTTTATAAGTTATAGTTTGGAAATTTTTGTGAGTATGCGTGGGCTTCTTAAACGTCGAAATACACAGGGAAAAAAATTCAAAAGATCCAAGACTCGAAATCAGAATTACAGTAATTATTTTTAAATTTGGTATTTAATAAAATGATTTTCTGCACTTGTGATTTTAAAATTTTGTGAAGCATGTATAGAGTTTTGAAGCATAGAAATACGTTAGAAGAAAATCAACAAGACCTGTTTCCCATTTTGATTCTTGGGTCTCGTCGATTTTTTTTTTAGTGTATTTCTAAGCTAGGAAATTCCAGACCTGCTCAAATAATATTAAAATCACAATTGAAGAAAATAATTTTATTAAATACCGAATTCCAAATTTTGAAAAGTTACTGTAATTGTAATTTCGACTGCCGGGTCTTGTGGATTTTTTTATTGTATTTCTATAATTGAAAAGCCCACACATGCTCCAAAAAAATGTCCACGCCTCACACATATTTTACAACGCGGTTAATTAGTAAGAATTAAAAATCGAAATTTTCAATTTAATATTTATTTTATTTTTGTGTACAAAAAAAAATGTTGAAAATTTTTCTTGTAAAGTTTATGGAAGTAAATAGCCTTACAATAGGAAAACATGAGAAACAAATTTTCTGTCTAAATATTATGTGTCAATAAATCACGAAAAATGCGATTTTGTCAATTTGTACCTAAAGTTGCAAGAAAAAATATTTTCGGTGCTCATGCTCTTTTTGATAAAGTAAAGAAACACATACATGTTTTTAAGTTTCAAGCAAAATTAGTTTTATAATTTTTTAGGGATTTTTAAACATGAGCCATTTTCACACAAGATCCGTCAAAAATAGAAAACAATTTTTTTTCAAACTGAAGAATATGCAAGTGTTTCTTTAGTTTATTAAGAAGACCATAAAAAAGATAAAAACATTTTCTTTGAAAACTTCAGGTACAAATTAACAAAAGTGCATATTTCATAATTTTTTGAGGTATTACTTCTGGACGGAAAAAAATTTGGCTTACTTTTCCTCTTTCTAAAATTATTCACTTCTATAAAATTTTTCGAAAAAAAATTGAAAACAATTTTGTTCTTTTTTTACGGAGCATGTGGAAAGGCATTCTCATGGATCTTTGCAAAAAAGGCTCATGTTTCAAGATCTGTAAAACATAGGAAAAAAAGTTCTGTTTCAAACTGAAAAATATTATGCGTTTCCTTATTTCATTCAAAAGAGCTAGAAAAAATAAAGAAAAGAAAGGCATTTTCCACAACTTTATGTAAAAATGAACGAAATTGCATTTTTCGTAATTTTGTGAAATATTATATTTCCAAAAAAATGTTTTTTTTACTTTTTTCCGTCTAATATTATTTACTTCCATGAACTTCACGCAAATAAAATTTTCAACAAATTTTTCCCCATATTTAAAAAATTCAAAAAATGAAAAATTTGAAAATTTTCAATCGACTTTTCCTGTATAGTAGTTAAAAATTTTGTCTTGTCTCTTGTCTGTCCTTTTCGCTCATTAAGACATGACAATGCCGGTTTCCCGTGCACTTGCTCAGTAATTCCTCACTGTGTGGCGTTATCATCCAGTCAAAATTATTCAAGTTATCGACGGACAATTCGTTTTAAATTTTAACTCTTTCTTTTAAACAATTGATCAACATACATAACTTCATCCTGAAAAATTAACACGTAATTAACACAAGATTATGGACGATTAATTTTTACAAAGTTGACTTTCAATATCATTGTTACTGAGCGATTATTATCGATGCGCTTGAGTTCGCCTTTAGCAGACGTTAATGACAGGTTTTGTATTTTTTCATTTTTTAATGCTGAAAAGAAAAACTAGCGCAGTTACTCCGTTACCTTCTAACGTCCATCTTAACGTTGAATCAAAATTGCGACAATTTCAATGTTAACCTTGTTGATTTGTTGAATTTTTATAGACATTGAATTACAAGAAATTATTTAAATGTGACATATTGTTCTTTATTTGACAGGAAAATTAATTTTCGGTATCTCAATTGTCAGATTAGATAGTTCGAGACAAGTAGATTTATACCCACAAAGCAAAAAATGATTCAAATATTTTTTACCCTACCTAAGTGATCTTGAAATTTAAAAATATCGAAAAAATCGTCTTTTTCGCTATTTTTTTAGAGTTACGGCAATTTTCTCGACTATTCGACCATGAGGTCTGATATACGTTAAAAGAATGTATTTTAAATACGTTACACCCATAATATATGGAGAATGTCGATATTAAAATCATTTTTGTGGACTTTGAATTACAAGAGAATATCTGAAAGTGATATATTGCTCTTTATTTCACAACAAAATTAATTTTCGATGTCTAAATAAGGTAGAAATGTTTTCGAGAGTACTTAGATTTATAACTGTACAGCGAGGAAGTAATTTGAATGATTTTTATCTTGCCAGAATGACGTTGATCATTGAAAAAATTCTCAAAAATTAAATTTTTCGCTATTTTTTAAAAATCATATCACTTTAAACGAGCATGTGACCATCATACGAGTATTATATATTTCTTAAAATGTATTCTAAGCAAAATGAATAAAAATAATTATATTATTAATATTATATTATTATATATAATATCATTAAATTATCAAAGCATTACTTTTATGCTGATTTCTGACATTGGTTTCAATTCAGTCATCCTGAATAATTTCTGAACTGAAGTCATTTGTAGTTTCAACAATGGGCAAAATCTGAAATTTCTAATTTTTTAATATTAGTTGATATTTTGATGTATTCACGGCCAGCTCGCTAATCCACAGAATCAAAACAAACCTACGTACTGCAATTTTTGAGTGCATCAAGGTTTGTTTACATTTTACCAAAAAAAAAATTCATTTCAGTTTTGATTGCCTAATCGCGAGTATGCTATAAGAGAGCGGGAAAACCCGAATTTTAAAGAGCATTTCCTTTTTGCATTAAATTCAGTAAACGTGAGCTGTGACTAGTTAGTGGTTTGTGTTTATAAAAATGGATTTGTTAAGTGAATCTCCAATCATTGGAAAATACAGTGAGTTAAGAAACCGAAGATTACCTACACACTTGGATGTCATGAGATACTACTTTTGCGAATGCGAAAAAATTCGAAATGAAGAAGAATCTAAAAGATACCCAAGTTTTCCTGATATTTCGCGTTTAATTGTGAAATGGTTGCAGAATATATGGAATGAAACTTCCATCCCAATCCTTATAGAAGCAAGAATCGCAAAAATCGTTAAAACAGATCGAGATGAGTTGAAGAAATTGAAAAAGTCGCATGGAATAGATAAAGCCAAATCCTGGTACAAAAACAAATTGGATGCGTTTCGTGCAAATAAATTAAAGTTATTTGATATTGCGGCTTGTAAGTGTGATAATGCTTCATGCACTTGTGAGATAGATCTTTCTGAAACTGACAGAGTGTTTCTCTCAGATCAGCGATCTTCCAGGCGAATGAGAAAACCATTTACGTCTCTCCCAAAAATCGATTCGGGACAATCAGATCATTATGAAATACAATCGAAGCCTTTGATGACTGATGTACTTCAAGATCAAAGTGAAGGAGTTATCCGAAGAAAGCGTCAGAAGGTGAAAATTGAAGGTGAAAATTCTTACTGTGGCTCGATTATGAATGACAATGTAAAAGACGATTACCAGCCTGCCGAACAAGATGTTGAGGATGCGTGGGTCCCTTATTGGAATAAATTCACAGATCAGACGAGATTAAACTGTCCAAAATTTTAAAATGTCTGTGACAGATACGGCATGGGATTAAGGTCGGCTGCTTTACTGGCTTCAGCAATTTTACACAACGTGAGTAAGCATATTCCCGAAGTAAAAGGTTTAGTTTTTGACATGAATAAACTGTATCGAGAGAAAACAAAAACTCGTCATCAACTTCAGAAAGAACTGCTCTAGTTGACTTCAGATATGAGGGCTTTTTACTACGATGGCAGAAAAGACGAAACGAAAGTGATAGATGGAACAAGTAAAGGAAAAACGCGGAAAACAACAAAACGAGAAGCACATCCTTCTCTCATTCAAAAACAAGGAAGTACTTATTTAGGACACATATCCTCATCTTCTTCAGATGCAAAAACGATTGCACATGATATCCTTCAGTTTGTCTTTGACAAAGAAATTAGTACCTCTAATATAGATTGTGTGGGTTGTGGTGGCTGTCCTACGAACACTGGTAAGCTCGCAGGTATAAAAGGAGTGGTACATTTTCCATACTTGTGTATAGTAAATATGCCATACGCAACACAGTAATTGCCTCATACAGTATTGGCATTTTTTCCGTACCTATGTATGGGAAATATACAATACACAGTTCGTAATTTCGCTATACTGAATTGGTATTTTTGCCATACTTGGGTATGGTAAACTTGCCATACAGAGATACTAATTTTCTTACATTAATTAATTTATAATAATAAGTTGTTGTTATAAGAGCAACAAATCTGTAGAAAATCGCTGTTGTCCATGCTTAGATTTGGAATGTCAACTTTCAGCTCTTCCTGAAGTCTCAGAAATGTCCGAAAAAGTTGGAAAAAATTCAAGTGGATTACTTGGCTATTTGTGAATGCAGTCCAGCTTTGAAAATCAAATAATATCAAAAATTGTGGTCATCAGAATCGTTAATACAATAAAAAATTATCTCAGTTTTGAATGGAGATATCGAGACGAATCAAGGGTTAAAAGAAAGAGCTCAGTACACTGATAAAGCACGGACCAATAAAAAGTGGATAAGATTGTATATTTTCCTGCAAATTCAGGTCGCATAATTTGGACTTTGATGGGTTCAAGTCTCGTGAGGGAATAGCAGTACAAAGAAAATGGTGACGGATGTCCATTACCAATCGGCCTGTAACGGCGAAGACTCAAAGAAGAAAAGGGTCTGCTTCTGTACGGCTCACAGCAAAGTGTATAGGTCAGACGTCAGAGTCTATATCTGGGACTAGACCTGGCCATATGGTTGTAGTTCCCTCTTCAGTCAGCAGCTATTCAGAAGTCAGTATATTATACATACTAAAATTTTATTTCACGTCTACAATAATGATTAACTTAGAATTACATTTTTGTAAATGGTGTTAAATAAGGCATAATTTTTTCTAATTAATTGAAGAGAGTATCAAAGTAGAATAGAATTGATTTATTCATTTGCAAGTTTCTACAATTTGAATATTCCTTGTTCTGTATATATACATGCAATTTTAAACCTTAAAAGTAAATCATAACACAATTATTGTGAACTTGAGAGTATTATTATTTTATATAATTAAGAATCTTTAAAGATTATTTCTTTAAATCTTCTCAACTCGTATAAAATTCAATTACAAATAACTGTTTCTATTAAATATTATTAAAAAATAACACCTAATTATAATAATATGTATAATTTGTTGAGCAGCAACTTTACTAACACATCAATAATAAGCGTGGTATAGTTTTTTGTAATTTGAAGAATGATATTGATTTATATATGCATGTTAGAAGTAATAGCAAAACAATGATGATTTTCGAATATTTTGTACACAAAACACTGAAAACTTTGATGAGAAAGTAAGTCATAATTTTTGGAGTCTTTGCAATTTTTACATTTCTGGTTCTGTATTAATATATGTACATTCTGTCCAAAAAATATGGGTACCTCAATTTTTGTACAGATTATAGTGAAAATCTCAGCAGGAAAAAATTTAAAAAATATGGGACAAAGTACATGTTGCAGTTAAAAAGTACCATTATAACACCATTTACAAAAATGTAATTCTAAGTTAATCATTACTGTAGACGTAGAATAAGATTTTAGTATGTATAATATTCTGACTTCTGAAAAGTTGCTAACTGAAAATCAAATTACAACCATATAGTCAGGTCTAGTCCTAGACCTAAACTCTGACCTACACTCTGCAGTAAACCGTACAAAAGCAGACCCATTTTTTCTACAAGTCTTTGCCGTTAAAGGCGGCTTGGTAATGGACACCCGCCACCCTTTTCCTTGTACTGCTGTTCCCTCACGAGACTTTAGCTCATTAAAGTCCAAATTATGCGAACTCAATTTGCAAGAAAATATACAATTTCATCCACTTTTTATTGGTCCGTGCTTTATCAGTGTACTGAGCTCTTTCTTTTAACTCTTGATTCGTCTCGATATCTCCATTCAAGACGGAGATAATTTTTTATTGTATTACCAATTCTGGTTACCACGATATTAGTATATTTCCCATACTTCTATATGGATGTATATGCTGGTACTACTTTTAGTATACCGAATTCGTATTTTTCTCATACATGTACGAAGTTAATAATAATTAACATATACAGATAGGGGGAGAATCGTTTATTATAATAAAATAAATGTAGTTTTGTTTGATGCAAAGTTTATTTGAGCTCTGGAGTAGGATCACATTTCTACCAAAAGATAGGAATTTTCAACGAAATAACCAAATTTTCAACCAAATATTAGAATTTTTAAGCAAAAGGGATGAGTTCTAAACCAATAATATAATAGGAGACTTTTCGATGAAAAATAGTGGTGTCAGGAGTCCAAAAGTCTAATTCTCTGCATTTTCCTTCACCTTATCCATCAGCTTTTGCACCTGCTGATTTATTGCGTGTGGGTTCTTCCTCGTTTTTCTGCCCCTCTTATGCCCTGAAGATGGGTTAATTTTTTGGGAAACGCTGAAACAATTAAAAAAATTATAATTATTTTACATACGAGACAAATTAAGATGAAGAAGAAGTCACGATTCTTTAAATTAACTTCCCGTTGGATGAATTCCAAAGACTTGAAATTGACTCCATACGTGTAGGCATACACGTAATAGGAGAAAAAGAAACACAAAAAACCTTCTAGCATGATTCTTGATCTCAGAATCTCTTCTTCCTCAGAAAAAAATGCGCTAGTGGTAGCTTCATCAAACAAAGAATTCCCTCAAACAGAAAGTTTTGGAAAATTTCAGATTTCGAAGATTTCGCAAAGGTTTTAAATATTCCAATAGATTTTAAAAGGTTTAACGAGGTTTTTCAAATACTTCACAAACATTTCAATGATTCCAAAAGATTTCAAAGATTTCAAAAGATTTCAAAAGATTACCAATTCAGAAGATTATCAATGACTTCATGAAGATTTCAAAATATTTCAAAGATTTCAAAGATTACAAAAGATTTCAAAAATTACAAAAGATATCAGGAGATTTCGAAGATTTCGCAATGAGTTAAAAAATTTCAAGTATTCCAAAGTACTTAAAAAAGTTTCTAAATATTCCACAAAGATTTCAAAGATTTCAAAATATTTCAAAGATAACAAAGGATTTCAATGTTAGAAAAAAGTTTCAGAAGATTTCAAAATATTTCAAAAGATTAAAAATATTTCAAAATACTTAACAAAGATCTTAAATATTTCACAAAGATTTCAATGCTTCCATCAGGATTTCAAAAATTTCAGAAAGATTTCTAAAATTTGAAACTGAAAAAAAGCGTTTAATTATAAATCTGTTTATTTGAAATTATTTGAAAATAGTTTATGAAGTTTTAATCTGATGCTTACATTGGTTTGACTACTATAGGCTTTCGAATTGAACAGTTCAATTTTCATTGTCAAAACCTGTAAATTATTTAATATTGAACAGATTCAGAATCGTCTTGTGAAGTAATTAATTTATATTTAGCCATCCTGTTAGTGAATTCTGTCAAATATTTTTTGTTTAATGATTAGAGCAGACAATAACAGAAAAATAACTTTTCATTATTTTGATATTATAAACAATCAGGAGCACGCTTGAAGCTATCGAGAGCCAGCATCAGAGCAAGGGCGAGGAAAGATGCGGCTCCGAAATTGTATTTCTTCCTTCCTCCAATGCACGCTCTCCAATTGCAAATATTTCAAAAGATTTTATGCGATTACCTATGAAATCCAAGTATTCTTTAAATAGATTTAAAATTTGTTTGACCTTCGCTTACATCAGCAGTGAAAATAGCGTGCTCCTGATGGCTTCGAATTAAGATGGTTATTCAGGAAATGCAAAGGTGCAGCAACGTAACAGTAGTTTTGTGTGTATATCACAGTTATATTGTTATTATATGTATACAAAATTCACTTACCGTGAGATGAATACTGTGGCTTATCTTCTTGTTTTCTATTTCTGGCACTGAACTTGACTTCAATCAAAAAAGAACCCACTATTATTTTTGCACTGCACTTGTAAAAATGTTTCTCAACTAGACGCTATGAATTGAACATGCTTCACTCTCTCGCAAATGTATGGAAAATCTTTAAGCGACCAATGAAAAATCTCCATTCTCGTATGGGATATTCAAAAGTATGGAAGAAAAGCTGTATTATCGTATGGAAAAATAACAATTATTTCTTACAGTGTAATCCTCCTGTAGTTGACACCCGTGATCTTAGTTCTGATCAAAAGTACCTGCAAGATATATGGAATGCTGTCAAGGAAGGAGAGGGTTCTGAAGATTTTGCTGGAAAAAGTCCAAGAAAATTATCGTACGCCGGATGGTTGACTACTATAGGTTTCAAAAATGTTGACCTCTCTACAAAAATTAGATTAAGTCAGTGAAGAAAAATCGCTTAAGATCGAAACAAACTTTATTTAAAGATCATTTTATTGGGCAAAAGTTTTCCATTCATGGTTCGTCATAGGTCAATTATAAAAAAAGTTACGGTTGGATGAAGGTACAAAAACAGGGTCAACAACGCAAATTTCACGATAGTGAACTTTAACTTGCTCTATTTTGTTGAAAAATGAGTGAAAACGAGTTAAAAAATCAGGCGAGTACTTTGACATTTTCTTTAAAGGTAGGTTTCATAAAAATTTTAAAATTTTAATAATTTTAGCAGGCAGAGTTGATTTGAGAGGAGGATGTGATCTCAGCTTCAAATTGTGATAGAAAGCTCTGCTAAAGCATGAGATAATTAAAAAAATCAAACAATTAAATGATATAAGAAATGGAGTTTTAAAACAATTACATAATTTGGATATTAGCAATTATTTTTTCCATACTTTTTTTTTCTTCAGACATAAAAGGAGTGATCAGTATCGGTGTTAGGCCCAGGTTTACTGTTCGTCCCGTTCTACCCGATGCCTGTCACTTGGAGAAAATGAAAATAAAAGCAAAGGCGTAGGAAATGGATATTCACTTGGGAAAATGAATTTCACGTTCCCAGACGGAAAAGTTATTCATAGCGGAGAAATTATGTATAATTTTTATTTGTTTCATCCAAGTAATGTATAAAACAAATGAAACTTATACATAATTTTTTCCACTATGCATAACTTTTCCGCCTCGGGTTGACAGTTCCATTCCAAAAAAAGAAGAAACTTTCAGAGAAAGAGGAAAAGTATCATTGAAGAAGAATGATCACATAAGATAAGAGTAATTGAACTATGATTTTAGTTTTCTAAAATGTAAATTTAACTTCTTGCAAGTTCGAAAAGTCTCAAATTTTCCAATCCGCAGTTTAATTTTAACTTCATTCTTTCTCGAGCTCGAATATTTTTTATTTGAATTTTTATCACTGGAAAAGATTTCTGATTGAAATTATTTTCAAAATAGATAATTTTTAAAGTTAACATTTTTGTATTTTAAAGGCTCAAAGGCTCAAATATTAACCGATTTCTAAATATTTTTCTGTCCTCGATTTATCTATTCGGTTATGTCGGCCCACCTTAGTATTGAGCTCTTAGTTTTAATACATATTTTTAATGTGTGTAAAAAAATTATACATTTGATACAAAACTAAGTAAAAAAATTGAGGTAACTGTTTATAATAACAAACATGCAATAACAAAATTAATTTCTTCAGCTACCATTTTCTTAATAACGAACAGAAATATTTTCTTCGTCTTTGGTAGTTCTAACGTTGCACCCATAATTTTCGGGCATGTGGAAGAGGTACTGAATGAGGATCCTGGACCGAGCTGGACTGGATAATTATGGTTAGGATTCTATTGACGGATTAGTTACACTTGCTGCCCCCAAGTGACAAAAAATGATTTGAGTTAAGAGTTTTATTTTAGTTCATCATGAGAGTATATGTCCCAATGTTGTTCGAAATTGAGTGTCAACGATGTATTAGAGATGCCCCGAAACATTTCCGGAAAAGCATTTCTTTGAGTGCATTCCTGAACGAAGATCTCGCTGAATTATTCAAAAAGTGATACAAAATAATGCCTACTTTGCTTTACCAGAAAGTCTTCTTCTCGCTATACTATGTGACGAAAGGCAGAAAATCCGCAAGCTCACGGTGTCCCGAATAATTTCTACGAGACAATCAACTGAAAAATCAAAATTAAATAAATTCGAAGTTGATTCGTTGAATTTTGACGCAAAAGACTACGCTTAACTCATCGACTGGAAGGAGTGCAAAATTTCGGAACCGCCATTAACGAGATCGATAACAATTGAAAATCTTACCGAATTTACAACGAAGGATCATCATCACATCCCATCTTATTTCCAAAGACATTTTCGATTTCCATTCCAGACTCAAGCAGTGGAAAGATGTGTGGAAGAAGTTACATCCGCGTCTCGGCAAGCTTACTCCTCTGAAGTTAGAGATGGAATCATCCGATCAAGATTCGAAATTTGGAGAAACTTGCCCATTTTTTAAACGAAACGTAACTCTGACCAGATAAAAATTATTCAAATTACTTCCTTACTGTATAGGTATAAATCTAGATACATTTGAAAACATTTTTACCTTATTCAGACACCAGAAATTTTTTTTTTTTTGTGAAATAAAGAGCAACATGTTACTTATAGATATTTTCTTGTGATGCAAAATCAATGAGAATCATTTTAATATCGACATTTTTCGTGAATTATTGTTGAAACATATTTAGAATACATTCTCCTTAACGTATATCTGACATTTCTTGGAGGAGGGTGGGGGGGGGTACAAGATATTTTAATAGAATTATCGCTATAAAGGTAAAAATTGACTTGCTTCGAACTATTTTTATTGATAATTTCAATCTCCAGAAAAAATGGCTTTCAAATTTGAAGAAGTGCTTCGTTTTTTGTGATTTTCAGCTATGTCTACCATACGGAGACAGAAGGAATTTTTTTATGAAACTTGAGGGGAGTGTTTCTCTTTCCCAAAAGAAAGTTATCATTGCTATTAGAGCTTCGCGCGAATAACTTTTTCTCTTTCGATACGCCCTAATGTCCACGGATAGTTTCGTGACTCGCTTCTCTTCCCCTTCTCCCAACGCTTCACCGTGTCTTCTCACATGCTCGTTCGCTTTCTACCTAAGATAGTTAGAGAGGGGATTGACGAGTGACAGATTTTTACTCATTTTTCTTTCCGTGGGCATTCCTGATTTACAAAAAAATTAATATTAGCGATTTTTCCACAAATCTGAAAATTACGAATTTCTTAATTCACTTTAGTCCCACGGGACCTTAGGATATTGATCGATCTATTTCAAATTTTAAACACCTTCAGCTGTCTACTCTGAAAGTAATGCATAAATAATAAACCACAATGGAAAATGTGATGATTGTAAAAAATGTTACCCCAAGAAGTACCAAATGGAAGGGAATATATTATTACAAAATATATTTGAAAGTAAGTGCAAAAATTGATTTCTTTCAAACTTTTGAGTTTTTCTTACGTCCCTTAATTAAAATGCGACTAACAGGTGAGCATAGCTTCTTCAAAACTCACTCTAAATATCAAAATTTTAACGTGGGTATAGCTGCTTGTGGGTTCGATGCGTTAATTATTCGCCTTATTGAATTTTGCACTCATTAATCAGTTTAATTTACGTTTGAATAGAAGAAAATATTCTATTTTTTATTATTTAGAACTAAAAATTATTGCCAAACTTATTCTTAATTTCTGTAAAGTAGAATACATTCTGAATTTTATAACAAGTGACTGAAATGACTGTATATCAAATTTAATATACAACTGTCTTAATGACTTAAATTGCGAATATTTCTAACAGATCACTCTAAAGATGAATCAATAGATCATGAGGACAATTATATCATTTAGGAGCACCTCAGTGCTCCTAAATATCTCTCTGTAATCTGGTGTCTCCCTTTTATATGTAGTCCTTTTCTATTTCTAATGGAGCAATACTTGGATTAATTCATGCGCTTTGTGCTGATAATTTGAATTTGGAGGGAAAAAACGTGTTTTTAAACTGCCAATACAATGTGACGTTATAACATGTACCATGTACTGCTAAATGAAATGTGCAGAATTAATTAATAGCAAAATATTTTCTGCCCACAGCGGAATACATTTTACCATGCAGCAGGATCGATCCAAAGCTGGACTCATGCATACAAAAAGCGTTTAATCACTTACGGCCTTATTTAGTGAAAGGTAAGAATTAGATATATATTCAAATTAAAAATAAGATCAGTCTATGCACAAATAAGAAATAAATTAGGAAATCGAGTCGAAAATTTTGAAAATCAACTAATGACAATACCCTGTGAAAACTAGATTTCTTCTTATATAGAGGATTATTTTTAAAATCTCCTATTTGGAAGCCAATATGCGTACTGTTTTAATTTGCTAACTTCAGATTAATAAATGATACGCGGTAGCGAACTAAAGTGATGAATAGCCGGGTACTGTTTTAATACAACTTCAAAGTTCTTGACATTCACGCTCAGAAAAAACAAAAAACCATCATGACATCTGGTTCTCACTTCGAACTTGTTTTAATCCCAGAAATTAGTAATAAAATGTTCTCCATCGTGCATTGAATTAAAGTGCGACTATTTTTTGGGGGTTTTGTTTTAATACCGAAAAGCAGTCTTATAATAATACTTCATTTTTACAGTGTAGTGCCGTTAAATAAACCGCTAATTTATATTGGACTAAATCCTTGCACAGTGGAAAAGAATTGGTAATCTACGCAGAAAGATAGAGTGAATAAACTATAAAATCATAACAAGACGCGATGTGGTGCTGTACACCGCGTAAACGCGACGTGGTGCAGTATGGAATGGAGGCGTTGAAGTGTGATAACGGCGATACTTAGAAATCCACGTGAATTCATCGAGTTAGGTGGAAGTCCGCATACAAATTTTAAACTTTACAAGTGGTCTTCCACGTTGAAATTTAAACGTTATTAGTAACAACAAATATCTGGGAAACTGTGAGAGATAGACAAAAATGGATGTCATTTTCAAATTTAAATTTAATGTAAATTTATTCTACTTCATTGAGTTTGAAGTTTAACTTTAATATTTTACGTGGAATTACACGTAGAAGGTTTCAAACTTCTATGTGGATTTCCACGTGGTTGGATAAATTCACTTGGAAATGTACGTGAATTCCCACGAAGGAATCTAGGCTGAATTCTACGTGGATTTCCACGTCGATATTTTCACTCGGGTGACAATGGAGAGATAATAGCGATTTCCACAAGTGTGAAGTTTGCTGCCCGAGTAAAGCGAGAGCAGCATCACACAAGTGAAATAGCACCTTTCTCATGACGATCAAGATCTTTTTTTCACACATGCATGAAAATTCGACTTTACTATGCCTGTAGAGCGAGAAGAAAGTTCCTGTTTACAATCCGCAGGCGTTAAGGCAATTTTCGCGCTAGCACACATCGCAAATTCTATTACGTTCATCCCTAGAGACCGGGTCAAAAAACTTTCGCCCCGCTAAGGAGTCAGCTGTTCCACCAGAATCAGTGCCATCGGACAGGATAAATGGTTAACTAGTGATGAACTGTCCTTAATACAGATTGATGGGCATACGCGAAGATTGCTTTGACGTCCGCGGGTTCCAAATTTCAACTTTCTTCTCCCTCTACAGCCATAGAAGTTAAATTCTCACACATATGTAAAACGATATATCGTGTGCTACGCGGCAGGAATTGAAATGTAGCATGCCAGAAGGGACTAACCCAAAACTTTTCAAAAAGGTGGTTATTGGCGGAAAAAATCAAGAAAATTCTAAAGCACATCCTCTCGAAAGGATTCTTTTATAATATTATTTTTATATTTTTTTTTGTCAGCATGCTATAAGGGCCTGTGAATTTGCGCACAGGCCCCATTCCGCATGCGCAGTCGCATTAAGTTGAACAGCTGATGACGGCTGACAAGTTTTAGAGCAAAAAGGAAATTCTTACTTATTTTTCAAATCAGAAATTGGATTCTTTATCACAAATTTCGGAATGCAAAACATTTGCTAAAAATATCAATCAGGATTTTTAATATGACGTGTAGGTGAAACTATTCCCGAAAAAGCAAGCTAAAGGTAAAAACTCCAGATATCCTACCGAAAGAAAATGTCAAAATATTGACTGAAGATTCTCAGGCTCTGAGAAGTTTTTGAGAAGATTCTAGACAGGCATTCAGGTAACATTTTGAAATATCCAGGTAGCACGTTTAAATGGTCTGAAGGCTTGTAAATATGCTTTTAGAAATTCAAATAGGAATTTCATCATAAATAACAAGCAGAGAGGCTATCTCAAAAGAGTAACCTCGTCTCGGTGAGCATCCTTTGTTAAGCTTTCAGATTAAAATTTAGAAATGGATTTTTTTTTAATTTTGAAGTTAACAGCGTAAAACATCCAAATTCGGAATCTACGACTTTTTACGATTAAAAA
>JAUMHM010000031.1:7242493-7254203 GCA_032362435.1 Melikaiella ostensackeni
GATCTAAAACCTTTTCCTTCTCCTCCTAAACATCCCGTACCCAAATTTACCATACAAATTCCTTCATCCCCAGTAGTAAAACGAGACCAGAACCGAACGAGTTACGCTTACCCCGAAAGGAATTTGGCTTAATGTATAATAATAATAATAATAAATACATAAGCTTCAGTGGGAAATTCGAGAGGTATAGAGTATTCTATCATTACGTCACACTCGGTCGATAATGTCTATTATTCTTTTTTACTTTTTTATATACTGTAGGACGATGACATGTAGTGGAATCTGAAGCATTGTTTATATGGATTCGATTTTCTCCATTTGCGATTTCGCAATGCAGCAGAAAAAATGTAATGTCCAAAATTTGAGGTTTGGGTGACGTTAGAACCATGACTGCCATGATTCGCTCTAAGGGAACCCTGGGCACCTAAATCTCAAATTTTCGACATTATATTATTTTCTATGAGATTTAAAAATTATAAATAGACCAAACACCAATTCACAGTTGCAAAAATAATTTTTGTACCTGAAAATCAGAAACATAGCACAATTTTCTCTCTACTTATGCACTGAAAACGATATTTCACAGAAACTCCATATAAATAATGCTTTAGATTCCACCACATAACATCATCATACAAAAAGCCCAAGTATCAAATTGAGCTGATTTTGAAGTCATTTTAATACTCGTGTCAATCACTGATCTCTAGATCAGGGCACAGTCCCTTGAAATGGGACTTCGGCTTCAATAATGCCAGTCCTCCACCGATGGCAATCAAATCAAGCGTGACGGTAAAGCAGAGAACAAGTTTAAAAACCTGTTTTTTCTTTAAGGGAATACAAAATTTCAGGACCATGACCAAAATTCAAGGGCTTTTTCAGGTTTTTCCAGGTAAAAAAAAGTTCAAAGACTTTTCCAGGTTTTCCAGGACGCTGGACACCATGACTTTCCTTAAGTAATTACATTAAGTTTTTAGTACTCTTTTAATTTCAGAAGGAAAACAAAATATTTAAAAATATCCAACAACCCCATTAAATTAGAGTATGTATTATATTATCAGGTATGCTCTAATACAGTAAAATTGCTGAGATAGTACAATCAGGTTAAGCTTTATCTATTCTGCCATTTAAGCGACTTTACCTTTTTAGTCGACTCTCTACTGCAGGGTTCGGCAGAAGTCAGTCCTTGACTGACATGACTGACAGTGTCAGTCGCGAAGACTAGGTCAAATGGCCCCCAAAAAAAATATTCTTCTAACTCGACCCTAGTCCTTTATTTCCCTCTACCTACCGACTAACCGTAACGACCGTAACCCTTTGTACAGTTTGCAGGATTCCAGGAAACCGAAGAAAAAAATGACAGAAAAACTTATTGTCAGTCAGGCATTTGTCGTGTCAGTCAACACTTGTCGAAAGTGGCGAGCCCTGCTCTATTGCAACTACAATTAATTATATTAGAATTCAAATTTGAAAACATTTTAAAATCTACAACTTCGACTGAAAATAGGGGAAGCAAGTAATGAATTTTGAAAATAGGAGAAATAGGGAACAGACTGTGAGGTTTGAAATATTAAGTTTTTGGCAATTTTTACTTACCGTTGGTGCTGTTACATTATTCGAGGACTTATCGCTGGCTCTTTTAGGTTCAAGGCCCAACTGCACGAACAGTTCCAAAAGACGAAGGAGTAAATCGTCTAATTCAGATTCTCCCTGCATGTTCGCAGCTATGTTAGCGAGTGCGTTAGTAACTGCAGAGGAGACGTGCAAATATTTTTGGCGGTCATCTGTTGGTACGAGTGGCATCCAGAACATTCGCATAATTTCCTCGTAAACCTACAATGTGGAGAATTTAAATTATGCAAAGTATTTTAAATAAAATACTCAGGGAACCGTCGAATTATTCGATTCAAAGTTTTGTATGAGATTGTAAACAAACCTGGGATACTGATTCTTTTTCACTTCCTTCTCCAGTTCCACATTTAGCAATAAGCATACAACCCAGCTGATTGACAATAAGTGCATCCATAGAACTCTGCTTTCGACAGAAACGCTGTTGAAAGAATTGCAATATCGTTCGTGTAGTCTTTGGCTTATCTTTCAGGCCAACTGCTACGTGCCCTAACATAATGACGATGTTCGTAGAGATCAGCTCATTTGTCAGCCGTTCGTCACTTTCACTGGAAAAAAGATAAAGTTATTTGAGATGAATTTACTCTATATATTTAAATCTTTAGGGTAAAAAAATAGAATAGAGATGATAAATATAAATAAATTTGTGGTACTAATGGTATATAATGAACATAAAATAATTTTTATTTTGTTTCATTAAACAAAATATGTCTCCTTTACATACTTCGTAAATAATATTCTTTCTCTGTCATACAAAGGCGTAAAAGTTAATAATAACTATTTGTGATACAACTGCGCAAAATAGGCGATTGCCGACGAGTGTGAAGCTTGCAGCATGACCTGGAGGCAAATGCTGCAATGACACCAGTAGCAATTGCCTGAGCGCACTAGAGTTCCTCTAAGGAGAGTTGTGTCATGTTACCCCATCCACTGGCCGCCGCGAAACCGGAAACATGATATTTTGATGGGGCGCGAAAAGATTGAATTCTGTTATTTTTTATTGTTTCTGTTGTTTATGGAAATTATGAAGTGCATATGTTTGAAAATAAATGTTATAAACTTTCCAATAATTTACAACGTTTGTATGATAGGTGTTGCCTCTATTCTGCATAAAATCCTATTGCAATTAAAATTGTGATTTGAAAATCGCGCCAACTCAAGCCAATCAATTTCAATAAAAGGTCAATTAGTTCCGCTTTCGCGGCGCCAATCAGAAGCGGAGTAAGCGGTGACATAACTCTCCCTAGAGGAACTCTAGTGCACACGTGTATTACACGTTATTTTTTACAACCGTCCAAGAAAATTATTTAACGCCTTTTTACCCCTTTTCACCAAATTTCCTGTCCGTACGGTGGTTTTCAGTCAAATTTGTGCATTGTTTTTTTGAAAAATCTGCCGGACCTGTATAATCGACATTTTTTGCCGCTAAGAGTTAGGAACCACTTGTTTCAACTTTTTTTTTGAAAATCTCTTCTCACAGCATCTGCCGGATCTGTATACTCGATTTTTTTTTAAATTTTGCCGCTAGGAGTTAGGAACCACTTGTTAAAACTTTTTTGATAAATCTTTCTTTTACAAAACCTGCCGGGCCTGTATAAACTCTCTCCTCTCTCATCCCTCATCTTTTTCTATCACCAATCCCCTGAGATAAATTCTGGTTCCGCCCTGAATGAATGTTCGAAGTAATTCTAAAATAAAGGAAATACTTTGTGAACAACTCTTCAGATGCACAAAGTTCCTTATCTTATTTCAAAGTGCGCATGCGCCAACATTATTCTTGCACAGTCGGCCGGATTGAAACACTTTGCTCACCATTTAGAAGCACGGAAAGGCCTACTTTCGAGGTGAGTGTTGCAAAAAATCAATACTGAACTGAGTGAAATACCTGTGGCTCTTTTCAGCAGTAAATAGTCTGTTCGATACACTTGCGACTAACGCAGGCACGCAATCTGGATCTACAGAATGTGCAGCTTCCAAAGCAACACAGAGATTCCTAATGGCCGAGTCTCTCAAAGTTTCAAAGGCCATTTCCGTTAAAGACGTAGTCTGTTTTGTATCACTTTCTCGCACCTCCTTGTCTTGCACTAAACAATTTAAAAGTGACTTATTTACTTTACTGAAATCAATATATGAAGTTGATAATAAAATTATTACTTACCGGTTACTTTGAACTGATTTTTGGTCAATCGTTCGCTACATTGTCGATGAAGTTTGAGAAGAATTGGTGAAGGAGTTACAAGAAAATCTCGTAAATTATAAATCGAGGTGCTTGCAATGTTGGGAAACTTCTGTGCAAGTTTTCCCAAACCATCGAGGCACACCATCAACAATGGCATATGTGCGAGAACTAACCTGTGACTATAATTCGAATAAATCTTCTCCGTGAGACGACTGCAAAGGCTGTCAGCTCCTACAAAAAAAAAGGAGAATTAGGACTAAACAGCATTTAAAATTAAATCAAAGAATATTATCATAAAATTGAAAACTATATATCACTAAATTAGTAAAGGAAAACAAAATCTGATTTCACAAGTAGACACTTCTCTATTCTAATTTAGAGTTATCTATGAAGAGAGTGTACAGCGGCTTGAATAACAAAAAATAAAGTTGCAAATACGCGAAAAATAATTTCTCTTAGGAGGGATTAGATTTTAAGTTTTTGTTAATGTGCTTTTTTGTCGGTGGGTTTTTGTTTTTTCTTTGTTAGTTTTAGCTTCACTTATTATTGTGGGGAGCATATAGCACAGGATCTAATGAAACGGAACACAGGGATCACTCGAGATACCCTCGCCAATCAGCATAGACCTGATGTCCGCGTACAGTGCGGGCAAATCGTACTCCTCCCTCGCTGTAAGAATACCTTGGCATTTTTATCTGTAATTATCTACACTTTTTTTCAATTCGATCTAATCTATCAATGTATACCAGGAGAAAATCTAGACCCATTTAGGGGAGATCGGGTATGTTTCGTAAGCCACCTACTCAGAGTGGACATTTAAATTTCAGAAAAAGTTCCCAGTTTTTAAACACTTTTACCGGTCATTCAATACTGTAAAATTTTTAATTAAAAGTAAGCTTCCAAAGTAGAGGCCACGAGAATTGAACATTTTTTATGTTCAAACATTCAAATATAAATACTTTTAGTACTACACAAAAAATTGCCTATGCATTTTAAACACTTATTAATTCTCAGCCTTAAACTTGAACATGTTAAATTATTTGAAGTTTCATCAACTGTGGAAAACGCTATAAAGAGAGAAGGAAAATAAGGAAAAAAAGGGGGACACAGTTTCTACAGAAATGGAGAAAGTGACTATATTTTGAAAACGGAACTCAAGTAAACAGCCGAGGCGTTGACCATTCGACTTTTGAGCATACACCAGATTTCAAGACTTCAAAAGATCTCATAAGGTTTCAAAGGATTTAAAATTATTTAAAAATATTTCAAGGGATTTCAAAGGCTTTCAAAACATTTTAAGAGATTCCAAAGTTCTCCGATTGGACTCCAAATTTTAGAGTTTTTTGTGGGTACCATCGAAAATATTTACGTATTCCTGCTTGTGTCACGTCTACTACATATGATTGTTTAGCATTTGACGATGTACATAAATTGTTGTTCACTGAACACAATTGCTAATTAATAATGCTCAAAATAAATTGATACCCATATATGCATTTTTTATTTAAAAAATTTATGGTAGAAACAAAATTGAAAACTTTATTGAAAGAAACAAAAATGCAAGAAATTCCCAACGCAAGTGCAGGACTCGCTAGAAAATATCTTATTACTTCAGATACTTCAGCACCTTCGGAAAAAGTTTTTTCCTCTGCTGGCAACATAATCACACCCAAAAAAAAAAAAAAATTTATTTAAAACTTTTTTAAACCTCCTGGCCATCAAAAGAAATCTTAAATCCGGCGCTTGATTAAAATTTTTAAATGTTTAAATCTATTCAACAAACAGTATTATTTGTATATCATAAGCAACATAATAATAATATAATAAAAACAATGAAACAACAAGCAATAAAATAATAATAAAGAGCCTCGATGGCTCAGGCGGTTAGACGCTCGGACTTCACGTTAGAGGTCCGGGGTTCGATCCCTGAGCCGCTACCTCTGGAATTTTTTTTATATACCTTTACTGAGGTTCTGATGGTTCGGATCCCACTTTAAGCTGTAGGTCCCCCCCATCATGCACTTGACTGCAACCCAGTCCGTGGATGGTGGGGTAAAAAAGAAACCAGGCTGCTCAATATGTCATATTAGGTATACCGCTCTCATCTGATCACTTGACTGCATTATAAAAATGCGTCCGTGACTGATAATACATACCGGGACAGCCCGGTATAGAAAGTTTCGCACAGAAAATTCCAATTCAAGATCAAAAATGCCTGAGACATATTGGGCTGTGTCTGAGGTTTTCTTTTTTTATAATAATGATAATAATAAAGTAATAATTCTAATAATGTAATAAATACTTAAATTCTCTAAGCATGTATTTTATTGAAAAATTCATATAGTATTTGCTTTTCTATTTCTTAAAAATAATTTACAAAGCACGAAATCCTAAATTGTATCTTATAAAACATTTAAATATTTATTGAATATTTAACTTTGACGGATATTGTGTGGGTATAAAGTCCGACACATAAGAATCAAAACTTGTTACGTTAATATAACCTAACAATAACCTTCTTTAACACAAGTCATTTTGACAGATCTTCTGACACAACTTCACATCAATTGGCGGCACGTGGTGGATTTAACCGACAGAATATCGTTCGGCCGACCAAGAATCGTTTTTGTGGCTGACTTTGTATAGTTAACCGTTTAAACGTTTGGCCACACGGCCGCTTGGGATTTGTTAAACTTTTGAACGATTTAGACGCCATGTCCTAATTTCAAGGTATTTTAAAAGAAGCTAAAGGATTTCAAAGAATTTCATAAAGATTTCATGGTATTGCATGCATAATTCAACATTTTAGAAACAGAGCTTTAAAAATTGAACAATTTAAAATTAGAAATGCCTAAAACTTCACCTTTTCATATTAAAATCCTAGCAATTTTAAAGAATTTGAAAACTTGAAAAATTGAAAAAATTTCAATATTGAATAATTTCATGTATTATGAAGTAATGAAGTAATATGTAAAATTATTATTGGATAGATTTTCTTTAATTTCTTTTTTTTTTATAAGAATACAGCTACTTTTTGATTTAATTCAGCGTACAGGGGTTTAGGGGAATATTATTCCAAGAGGGATCCCCACTCCTGCACCACTTTGAGCGAGAATAAAGTTGCCCAAAGTTACGATCGGGCGTCTGATTTTATTCCGCGGTCAGTTGTGTCTCTGAGGTTCGGTTGAGTCCTGTCATCTGTTTATATTTCGCACTAACACTATTTATCGATAAATATTACGAATATATAAAAATGATTTCTCCTTTCACCCGAAAAAATTAATTTAAAAATTGTGGGAATGAAAAATTGATAGAGAGCATTTCGTTTTTTTCCCTTAACACGGAACATTTTTTTTATGCTTCACCTGACTAGAACATTGTAAATAATGACCACGTACTTCTACATTTTTGCCCGAACTTTCTATCACTTGGTCTAGAGAAAAATTTATTTTTCATCTCAAATATCTAGTTGTCATTCTCATAATTTGATGAATTCTTATATTCCAATATAGACATTTTTCCACATTTTGGCGTATCAAAGAATACATATTTTACACATATTTTACAGGCTTAAAAAAGGCTTTACAACACTTTTCGGGTTTTCTCAGGAAATACCTAGTTTTAAATTTTATTAGATGGAAAACTGGATAAAGACCATTTCGTTTTCTTCTCAACCCACACACAAAAAATGTTTATTAATCTTTTTACATCTTTCGTGTAGAGCTCTTGAGAGACACATACTTCTATAACTTTATTAGAATTTTATATCTCAAAGTCTACCACAGAAAACTCTTTTTTTATACCTCGGTACGGAGTCGTAAGTGGGGGAACAATCGAACACAAAATGAGGGGAAGCGGAATTAAATCGGACATCACTAAATCGGAAGATGGCTGTACAGCAATTATCGGTTTAAAAATAAATTCACGGACACATCCCGGTCCGAAGTTGAAAAAAAATACACTACCGTCGGACTAGTACATACGGGCACTTCGCTCACAGCGAGTGGGCAAACAAAGGTTTTGTATGTATGTGTAAAGAAAAACATAAGACCATCTAAAAAAAAAATACTAATAAAAATACACCGGTGTATTCGTATGCCTTACTCCTGGAAAATAAAGATCTTTTATTCCAAAAATCTAAAAAAAAGTACCACAATTTATAAAGATAGTGTGTATCTTTGTAGAAGTCCTAATTTGTATTCTTCAATTTTGAGTTTTAACAAATAGTTACACACAAAGTTATGCGGCACTTGACAATTAGGCGCGATCGATTTGGATAACTTCAATCCTTAGAATAAAAATGAAAATAAAAATTGGGTGATTCGGAAAAATAAATAGAGGAGCTTACCAGTTTCATCGCCGATAGCCCAAACTAGAATATCCACACAAGCAGAATTAGCCATTACGTTCATTTTAAATCTATTAACTGTTTTGCAATCCGTATCCATATCCTCGCGTTCGCTTACATCATGTTGTTGTCGTGATTGCAATTCTGTTTGTCCAGAAAGAAACAAACCCTTCATGAATTCTTGTACATCTCGGGTAAATGGAGATGGCAAATCCCTTTGGCCTTGCAGCAGTTCACGTAAAAGTGCCACCATCACCAAGTTCATGGTTTCACTGAATGATTTATATGGAAAAATTTGCACAACGCCAGAGTTATATACCTGAAAAAAAATTACAATCCATAGACAGGGAGAGTACATTTTTACTAACATAAGGCCCAAATTTTTGTTGTACTACTTTTCCCAGGTTTTTTAAAAACGAGAAAAAATCTACTTGAGGCCGGATTTCATCATCGGGGCAACGACATATCTACCGTAGCCCCGCCCTGGTGCCGTGACGAGATCAGATAACACGTCCGCACATGTAATGCGGGAGTTCCTGGTCCGAATCAGGATTGGGAGTAGACTTTTTCTATTTTGCCCAAAATCATCAGATCAAAGCACCGTGTTATAATACGTAAATAGCGTTACATTATAAAAATATGAATTAAAAGTACTTACCAGCTGTGCCTCCTCATCAAGAAATGCCAGTGTATCTTTTGTAAGGAGTTTCTTAGCCAATGCTAGAACACTTTGCAGATGTACCACGCTGAATTGTAAACTAGACTTTGTATCGGGACTTTCGCTTTGTCGGACTTGTGGAAATTGATTGAAACTGGAGCCATACTTGTGAAAAAAATAATTGCTTGGATCGTATGGCACTGAAGAATAAGTTTGCAATAAGGGTTGTTTGATCGTTGAATTATCGTAGTCGTTGATCGATAATGAAACTGAGGCACTTTCGGCGAGCAGGTGAGGATTTAAATTACCGCTTAGTGAACGTGGTATGATCGGCCGAAAATTAGAGAAACAATTCTGTTTTTTGTCTTCTAAGATGCTTTTATCAGAGATGGAAACACCCACGGGTGGTTTCGGTCGTGGGAATAGGCGACAAAGTAATGGAGGATCGAGATATGTGAATCTTCCCATCGAGCGTGCTAACCCAATCAGTATCGGCACAATACACTTGCACAAAGATACTGCAAAATCAAATTAGGATTTAAAATAAAAACTACGATTCATGAACGCCGATTTGATTGTTTTCAGTTTTTATTTAAGATATGCGTGACCATATCAGGGTTATGGCTGGAGACATTTTTCCCAAAATTAAATTAAACTTTTCCCGGTCATTCAAATTTTACGATTCATGCCTTTAAAAGTGAACAATTTACAACTTGAAGTATTGAAAAGAAAATTTCTAAATTCAAGTAACTAATATTTGAAAATTAAATATTCAAATTCTATAGGTTTCAATTCGAAAGTTGAATATTGAAATGTTTAAATTCCAAGCCTTCTAAGCTATTTAATTGGTTTATTCCTTTAATTTCACGGCCTTTAAAATTAAATGATTTCTCGATAGTCTCCAAAAAGAGACGCTTCAGAGTGAACAATTTCCAATTCAAAGCCGTCAGTAGAAAATAATCTTGAAAAAAAAGAAGGGGAAAATAAGAAAGAAAAAAATAATTGACATTCTCAAAAAAGTGGGGAGGAGGTACCATTTTTTAAAAAAAACTAAGGATCAATTGGAAAAAAAGTTAATTTTAATTAAAAATTAAAATTTTCAAATTCAAACAAAAAATAAATTTTCTCGAGGCTTTAAACATTAAACGATTTTAGCATTAGTCTTTCGATACTGAATAATTTAAAATACGAAAAACTTCCAAATTTGAAATTTCACACTTAAGGCTTCCAAAAATTAGACATCTTAAGACTTGAAATACTTAAAGCTGTACCATTTGAAATTAGAATCGTAGAAATTTTTATGATTTTCGAAATTACCTCTTTCAAAACCACTTAACCGCAAGTAATATGAAGTAACATTGCCAATGATTGGATATCTTTTTTTAAATAAGAATATAAAAATTCTCGATAAGAAAAATCCCCAACCATTTCCCGGTTTCCCAGTCAAGTGGCCACTAGGGTGGTCCTTATTTTACTTTTTTTTGGAAATCGTTTGCTCCTAGTTGCGATTCAGGTGCGAATGCCCAAAAATAGGATGTCCTCCAAATTTTATCCAAATCGGTTAATATTTACCCATCGCCCTAAGCACTTGAAGTTTCCCATAAGATTAACATGGGGGAAATTGTGCAAAGACGTTTAATTCACGTAACTTTTTCAGTTTTTACTCAAATCAATCGTCCACATAAGACGATAATCTCTATGTAATGCTTACATTTTTTTTCATTTTTATTTCATTTTCTATATTCATTAACTTAGCACGTTTAAACATTTTAAAAATCTAATAAATTATTGTAAATTGAATGGTGGGCAGAAAACTTGAAAATTTTGAAAAATCCAAGATGGCGGCCAATTAAATAGTCAAAAAATGGCTCGTATTTGCAGTTTTCAAATAAATATTTTTAAACTTTGCTATAAAAAAAGTGCGGCTTTAGAAAGCACTCGAGGATCTCCAAAGACAAAAATTTGGAAAAAATCCAAGTGAGCCGATAATTAAAAATTCCATAAATGACTCATTTCTGTAGTTTTCAATGAAATATTTCCAAACTTTGACAGAAATGACTTCAGAAATCACTCGATGGTCCCAGAAGTTCAAAATATAAAAAAAGCCAAGATTGCGGCTAATTAAATATTCCAAAAATAGCTCACTTCTGTAATTTTCAATGAAATATTTTTAAACTTTGTTAGAAAAAAAATTTCAACTTCAAAAATCATCCTATGATATCAGAAGTCCAAAATTTTGAAAAATCCAAGATGGCGGCCAGTTGAATTTTCAAAATTGTTTTATTACTATACTTTCCAACGAAATCGTCCTAAACTTGGCCAAAAAATCAAGTTTATCTTAAGTCCACATAAGCGTTACCTCAAAATTCTGTTTTCACATATTTTTTAAACCAACCTACGTTCACACGAAACGCAATATCAAGTTGAAAATTTCGGAAGCCAAATAAAAAGCACTAAGGAACGTTTGTCTGGTCCTAAATTTTTATAATTATAAACGAAGTTTTTTCCTACAAATTTTATTTTGCTTTTTTTATAATTATCAAAATTAAGGACCAGAAAAACGTTCCTAAGTGCTTTTTATTTAGTTTCCGAAATTTTCAACTCGATGTCGCGTTTCGTGTGAACGTAAGTTGGTTTAAAAATAAAAAGCGAAAAACAAATTGGAGGTTACGCTCACATGGCCTTAAAGAATTTCGTGTTGATATTAAACTTTCAAAATTTCGGAAAAAGTCCACAATGGCGGCCAGAAAACTGCAAAAAATCTACCAGTTTCGAAATTTTTCAACATTTTCTTCAATTAATTCATATTTTGATGTTTTTTTTATCGATTACTGGTCAAATTGATTTTTGGAGAAATGAGAAAAAATCTACTTCGGCCCGGATTTGAACCGGGAACGCC
>JAUMHM010000031.1:7290099-7312379 GCA_032362435.1 Melikaiella ostensackeni
GCACGATGGTAAAACTCTTTCGTAATAGCAGCGCCATCGGGCGGTGAGGCTAAGTACTTGTTGAATGACCCTCGTATCTCTTTCGACATTTCTTCACCTCTAAGCCGATGTTTTTGTAGACGTAATAAATACTCGGGAATGTACTTCCTAACATGCAAAGAGAGTATAAGTCAAGAATAGTCATATATGAATAGTTCGCCATGTATTAAGGTTTATAGGGATTTACATAAATAGAATATGACGTTGTATGCTTTTGCCGCGTAGGTATATACTTGTAAACTTTGATATTGTAAGTATATTAGTCTGCCCATGGGCCTTTCTAGATCAAAAAATTATTTATAATTTTATAAATTGTTCATGAAATTTCAAAAAGAGACAATTTTTCATTATCAAATGTCATTCCTACAATAATTCACAACGATTTCAGTACAATATATTTCCAATACAAAAATTTTATAACAATTTGACGTGGGTCTGCAATATTGTGTACGAAAATTTTTTGAATATTATTTTTTGCAACAAATATTTTGTACGTAGAAGATTGGGAAAAAAATAATTGATATCCGACTTTCCCAACGGACATTCTCTCTTTTTTCAGATGTTTCTGTCAACTATAAGTATGAGAAAAATTATTGTTTTTAACAATTTGGTATTAAAAATGTAAAAACAAAGTTTGAATCTCAAAAATTCCTTTTCCTTGCAGGGCCAGTATCAAGGAATCATAAAGGAATAATAAGGAATAATAAGTAGTAATATGAAGGTGTAATAAATATCAAGAAATAATTAATAATCTATCATATTAATTAATGCTATTGAACCCATGTTTCAACATAGGTCTCAATATAGGTCTAAGCCTAGAGCAGATCTAGTTTCTTTCTTCCCATCACTTGGTGGAAAAAGGGCCAGGTTTTTCGGGTATATGTGTACTTGAAAAGCTAATTGAATTTTCAAGAAATTCCTAACAGTGACACCTGTGACAATTTTCTCAATAATCATAGAATCGTTTTATTTGAGTAAACATTATTTTTCTAGGTGATGACCATGCAACGAAAGAATTTTAATTGATTTAAAAAGGCCATCATGTTTTGAGCGAAAAAATAAATCTATACAATAATAACTGTGAATAAAACAAACTTTCAAATTGCTACTGTTCATATGAGTTTACAGTAGACTGAAATTTTTTCTACTCAATAAACTATTGAAAATACACAAGAACCAAATTTTTCCTTTCGTTGATACTCTATGGAATAACCGCCTCAGATTATCTATACTTCATGAAAGTTGTACGTCCTATAATTTGTTCGTCACTATCGATCAGCTAGGAGTAATTTTTGGGCGTGGTCCACGGAAATCAGGCCGACAGGGGTTGCGTGATTAGCAAGGAACATAATTGAAGGGGGTCATTCCAAGCAGTTACCTTCGCAAACTACCCTGAATTATTATTTCATGCTAGAACGGATTCTCACAACTATTTGAACTATATAGATTTGCTTCAACGGCCCGTTTTTTTTCAGAAACGAAATGTAGTGCATTAGCGGCAAAAAAATATCTACCTACTACATACCAGGCTGCCTGAGGTGTGTGTGCGTGTCCAGTGCTGTTTTTGATAGACTGCTTCCGTAACCTGAGAATAAAACCATTGTTATTGTTATTGTTAATGATACATTTGTTATATTTAAAAAAACAATTATTATTATTATTATTTACGCTGTTACTGCCAAGAAAAAGAATTTGATGAAACAGTACAAGACTTGAAATGAAAATAAAAGAAAAACCAGAGGAAGTGCTTGATATCTTATCATATAGTACTGTAGAAGCACCTAACTTCGGTTATTAACCCAAACTTTTTTTAAAATTGTATATTTCTATCCATGTTTATATCTAAATCCCCCTCTTCCTCATAACACTTTGGCTCTACCCCAAGGCCCAAATTATCTCACATATCCCAACTCCTAATAAGCCTACAGGTAATGGCCTGACGTACTCAATCCTGTGCAGATTTCCTAAATCCTGTTATGCCGTCTGCAGTCGCATTTTTATTAGAAGCGCTTGCTCCCAAGCATAGCTGGTTACCGATAGTCAAGTTTGATCGAAATTTCTGACACCCATTTTTCTTTGCGCTTCTGGACAATTGAATAGTATAAAAGTAACAACAATAGAGAATTCGCATGCATAAAAAAAATTTATTTGAATATTTATGATCTGAGCATTTGATAAGAATGCTTGTTTTTTAATTTTAAATACTTAACACTTATTTAAAATTTATTAAAATTGCCAGTTTAAAATACTACATCTGAATGGGTCGCCATTATGATGACTTTATACGGAGAGTCGCATCTGCGCACGTGGCTCATGCGTAGCAAATTTATTATATTTTTGAATGATCATCTGACAAAATCTTTACTATGCGTTATATGTATTGTTTGCTTGAATGAAACGATGAATTACCAACATTATAAATGTCAATAAATGAAAAAGATATGAAAAAAATTGAATGCAGTACGTGGTTTAAAAAAAATACTCATTAACTAATCACTTGTACGAACTGCCCGTATAACTGACGTCACGCAAAGGACAAAAGCTGCTATTCCCTCAAGTTTTTTTCTATGTTTTTATATTATATTTAAAATTGATTGAACATAATATTTATTAATTTCATGTAAAAATGAATTCAGTTGAGCGTTCGCAACAAGATGGAATAATTAGTTTCCATATTTATGACACGTGCAAATTCTCTATTAAAAGTCTTAACAGTTCTAAATATTTGGATTCCATAAATTTACTTCGGGCTTGCTAGCCAGGTAGGGTTTTGGACCGAGGCTTCCAAAAACTGTGCATATCCCTAATCCTACCGAATCCCTAATACATAATCAGAAGAACGGATAAATGCTGTAAGAATTTATTTTGTGGTGCGTGTAACCAGTAACAAAATAACAAACTTCTGATCTGAAACTCACAAGAAGCTTAAAGCTACTGAATATGAAAAAGCACGAAATTACTCGAGCGGTAGAATCCGTTAGAGAGGATTTCCGTGTAAGCAAACAAGAGCTGAGTGATCCGTATATGTTTCTCCCTACTTTTGTCGACAGTCACTGCGTCTACCTTATCAACTCGATTCCCTTGTTTGTGTCCAACGGTCACGTTCGTAAAAGCGTGCAATCTGCTTACAAGTACAATAAAGCCTAATTTTTTACCGTTCCCTACTTTCAAAATCACCTACATTCAATCATCATTTCGCGCTTACTTACTATTTGAACTTCATGATGACCAAGGGAAACTTCCACGAGTTCTAGTTAGATGTTTACGATTTTATTCAGGATTTAAGACTAGTGCTTCTTCATAGAGGAAGCTTTGTGACGATGAAAATTTTGGAACTTCATTTACCGACATACCTTGACATAATTCGACCTCAGAAGTCCGAAAATAAGGTTTTTCAAAAATGTTTCTCTCTCTCTCTGTGTGTGTGTGTGTGTGTGTGTGTGTGTGTGTGTGTGTGTGTGTGTGTCAACAATACTCTTTTTATGATAACTCGAAAACAAGTAGCGCTAGGGCCATAAAATTTGGATGGATTGTAGTCCTAAAGAATACCCATTATTTATTCAGTTTGGAGCCGGATCAGATAAGAATAATTTTTTTTTCGATTTTATATTCCTCTCAAAAATCGTTTTAGGTGTGAATTTTTATGTACTTTTGATTATATTAGGGGAAAAATGTATACGTAGGTTTCAATGAAATACATCCTTCTTCAACGAAAAAGATTGAGGTTACTTCATTAAATATCGTAAGAATGACAAAAATGAATTTAAAAAATTCAAAATTTTGCCAATTTTTGTTACCGTATTGGCAGTAATACCAGGCGCTGTAACTCGAATTTTTTCAAACACGGGGTGGTATTTAGTTGATATAATTCCATAAATTGCTTATAGCTATCTCTATACAAACTATTTCATATTGAAGAATTTTTTAAGTTTTTAATTTTTTGTTTATGAGTGATTTTTTTTTAAATATTAGAAATATAGCAACATAATGAGTACTAAATTGGTTCATTTTGACAAGATGAATCGATTGATGTATTTATAAGAACTTTATGAGGAAATGAAATTATGATGTGTACAGATTTGTAAATTTTTTTACAGTTTGTAAGAGAAAAACGTTCTCAATTTTGGAAATATACCAATATTGTAATTACTAAATCTATTCGTTATGATGAGTCAAATCGACTGATGTGTTTTGAAGGTCTGTATAGCTGAATAAAATTATGATACATACAGATTTGTTAATTTGCTTAACGTTCAAAGGATAAAAAATTCTAAATTTTTGGAATATACCAATATTTTAAGTATAAAAAGTTATTCGTGTTGACGAAATGAATTTATTGAACTAAATAAAAACATTATATGACCTATGAAAAATGAGAAATAAACAATAAATAGAAATAAATAATAAAGCATACGATATAAATAATAAATAATAAATAATAAAAAACGCAGGCGAAATCGCCTTTTCCATCTTGTCAGACTCCCTTTACAATCCAAAATACTCTTCTCATAGCAGTCTTTCATCATAATCATAGAAAATGTATCAGCCTGATTCCTGTCAAAGAATTATTTCATTATAGCAAAACAATCATCTATGAGGAAGCACAGTGTTCGTGAAATGATCACAATTAATGATACACCATATTTATAATGAACACGCCCACCAAACTACTTTGCAGAGATTTTAGGGTTATACCAGTTTCTTAAGGTTTTAGAAGAATAATTACAGCATTTGGCGTTTTCACTCCATAAGAAAATGTAACACTTTGTCGATCGTACTTTAGAAAATATTCGCGTTTTTGTGAGCAAAGGTCTAAGGTATCGATTTTGGTGTTTCGATGAGAAATCATACTTCAATCTATGCTCTATCTGGTGACAACATCCTTGTGTCCTGAAAGTGATCGGAACAGGGTAAATGTCATATTTCAAGAAAAAATATAACACGTGCGCTTACGGCACTCGCCAACTTTAGATGCATTTTCCTCGACAAGCAGGTTTTCAAAGTTCCAACTTAAAAAGTGTCTCAGTGACTCATTTTTCCAGCATGAAGCTTTTTTAACCGAAAGCTCATTTTTCAACCTAACTTGGGCCTAATATGTCGGGAGTTCATCCAGGTATATGCCTACGGTCTTAACTCCATGCCGACAAAGTGGTACCTTTTCTTATGGTATGACACAATCAAAGATCTAAACAATTTACAATTTTAAATTGAAAACTAAGAATAATTTCAGATCAAAACTGTATGCGCTGGAAGCATTATTGATAAGAAATACATTAAAAACTGAATACATTTGTGTTTCAATAAACTTTATAAATTAGATAATTTTTAATTAATACGGTTTGAAGCTAAACATTGTTAAATTGAACCCTTCAATTAGATGGACCAATCTCGAATCCGAACGTTTAATCGTACTACTCGTATACACGTTGAAATTGAAGGATTACAAAATTAAAATATTTTTAACTCGAGGTGCATTTTAAGATTGCATGACTTAATAAGGAAGCATTTAAAAATGAATTTTTTGAAATTTTTACGCTAAACAAAGTTTAATTCAAGCCTTCAGAAAAATGTGAAATGAAAAAAATTCGAAATCAAGTATTAATAACTATAGAATTTTAAATCAAATCTTTACAAGCTGAATGCTTAAAATAAAAAGAATCCAAAATTCATGCTTATAAATTAAAAAAACGAGATTTGACGTTTTAAATATTGGAATATTGAAAGCTTATATTTGAAAATTGAATGACGGGAGAAATGTTTGCAAAGCGGGAAAATATCGGGAAATGACCAAGGTTTTTTTCTGAAATTTGAGTAAGGCCACCCCGCGAGTGTGAGTTTTCAATTGGTATAGTATTGAAAATGGTTCTTACTCTTAAAATTTTTGACACATAGTTTTCTACATGCGGCATTTAACCTAACAAGGTTGTTGTGTGTTCGACAAGGTGGAATGCCCCGAAAGTTGAAAGTCGAAAAGTGGCACACACCCTCGACATTCCTTATTTCCTTCTTTCTTCCTTCCTTTCTTTCTGTTGCTGAGGAGCATTGTATTGTATACGACTGAAAAGTGCAATAGCCCGGAATAGCGGGTCCTTTGATCCTCCCTCGAGGAGGCTCCACTGCTCGTAACGGGATTACTCCGCCCTGCGTAATTGCTTGTGAATGCACAGATTCGCGCGACAATGGGAACACACTACGCGTGCAAGTTTAGGTACGTAAGCCTGTGTCGCCTAGTCGGCTGGGTTGGCGTCATACCCGGGAATCGGGGATGCCGCTGCAGTACGGCGTGACGCGGCGTGGCGGTGAAGGGAAGCCCCGTGGCTGCGCTGATTGCGGCGGACTCCCGACCCCGATCCGGACCTCGAATTCCGTATCCTGCGACCCACGTTCCAATCAGAGACACGAAATCAAATTGTTTAACATAGCGGACACCAACTGCTACTTATAGATAGCATCTGCCAAGACCTGTTTCGCTAACTTTTTGTCAGGTTATTGGACTTGAAATGGGGATACAGACAGATTCGTGATGTCCTTCTTGTTTCAATAATTAAACCTTCTTTCCTTATGTTAGTTTTTGTAGTCAATAAGAGGAATTTCAATTTTTACACACAAACCGTATTATTAATATATTGGCACTGACTAGTGGTACGGATTTTTCCGTAAGACTAACCCGGTCAAGTATAGCCCTGGGGCCAGAGTTACGGAAAATTTCGTAACTTTAGCCCTGAACGAGCTGGAAGGAAGTTAGTCTTATGGAAATTTCCGTATCGGTAGACAGTTCGTAATATATTCGTGATAATGGACCTCAAAAATAAGTTAGACTTGCCGTACTACACATTTTATGCTATTTTTATTTCATTTTTGAACGTATGTTGCCCTCAACGACTTTTAATAACCTTGAACTCCACAGAAGTAACAAAAGTGTAATCTTCACCTCGAAATCAGAGTACGCTTTTCCGGCAAGAAGAATTACTTTCACGAGGTAAAATTAACACACAACATTGGATATGGTTACGATGTCAACTTATTGTATCGACATGCGCACACTAAATTTATAGTATTAGTTTTGATCCGATATTGAATCAAAACGTTGCATAATGAAGAAACAGTTAACAAACACACAGCTACTGCACTGAAAATTACAAGTACGAGTACATTCATATCTCTCTGCGTGGATTGCCAATGGATTTCGCATTGTACAACGATTTGCCTCAATATCGGATCGAAGAATGACACTTTGGGATTAGTATGTTGTTTTGAGCGGAATAATCATACTTTATCTGACTCTACCCACTTAAAAATTACCAGCAACAAAAATTGCATAGAACCACTATTATGACAAACCAGTCCTTTTTGGTGTTATTTCCGAAATTCTGTGGACAGAATTTGAAAGTATTATAGACCATACAAGAATTTATTTACAATATATTAGTGTTTTGCGCGCTTGATCGGTTTAACGTTTAAACAATTCAAATAATTTTTACGTTCAACCGTTTAGACATTTAACCTGTAGAAAAATTCATTCGGTTAAATGTTCCATCCTTTTCAACTTCTTTTTTTCTACTTAAAATAACTTCACATAGTTCACTTTTTCAGGTTAATATTCAAAACAAAATACATAATTTTACATCAACTGAAGTTCGTTTAAATAAAAAAGAAGAAGTTGAAAACGATGAAAAGTTTAACCGAATGAACTTTTCTACAGGTTAAATGTCTAAACGGTTAAATGTAGAAATTATTCGAATTATTCAACCGGTGAAGCGCGGAGCATTACAATATATCAATTATTTTGATTTCAACACATCAAGAATTGTTAAATAATTAAGAATTTTCTGATAGAAAGTATTCCACTTTTTGAATCAATGTTAAGTAAAGAACTTTGGAGTGTGGAGTTTAGACTGATGTCTGACTAACACTGACTGTGACTACTGACTGTGACGTTAAGCCCCGGTTATCTCTTCAAGTCAAATGCATTTGCATGCAGTTTTCTAGCATTTCGTTAATATTGCTTACCAGAAATGTTCATTCGTTTTGCATGTTTAAGTATAACTTTACAATATATCTTTGGAGCATTTTTCTTCAAGTGTACCCACTCTGAAAAATGACATTCACTGATCGAACACAAACTTGAGCAAAATGTTGTCCTACTATGTTGTACTTCACAGGAAAAAAAAAGTTTCAATTGGATAAAAACTGACCAAGCTGGTGGAGGTGGACTTTTTGGATTTGGTGCTGGCAGCCCCTATTTCAAATGTACTAAACTGCATCCGTAACGAATAAACTAAATTTTGACCTATACGTTTTTGATAGATTTTTTTACCGTCTATTGAACGGTTATAACTGTTGGCTATTTTTATACGTATAAACTTGTTTCTTTCAACGTAATCAAAGGTGAGTAACTACTTTCCAAACTTTTAAGGACATTTCAATGAAAAATAACAATTATTGTTATTAATAACAATTTTTGAACACATTTTAATCATTTTATATATTTATAAACGAAAAAATTCCACTTTTCTTCGAGGAATTGACATGTCTCCTTGGTATTAATCGATATTATTGCATAAATATTAAAATGAAATTATTAATAAATTCATTATTTGTCTATTTTCAACATTTAAACTTTGTTATTTTAACGTATTGAACATTTATTTATAACATAGTAATCAACAACATAGTAACAACAACAATAGGTAATCGTTATCCAAGTGTTTGAAAAAGATTTAAAAATGAGATATTTACAGTTGCTCAAGTTAAAAGTATAAAGTTCAAATGTTCAAGAGTAGCCAAATAATGCACTTGGTAATTAATTTTGTTTCAACAATCATGAATTATTATTGATTAATAGCATAGAGACATGTTATTTCCTCGAAGAAAAATGGAATTTTTTGTTTATAAATACATAAGATGATAAAAATTTGTACGAAAATTTTTATTAACAAATAATAAATGTTGACTTTAATTGAAATTTCTTTGAAAGTTTAGAAATTAGTTATTTACGTTTGATTACGTTGAAAGGAACAAGTTTATACGTCGAAAAATATCCAACAGTCCCAGCGGTCTCGAGCGCCATCGATGCACCTCAATACCCTTTATTTATTTTACCGAAAACGAAGAAAAACATCATTTCGTGCTTTAAGGCTTCGAAAGTAAATATCCTGATCTTCATTTTGAAAATAAAATGGGTCAAACTTAAAAAAAATCAAAAATATTTTTGATTTTGAAAAAAGAGGTCAAATTTTTTTGCTTCAAAAAATTGTTATAAACATTCGATAGATAGTAAAAAAATCGTTCAAAAATGTATATGTTAATATTAAATTTAATCGATACGAAAGCAGTTCAGTAGATTCGAAATAGGGGCTGCCAGTGCCAAATCCAAAAACTCCTCTCCACCAGCTCCGTCAATTTTTATCCACTTGATAATTTTTTTCTCCTGTAAGGGATCGTTCACATATTACGTAACACATTTTTCTTTTGTTTATATCGTTGTGTCCTTTTTATTTTCACGGAGATTTTATGCTCGCCTTTGTTTAAACAAAAGAAAAATGCGTTACGTAATATATGAACGATCCCTAAGGTACTACCTAGTAGGACAACACTTTGCACAAGTTTGAGTTCGATCAGGAAATGTCACTTTTCAGGGTGGGTACACTTGAGAAAAAATGTCCCATACAATGCCTATATCTAATGCCTATATTACACGGCCACGACAAAGTACATATGTATAATTTTTATCTCTCTCATGCATTGCGTCCATGTTGTTATAATTTGTACGAAAAGTTTGGGTCAAGGAAATTCCATGTGGGGTGGTGTGATGAAGACACTGTCATTTTTAAAGTTTATTTATTTGTAGTCATTTTAGAGTATTTTTGCCTTATATATTAATAACCGAATTATTCTTATATGAAAGTGATTTTTCGGTCAAATAACATAAAGTCATTTAATTTGACTACTTCAATTATTGAAATTTTCTGAAAATTAGTCATTTTTATTGAAAATTAGTTAACTGAAGCTTTAGTAAGCGCGATTGAAATTTCAGTAACTTTTAAAATCAAAACCCAGTGAAACGTGTTGGAACGCAAGTGAATCGCCACTGGTTTTCCAGTGAATGCCCCCCCCCCGCTGCTCACCCACCCAGCCCCATCACCCTGATTATTGCAAGATCCTCACTCGGAAAAAGTTTTTCTGTCTGATCTGGCCATAGATATAATTCAGCCATTGACAATTAGTAGAAATAAGCTGATTCATGTAGTAAAACGATAATAATTATTATTTGAATTCGTAATGTATTGAAACTTATTAGTATGTGTATGTGCATATAAAAATAGTCCACTTTGTCGCTTGTCAATAAGGGTTAACTTCAAACTGAATTCTGTTTGAAGTTGTCCCTTATTGACAAGTAAAAAAGTGGGGTTTAATACGGACGCACACATAATAAAAAAATTGAACACAAGGTTTATCACGGTCTTGGGGGTAGGGTCGATAGAGGTAAGAGTGATAGCGGTATTACTGTGATAAAGACGAAATTATTGAATAATATCTTAATACATTTATTTTGAATGTATTCATATATTTATAATTATTTTAAAGCTTATTTTTGCAAGTCTACAATAAGATTTTTCTTCTAGTTAGGTTAGTGAGAAACACTTATAATTTTATTGCTACACAAAAATGTATTTTATAATAAATGCCTAAGGTTTACTTGAGGAAAACGAACAATGGACCTGGGGGTAATTGGAGCTAGGAATATTTAGAAAAGCCCATCTATGACGTGCGTACAGGATTAACTAATACTGCAACTGGGGCACGAACTTACGATATTCTGCATTCAACTTTAACGTTGGAACTAAAAGGGTAAAGGGGTGGACCTTAAACTAAAAACGTCGCGTCCGGAGGTAAAAAAAAACTATCCCAATTGCAGAAGCTGAACAGAAGAGTGTATACTTCTTAAATGTTATGAACAAATGGGGGTTTGGATTGAGCAAGGGGAAAATCTCGGCTTGATTCAAGATTATGTTAGTGTGCATGATTTAAAACCCTCATTTAAGAACAACCGCCCATGGGACGATTAATGCGTGGTTTTAAAAAAAGAAATGCAATTTCTCTAAAGAAGGCAGAACAAGTGAAAGGTTCTTGATCTCCTTAGGCTGAAAATCCATTCGAAGTTATGGAATTTCATGAAAAAACAGAACAGATTATGTTGGAAAAGAATTTCTAGATAAGCCAGATTTTATTTGGAATATGGACGAGACAGGGGTTGATATTAATACAGATTCTACTCTGGTTGTATGCTCGAAAGAAACTGGAGCTAAACGCCAGACAGGTGGAGGTGGTAGAGAAACAACGACTGGTGTGACATGTGAAAAGGCAGCAGAAAGAATCCTACTACCAGCGATTCTGCATAAAAGTAAAAGGTTGTGGGATTGCATGCTTGGTGGTGACGATTCTTATCCGGATACTGCGTGATTCGTGACTGAAAATGGGTGGATGACTGGATAAGCATTTATCAAATGGTTTGAGAATGTTGTCCTAATACACGTTAAAAGTAGGCCCGCACTTTTAATCAATGATGGAAATCTTTTCCACCATAGTATCACATTGATGAAATTAGCGATAGCTTATGGTATTACGATTAAGGAATTACCATCGCATACGTTTTACCTTCTACAGCCTCTTGATGTAGCCGTATTTAGCGAATTTAAATACTATTGTAAACCAAGAAAGAAAAGAGTGTAACTTCAAACAAATGACGATACACTGCACGAACTCATGTAGTTGAAGGTTTTTCTCTTTCTGTATTGCTAATTTCAGGCCTTTTATTCTGTATGACTAAAAATTTTGCAGATGCGGGCGAGATACAATTGTTTAATAGAGACTCAATCGTTGCATGTTGTTTCATATATAAAAATTCTTTTTTTCACTAAAAATTATGTTTTAGCAATTTTTTTGGAAAATACCACACTAGCCCGAGCTAAAAACACACTATCCCCAAATTGCTTGTTTTTTGTGAGTTCCCTTGCCTCTCAAAATTGTGGGGTGCTTGTTTTTTGTGAGTCCTAGTGCCTCTCACAATTTCGGAATGCTTGTGTTTTGCGAGTCCTCTTAGCTCTCGCAATTTCGAGGTGCTTGTTCTTTGTGAGTCCTAGTGCCTCTCACAATTTCGGGTTGCTTGTTCTTTGTGAGTCTCCTTGCCTTGCACAATTTCGGGGTGCTCGGGTTTTGTGAGTCCCCTTGCCCCTCACAATTGTGGGGTGCTTGTTTTTTGTGAGTCCCAGTGCCTCTTACGATTTTGGGGTACTTGTTTTTTATGAGTCCCCTTGCCTCTCACAATTGTAGGGTGCTTGTTTTTTGTAAGTCGTAGTGCAACTCACAATTTCGAAGTGCTTGTTTTTTGCGAGTCCTCTTGACTCTCACAATTGCGGGGTGCTTGTTTTTTGTGAGTCCCAGTGCCTCTCACAATTTCGGGGTGATTGTTTTTTGGGAGTCCCCGTGCCTCGCCCAATTTCGGGGTGCTTGTTTTTCGTGAGTCCCAGTGCCTCTCATGATTTTTGGGTGCTTGTTTTTTGTGAGTCGTAGTGCCTCTCACAATTTCGGAATGCTTGTTTTTTGTGAGTTTTCTTACCTCCCACAATTTTGGGGTGCTTGTTTTTGTGAGTCCCAGTGCCTCTTACAATTTCGGGGTGCTTGTTTTTTGTGAGTCAACTTGCCTCTCACAATTGTGGGGTGCTCATTTTTTGTGAGTCCCAGTGCCTCTCACGATTTTGGGCTGCTTGTTTTTGGTGCGTCCCCTTGCCTCTCACAATTGTGGGGTGCTTGTTTTTTGTGAGTCCCAATGCCTGATATTAGCAGAATGTTCTCAATATCCAGCCAATGGAGGCATGATACACAGCTAGACGTCAATAACTTCTGGTAACTGAATATTTCTTGGTTGAAGTCGATTTTCCGGATCGTTTATGGTCCAAATTAGTCTTCGTGATGGATAACGAATTTATTTCTTGATGGCGAGCATGCCCTAAGAACCATCAGACACTGCTTATGTGTGCGCAAGTCCCAAGCGCTCGAGCACCTAACCGGCATGTACGGTAATATCCTTGTATAGGAGTAAGTTCTTCATCGTCAGCCATACCTTAGTCCACGTTATCTTCACCGTTTGGTCTATAGGCAATCCATAGTTGATGCTTAGACGCGTCGCGAAATCTAGAAAAAACTCTGATTCTTATAAATCCTGGTTGTGGTACTCGATTATCCCCTCGTAGCATCTCACTGTGGAGTTCTTCGTCATTTCTTTGCAGTTTCTCTTGCACATAAGAAGGCGCGAGTTTAACTTGATAGACCCCAACTGTGAGGTTTTATAAGAACTGAAGAGTCAGGACTGGGAAATCCAATAACTGGCCCGCATCTAATTGAACCCATCGTTGGGCGTTCCTTGTCTTGAGGTTTTCTACCTCAACCAGTGCCTGTACGACATTCCGTTCGCTAAATTTTTCAAGCAAATCATTGGCTCTTTCGGCATCAGCTCCTTCCATTACAATCAAAGGATAGTATCTGTTAATGATAGCTCCAGCTATTCGATAGAAATCGCCTAGGCTAGGAACATGATGTATCTGTACTACTTGCTGAAGGAATTTGAAAATTGATTTGATATGTCCATTCCTAGTTTCGAAGATCCACCTAGACTTTGTCACTACTCGCGATTCGTTAGCTTCTTCTGTTGTAAGTTGATGCTGATGTGACAAAAGAAGGATAGGCATTTTCCACGTAATACCCAAACGATCCAGAAGGTTAGTGGCATCTCGGTATCCCCTATCAGCAGTGACAGTATCGTCTTCTTGGAACCTTCTATGAATTCTGTCAGCGTCTTTTACAAATTCATTTTGTAATATTGCAGCATCATTATTGCGGCTGTCAGAAAAGTACGGCTCTTCGATGTCGAGAATATAAGCATCAGGTGCGACTATTAATATAGGGTTGACCAAGTGCCGTCCTTTGTGAACACAATATGACTGCTGTAGAGCCACGAAGCTACTGCTCTTGTGAGGATAAAAGTATGAACCATCAATACACATGATATCTTGAGAAATTTGTGGTTTCGGATTATATCATTGATTGGCGAAATCAGTGATATGTCTCGCAGCATAATCTTCTTTCGTGATTGCGTCAAATCCGATGTTGTTAGGCACGAAACGTTGTATTAAAGATGACACGAATATGTACTCTAAAAGCAATCGCCAACGAAAAAAATAGAGGAAAGGCAAAAACAAATGCAGCACACTGCCACGTCGTGCTAGTGATTCTCTTGTTTCTTTTCTTCTAACCATGTAACTTTATTTTTTGGTATACGTTAGACCCGCTACAATGTATAGTCAGTTTACATCCCGGAAGACGTGAAATCATGTCGGCATCACTTGAATGATAACTGTTTCACTCTGCAGCCACTTCTAGGGGGTTTACGTTTTATTAACAGGACATACGTAATTAGGGGCCCACTGCAACAAGCTTTTTTACAAGAGCTTCGTAATGTAGCTATAAGTTAGACTAGACTTGCCGATAGATATTAATAACATCCTGCTCATTTCATTCCTTCATTAGTGAGAGGCGGGGGGACTCACGAAAAACGAGCATTCCGAAATCGTGAGAGGCACTGGAACTCACAAAAAACAAGCACCCCACAATTGTGAAAGGCAAGGGGACTCACAAAAAACAAGCACCCCGAAATTGTGAGAGGCACTGGAACTCACAAAAAACAAGCACCCCATTATTGTCAGAGGCAAGGGGATTAAAAAAAACAAGCACCCCGAAATTGTGAGAGGCGAGGGAACTCACAAAAAATAAGTACCCCGAAATTGTGAGAGGCACTGAGACTCGCAAAAAAATCACCCGACAATTGTAAGAGGCAAGAGGACTAAAAAAAAACAAGAACCCCGAAATTGTGGAAGGCGAGGGGACTCACAAAAAATGAGTACCCCGAAATCGCGAGAGGCACTGGGACTCACAAAAAACGAGCACCCTGAAATTGGACGAGGCAAGGGGACTCACAAATAACAAGCACCACGAAATTGTGAGAGGCACTGGGACTCTCAAAAAACAAGCACCCCACTATTGTCAGAGGCAAGAGGACTAAAAAAAAACAAGCACCCCGAAATTGTGAGAGGCACTGGTACTCGCCAAAAAAGCACTCTACAATTGTAGGAGGCAAGAGGACTCAAAAAAAAAAACAAGCACCCCGAAATTTTGAGAGGCGAGGGGACCCACAAAAAATGATTACCTCGAAATTGTGAGAGGCACTGGGACTCGCAAAAAAAGCACTCTACAATTGTAGGAGGCAAGAGGACTAAAAAAACAAGCACCTCGAAATTGTGAAAGGCACTGGGACTCACAAAAAACGAGCACCCTGAAATTGTGCGAGGCAAGGGGACTCACAAATAACAAGCACCCCAAAATTGTGAGAGGCACTGGGAATCACAAAGAATAAGCATCCCACAATTGTGAGAGGCGACGGGAATCACAAAAAATGAGTACCCCGAAATTGTGAGAGGCACTGGGACTCGCAAAAAAAGCACCCTTCAATTGTAAGAGGCAAGAGGACTAAAAAAAACAAGCACCCCGAAATTGTGAGAGGCGAGGGGACTCACAAAAAATGACAACCCCGTAAATATGAGAGGCACTGGGACTCACAAAAAACAAGCACTCCACAATTGTGAGAGGCAAGGGGACTCACAAACAACAAGCACCTCGAAATTGTGGGAGACATTGGGACTCACAAAAAACAAACACCCTACTATTGTCAGAGGCAAGAGGACTCGCAAAAAACAAGGATACCGAAGCTGTGAGAGACACTAGGATTCACAAAAAACAAGCACTCCAAAATTGTGAGAGGCAAGGTGACTTACAAAAAATAAGCATCCCGAAATTGTGAGAGGCACTGGGACTCACAAAAAACAAGCACCCCACTATTGTCAGAGGCAAGAGGACTAAAAAAAACAAGCACCCCGAAATTGTGAGAGGCACTGGTACTCGCCAAAAAAGCACTCTACAATTGTAGGAGGCAAGAGGACTCAAAAAAAAAACAAGCACCCCGAAATTGACTTTTTCAATCGAGACGACGAGAACTACAATTTTACAAAGTTTGATCAAAATCGACTGGAATCCATTTCATGTACATTTTGTGCCTGGTCCTTTTAACTCAAAGAGTAACTGATCTACATACCTGTTGAAATTTTTAGTAGTAAATAAGTAAATCAACAAAATTCAGAGCTAGAGAGAAGGTAGCTTCAAATGCAATTACTGTGAAGTTAAGCAAAACAAAATGAAATATTTGAACCTTTTTTTTCTGTGTGTAAGAATCTAAAATCACGACTCAGTGGTAGTTAGTTTTATGCCTACTTAAAGCAGCCGTCAGGGTCGGGGTGCGTATGTAATAATGAAGCAGTGTGAAAGCCGCACGCGATGCGACGGTCCCCTCGGCCAAATCGTTCTGCGGTGCGACTAGCGTGACCTGACTTGACTCGGCGTAGCCAAAACTTGTCCCCCCGCCCCTCAATATTCAGACCGGAAGTGAGGGTTCCGCAGTGCTACCGTACCGGATCTTGGCTACGGCATGGGTTGGCAAGGGTCAAGCACGGTTTGGTTTTCGGCCCTGCGGACAAGGAACGCGAGCAACGAAGTCAGTGGGAACGGTCACAAATTTAAAGCTATCTCGCACCCTAAACATTCTTCAATTTATGATCCTTTCACATACCCCCGCGATCTCGTTTTCCAAAGTTACACATCATTTACCCACCTTGTTTAATAAACAACTCAAGGCTAATAAATATTCTGCAAAAATCACTTTTGTCATAATTTTCATATGTCCGATATTGATTTTATTTGTTCGAATCACCGTTTACCATATAATATATTTGCCATAATTTCCATTTAAGCTCATTTGCATTCATACAATTCATTAAATGAAAATTATGGAAAATATGATTTATGACAGAAGGCAATCTTTACATATTAAAATGTGAAATGGCTGTTCTGTAAAATAAATTTCAGTTTAAAATGAAAATTATGACGTTGTTTCTATAAAATTGAAGAAATAATCTTCTACTGCGAAGGGTACAATGTGTCAATAAAACTCAAAGAGCGAAAATACTTTATACGTTACTACAATTATAACATGAGTTTTTCTGTGGTATGACTTAAGAATTGATTTAGAGGCAGTAATTCTTCTTTTTGGAACGACGAGTGACCTTGAGGATAAGATAGAATGGGTGCCATTTCCCGCTCGATGTGCATCACTGAATAAAACAGAAAAGAAACAGACATGAAATGCGCGTAGAAGCATATTGGCGGGGTAGAAAAGGACAAGTTTTCCCTCCAGTCTGTATTATGTCTTCGGCAGTATATACATGGTCACGTGCCTATACGTGACACGTTCATGCATGGCCGAATACGCTGTCGACTCCCCCTGCATATCGCTACGCATTCGCCTCCGATTCCTTTTTGGGGTGACAGGATTGTGTTTCCACTTCCAAAAATCATGCGGGGCACAATTTCAAGGAATAAACATTACAAAATATTATTATAGAAAAGTGTTCATATATCAGTTTCTACAAATATAATATTTATTATTAGTTATTTCTTACACTTCATCTGTCGTTTTTACTCTCTTGCAATTATAAAAAAATATTAACAATGCTCTATCATTTTTTGAATACCTTTCTGGTTTTCACCTTCGGGTTTCTAATTTTCTTAACTTTTTAATGAAAAATTAATTGTCGCTTTTTTCATATTCAAAACTGCTTGAACCACGGTTCCGGGGATCTAATCCCCTGTAGAATCTTAAAAATTTAATCGTTTCAAAAACGGTTGACCGAAAATGTCGGTAAAATACTTTTCTGTGTGCAAGCTGGAGCTTCTGAAGATAGAAAAAGTGGTTGTGAGACTTTTTACGATTCTTACAATCATTAAATTTCACGATACAAATACAATGTCCGCAATATCTCAAGTAGAACTTCCGAATATTATAAAAACGCCACAAAGCATCCCAGGATATTCTATAGGAACATCCTAGGGATATTCCATCAAGGAAGAAATTTCAATATAACTGGGATATCCCAAGGATATCCTGTAGTGTTTATGGAATATTGTGAAGTTCCACATTAGATACTGAAATTTTTTAGATGTCTCACGTGACTTTCAAATATCGCAAAAACATCCCATGATATCTGTTTATATCCCAAAGACATCGAAATTTCCACCTTGATGGCATATCTAGTAGATATCCCTAGCATGTGCCCAAGATATCTCGGACACATATAAAACGGGATATCGCGCAATATCCTGTTTTCATGAAGGCAGTGGCTGATTCAGCAAGTCAAACGCTTTTTGGATCTGCGCTTGGTTATCACCACCAGTTTGGACGTTTTTCAGAAGCCTGTTGCCAGCAAAACTACGAGTTTGATATCTATCTTAAAACGAATATGGAAACTCAATTCCGTATGAAGAAAGATGCATTCACACAACAGAGTGTTTTACCGACGATGTCGGCCAACCATTCCAACAAAAATGTTTTCACCCAATAAAAATCCTTATAAAGATAAATCGCCTTCGATAAGGGTTGTCAATTTATATTTTGTTACCTCAACATTTTTTATGCACCCTCAAAAATGAAAATTAACTCATCAAAAAGAAAAAGACTAAAGTTTTCTTTCCATTGCAATTTTGAAAGAAAATAATTATGACATTAAGTCCAGGAATCATAATCTTTTCATTTGAAATAGAGTTTTAAGGATTCCCTAATGTTCATTGAGTTCCTTAATGGTTTAGGCTCAGGCCGGAACCTAAACAATTTTTTATTAAAAAGTTCGTACCTGAACCTTTACAAATTATTACGGTTCCGAACCGAATCTGGCAAATTAAGTCTACACGGAGGAATTGTTCGATGTAATATTTGTATTACATACTCTAAAGGCGCATAGGATTTTCTATACAGAGCTTTTTTTGTAAAATATTTTTGTTGTGTTTTTTTTTTAAATTGAAGATGAAGCATTTTTTTGTTCCGGGGTCCTTGCAGCACTGCATTGACCCCGGAATGGCTTGTCCCTCGTTGCCTCTTTCGGGGGCTTATTGTTCTCAGAAGTTGTTTCTTATTTTTAAAGCTAACTGAAGTTTTTTTTTAATAATTAAAAAATTACACCTGAAGCCAAAGTAAGTTATACAATTTTCGAGGGATGCTTTTTTAAGCGCAAGTGCACTGTTAAAAACGTTTTTGATTTTAAAATACTTTACAATACAAATTGTAATGTAAAATTGCAAGCACCGTATTTTAAAGTAATATTGCGATAAATTTATTGTAAAATTACAATACAAGTATTGTAATTTTCTAATATATTTTTCTTCAAATATAGCTTAAACATTTGATGAATTATTACTGAAGCAACTTGAATGAACAAATTGTAAAATACCATTTGCTTAATATGCTGATTGTAACAGAATCTTGTTTAGTGGAGAAATCATTAAGACATTAAATAAATTACATACCTAACCTAAAAACAATTTATCATGTACGAAATTTTCATCTTTAGAATGCATTTCTAGGTATTGTTCACCTGTATGTCATACTTAATTCTTGACTTATATATGACCAAACGCTAAGACCAGCGATTTTTAATTTTTAACAAAAATATAATGCAAACCATATATGCAGGAAACTTTCATTTTTCTCATAATTCGGTGTAAAAAACATGTATTTTGAAATTATATTACGTTTTGGTAATAAACTTTCAATACATTTATTGTAAAATTATAACAGAAATTTTTAACAGTGTAGTGTTTTTTAACAAAGCTTCGCTGGAATTTCTTACGTCTTTTGAATTGACTTAGGAATAAGTAATTGGGAACAAAATTATAAAGAAACAAAATATGTCTTCTTATTATTTAAGAGGGTCTGCTTTTGAGTTCAAAGGGTCATTTATTTTGACTGTTCAACTTGAAGCTAATCTTAATGATTTTTGACGGGTTTTTCAATAAATGAATGAAGATTAGGGAATCAGTGCTGAAACGGACACTTTTTAAATAATATAACAGATATTAATTTTCTCAAATTGTGTTTAATATAAACATTCGCAAAGATGAATAACTTTCTCTTGAATTCTCTTTCCTAAACAACAGGATTCATGGTGTTTTTTTCAAATTCGAAAAAACGTAACAAAATTAAGGCACTAAGCTCCAACTTAGGTAAAATTTTAAATATAAGTTACACGTTCAAGAATTTCATTCGAAAAATTGTGGTTAAAATCAACTTTTTATTACTCTTGACCTCAAAGTATATATTTCTGCAAGCAGGACCTCATTTTAAAAAAGCGAAGCATTATTATTGCACATCAAGAAGTAATCAAATATAACATTTCTAAATCCAGCTAATGTAAGTGATATTTCACTAATACGTCTTCAATTATTCTTCATGTTCATATTTCATTCATTAAAGAGCCAATCTAGTTGGCCCTTCCTTCCCCTAAATGCTACTTATAAGTGATCGTGTTGCTAATAAGATTTGCCTGCAGGCTTTTGGTTGTGGGTGTATGATTACATTTGACTTTTGATCTTTTCGACAGCGTTAATCGAGGCGTCGTAAAAAGAACTTCGATTGTTACCCATGGTTGATGTGCAGTATGTGATAGTCACGCTACATAGGTGACGAGACGCGTGAGCAAACTGCCAAGGCACGCGCCGTTCTAGAGTACGTAATTATCATAGGGCAATAGGGTGGGAGCATTGTTGGTTGACTCTTTTACCCCTGTGGCAGAGCAGGGGTTGCAGGGCAAGCGGGGCTTACTACTAGGAAGTCACGCAATCTACGTTCTTCGCCGCTCGAGAATTATATTTTAGGTAGTGTCTAATGTCTATATTCTGGACACAACCCATATCCCCTTCCTCTTTACAGGCCCCCTCTATCCCTTGCCAAGTCCGTACGTCTAGACTCGGCCTGAATTTTATTGTTCCACATTTAAGAAATTTGGAAAAGTCTCAAACCTAAGGAATCAATATCGAGGGGATCTCCACTAAGATGTCCCAAAAAAATGAGTTGTTATTGCGTCACCCCCCTATTTTCTTTCACTTCGTGAAAAAATAATTGTGCAATTTTTCATAAATTAAAAAAAATGTTTAGCCCGTGATTCAAGGCCTTCAAACGGCTAAAACGTGTTAATTAATGAAAATGATACACGACTTACGTAAAAGCAATATGTGTTTCAATAAAATGATGGTAGGCATCACTGAAGATAATTTAACCCCAATTTCATTCAGAATAATATCCTTAAAAGTGGAAAAACCTCTCTCTATATGGATTCGAAATGTGATATCTTCCGCTTTGAATGATTAGAAATGACCGTGTAAAAGTTAAAGTGTGTGCCGAGATAAAAACTACCCTTCAACTTTTAAGAACTTCCCCTTAGAATGATACTTAGCTCTTTTCACAGTTTCTCACAAAATTTCGCATAAGAAAAGTCCTAGGATGCCCTTGCAAAAAGAAATACTAATTAAAGACTACATAATACAGGCCTGTCTGAAGCCTGTCTAAACAGTAAGCAGTCATATTCTGGTCCCCAGAAGACTACGTTCCCTTTGACCTTGGCAGTAAGGCAGGTATGAAGTGAGGGATACATACTAAAAAAATTCTAAACCTTCTCCGAATCTAGTAATTGAAAGACAATTTTAATTTCGATTTTAGGCCTTTGAACAACATTAATAAGAAAAATCATGCCAAAAAAATCGGCAAGCACTCTCAAGGAAGGATTTTTTAGGCTACAGGATGAACTTAAAATGATAAATTATAACAATTAAATAATTGAAATTGAAATTGAAATTGAACAAACAGTCAAATAATAAAAGTGTCTGAATATTTATATAAACAGAAAAAAGTAGAAAAATACTTGTGAAAAATTGGAGAATAGAATACATAAAATGGCAAACATCAAGTAATCAATTGTGCAGCGTATCGGAGATATAGGGGGCATCATTTCTGAACTGCCCCAACTTTAGAAGTCATGTCTTCCGATTGCCTTAAAATTTTAAGAGTTTGTTTGCCTATACAATAGTAGTTTACCCACCAATTTATAGACTTTTACTACCATCCCTCCCCGAACTACAGGGGGTGAAATTTTCATCCCCCGGGCAAAACAGAGTTCGAATGCCGTTGCGATAAAAGTGCTCGTCTTTTGAGGCTATCCACGAATTAAGCCATTTTTCGATGTCTTCATATG
>JAUMHM010000031.1:7312479-7325745 GCA_032362435.1 Melikaiella ostensackeni
AAAATCTCAGAAACTAAGAACAAGAAAGGCTTGAAACTTCGGGAGATGATCGAAGACATATTCCTTTACATTATATTCCAATTTCAGCAATTTCTTAAGAAAATCGCCTAAGGGAAGTACTACCTTAATTTTGGAAACAGGTGATAGTCACTTGGAGCCAAATCCGGGCTGTAAGCAGGATAAGGAACGATTTCGAACTTAAGCAACTTCAGCCGCTCAGGTCGCGCGTTGTCGTGTTGGAATAAGAACCTGTTTAATTCAGGTTCTTACCTTTTGGCAAAAATTCAACATGAATAAGTCCTTTTTAATCCCAGAAAGAGGTTAGCAGCACTCTTCCAGAAGATAGTGCCGTTATAAATTTTTTCGGAGGCGGTGATGTGTCATAAAGATACTCCATTGATCGCCTTTTATTTTCAGGATTAAAATGGTACATCCAGCTTTCATTCCCAGTAGTGAGAATATTTTTCAAACATTTATCTTTTTCCTGAGCGTAACGATACAGTACCGCGTGCTGCTTATACCGAACGTCGGAAAACATTTCCATTGAAAATAAATCGATAACTCGACAACGGAGTTGTTTTTGTGGGAAGTGAAAGCTAATAGAGAAATAATTAAGCTACGTTTGTGCGTTTGAATTATTTAAATATCTTTATTTTTAATTAAGTTATTGACTTGGAAGCATTTCTTATCAGCCAACCCTCGTATATGCGGTTCGATCGAAGTGGAGTTCTCGCTCACGCCTTCGGACACCAATGAGGTTCAACCTAGCAATTAATGACAAAAAAAGGTTTTGAGTTGGATCTATGAGAGACATTGAATAATTTTTTATGTTACAAATAAATTTTACAAGCAATTATTCACTACTGATACTTGTGATCAATTGAATACCGTTATTTTTATAAAATTGATCACAACTAACTTAGTAATGGCACCGGGTAATTATATCTTGAAATCCTGATACAATTTACAAATGTTTAAACATTTTTGAGGAAACAAGTGCACTCTTTGTCAATTTTTTTTACATGCAAACTTCATTCTTTCAACATAATCAACTGGAGATTACAAATTTCCAAACTTATTCGTTAGGAGACTTGTATAACGATCAATTTTTTTTTTTATAGAAGCCATTCAAAAAATGTGTAACTCCTGTGAGGAGGAGTGGGGATCACCGCTTGCGTTACCCAAACGTTAAAGTTACGTAAGTAATTTGGTAAGTGCATGCACACTTATTATAAAAAGAAGCATTACAAAGAGTACGGGGGGGGGGGTAGATTTCAAAAAAGTTTAAATAGACATTTCACTTCGTAATTTGTTCATAAAAGAAAATGTTGAAAAATAGATTTAATATGAAAAAATTACTAAATAACCCCTTTCGATATCACTCATAAAAAACTCCAGGCGAATTTTTGGAGAGGAAGTAATGGCCGTTTAAAAATAGCAGTACCGACTTTTGGGTTGAAACTCCACCCTCAGTAGTTTGGACAGGAATAATAACAAAAGTCTGTAAATTTGTGAGTAAACAAATTCGGAAAATTTGAAGGCGTTTGAAAGATATTCCTCAAAAAGTTGGGGCAGTTGGGATGTAATGCTAGAATAGGGGGTCCAGATGAGGCCGTATCTACTGGCGCTGGCCAAGATCCCAGCTAGTATGTCCCTAGTTAGCAAGACTAAATAAAATTTGATTTTCTTATGAAAAAATGTTGCTGATTGACACTTAAAAACTTCTATGTTATGCAAAGATAGTAGTGCCTCATCTAGGTATTAAAAATCAATTTTCTATTACTAATTAGAAAAAAGAACATGAAAATTAGATTTCGAAAATATTAGAGTCCTTTCTGTAAAAAGTTTTCGACATTTCATCTGTGTTGGATTGAACTAAAACTTAATCAGATTTATCCTCATGCTAGACAAACAATCTCCTTATAAAGTTCTTATATCTTAAAAATATCCCTTAAGTTGGATGAAGCACCTCTGGGAGATTTTGATCCGCTTCTGGCAATTCCACCATCAAAGCCTCTTCGTTTTCAACGCCTTTGCTCGCTTCACTTCCTGATAGTTATAAAGCAAAAGCACACCACTCTCAGCGCCTTTGTAATTTCAATTTCACGGGCCAGTGTAATGCCCGCGGTCAGCAAACACCACCACCTAATTTCGAAGCAAAGCGAAGCTTCGCTTGCATACCCGCCTTGTCTGTATTCGTGAGCATAAACGTCGAGAATGCAAAGGTGTGAGGTTAAGCAGCAACGTGACTATGCGAGCGTCGCAAGCTCACACGAAAACCGTGGTAGTTTATAGCAAGCTGCCCGCGGGCAAGGCTCTGATCTCTGCAATGATTGTTCCACAACGAGGTCTCTCCCTTTTTCGTATTTGTGTGCCTGTGTGTCTGCGAGAGTGTCAGAGGTGGAGTGACAGAGGGAAAAAGCATCGCCTTTATACAACTGGTAGCTGTGCATGAGGCGTCTCTACAAGCCCCAGGGCTCTCGACGATAAAGGGGCCGCGCGGTTCAACGCGCCACAAAGCGCCGGGACGTCCACGCCCCACGATACCCGTATTCCCCGCAACTGACTCTGCGGAACAACCTCGGGTGCCACGACGTGGCGCGACGCTTGAACTTGCACAACCTCCGACCCTTCCTGTCACTATCCTCTCGTTTCATCCACCTTGCGTGGATAAGTGTAGTTTTCTTTTTAATGTTACAGATATTTCCATAATTACATACTCCACACACGAAAGGAGGCTCTCATTCTCAACTCGGTTATCCTGTACAGCAATGAAACATCCTGAGATATTCAAATGGTCCACGTGAGATATCTAGAAATAATAATAGCTCATGTGCAACATTTGAATATTCCCCAAAGATTCCAAAAACATCCCAGGATATCGTATGGAAGTCCAAGGATATCTTGGGACATAAATGGAATATCCCACTTTGAGCTTGAGTTTCAACTTGAGCCCAGTTTGGAACCAGCACAGTTCACATCATAAAGCATACCTGAGTACCCAAAGATAACACACTATCCCTCATGTATCAGCAGGACATCTCGAGACATATTAATAGAATATCCCGCAAAATATTGTTGCTATGAGGAATGTAATATATACTAATATACTCAGTGTATGGAACTCAGATTTTTGTAAGAGTAGAAGTGCTTAGAAATCCATTGAATACGTATTTTTTTGTTTGACTGTATGGTTTTATAAGTAATTCTGATTTTCGTACTTCAAATTCCAAAAAGTAATTTAAAAAGATTTTTTTTTCAATAATTAAATGAGTAAAAATAAAATGTCTTATTATAAGTTGCGGGAGGATTTGGTACCCTCCCTAGTATAAGGAATACATCGGTCATGACTCTATCAGTTCTAGCTTTGTTTTGTAGATGACTGAAGTCTATCGGTGACGGGACGGATATTGTAATGGATCATACCATCTTATGATGTTTCAGCTAGTTAACTTGAACAGGATAAGTTTCACATACAAATATATACAAATTTATACAAGATGATTTCAGTTGAGTGTTCTTTTATAAAATTATGAAAAATAATACAAATAACGTAGCCTCGGATTGGATTGGTACTTCAGTTGACGAACGAAATGCTTACGGAAAAGTTTAAGGCGACGAATGGAAATTTGGTGTTTGTAATCATAGAGGTGTACAGTGCATGCTGTAAAAACATGGTTTTAAGTCTTAACACCGTTTGCGAAGGGACTTGTAGGCTTGAGCTCCAAACGGTGTAAAACGGTGTGAATAAATTTAACGTCGTTTGGAGCCTATCCAATTATCTGCAAACGGTGTTAAGCAATAATATTAAAAGATAGAGAGTTGTTGAATGTAATGTGCAGAAGGAAGCTAGATATTTTTTGTGTATCCGAAACAAGGAAGCAGGGTCAAAAGGTAGTGAATACAAGAAACGGTGGGCTTGCACTGTGGTTAGGAGTTTAGTCAATGAATTACATGGTAGGCAAGAAATCGAATTGATTTTGAATGAAAAGTTTAAACAACATGTAAAAAAGTATGAATGTGCATCTCCCAGATAACTGTGGGTTAGAAGGATTGTGGGAATGAAAAGACTGCTTGTTATAGCACGCTACGCTCCTTAAATAATATTCTATTGTGATCCCAGTGAAAGAATCATTTTACTCGGAGATGTCAGTGGCTGGGTTGGTGTGCAAAAAAAATAAGTCATTTTGGCAATCTGAAAATTAATGCTAATGGGGATAAGTTTAACAACTTATGCCTGGTAAAAGGTTCATTCGCTACAAGTACCTCGTTTAAGCATATGAAGATCCCTTTGTACACTTGGAGTAGAGGTGAAAGTAATAGCATGTTTGACTTTTTGTGTTAGATGAAAGACTGCCAGGATTAGTAAAATATACAAGTGTGATGAGAGTGGAGTGATAGAGGAGGACGAACAGTAAGAGGCTGTAGCAGACACGAGTCAAATTTGAGAATTTACAAAAAGCAGAAGTACAAATGGAATATCGCGATAAGCACAGAGAAAAAGATAAAAAATGTAAAATGATATTAAAAGGAAAAATGAATGATTTTGAAAGTGGGTTAAGAAGACTGGGACAGGAAGTAGTACTGAGTTACTTGGAACTAAAAATCCTGATGGTGAAATAGTATGGGATATGGATAAAGTAAACGACTGTATGAGTGATTATTTCAAGAAATTGTATCGAAGTCAGGTTATGGAACAAGCGGAGACATGGAAGAAGTCATACTAGGAGTTTCGAATAAAAGTGACTAAATAGAATTTAGTATGTTTGGTATTAAATTTGCCATTAAAGAGTTAATGAATGACAAGGGATGATAAGGGAACGTGAGATAAAGGTGACTGCAGAAATTAATGAGCTATTAATTTGCTAAGCACCCCACGTAAAGTACTCGTATTTGCTAAAATACTTATTAGAAAGGTCATGAAAATGAAAGAAGAAACGATCTAAGAAGTCGAAATCGGCTTTATGCCAAAAACATCATGTTCATACCATCTGAGACAAATTATAAAAAAAAGCTTGAGTGTAGGCTAGAAAGTCTTCTGTGCATTAGTCGACCTTCAGAAAGTCTTTGACTAGGTATACAGGGTGAAGCTGTATGAAGTATTGAAAGATTACGGTGTCAAGGGGTGGCTCCTAATAGCGGTTAAAGCAATATATGAAAATAGTAAAGTCAGTGTAAGGGTAAATGACCAAATGAGTGATTGGTTTGATATTAGGCAGGGATGTGTTATGTCCGTCTGGTTATTTATCATATTCATGGAAAAGTATTTAAGAATGGCTCTTTTAGAAGAACAAGATTTTGAGTTCGGAACAGTGAAGATGTGTGAATGGAGTTTGCTGATGAGGACGATGAAGTTGTTACCGCAGAATCAGTGGATGATTTACAGAGAATGTTGAGCAGGCTGAATGTTAGCGCAAATAGTATGGGTTTGAAGATTAACGTACATAAAACAAAGATTGCTGTGTTCGAAAGAGAGAATGAAAAAACAATATGTAATATCGCTCCAAGCGGAGGAAAGATCGAGCAGGTTGAAGATTTGGTGTACCTTAGGAGTCCATTTTCTGCGGACGGGAGGCTAAAAGGTGAAATATTAAGACGTATGAACGATGATAGGGAGATTATGGGCAGTGAGAGAGCCATTACTAGAAGCAAAAATATGATTAATAAAGCGAAATTAGCAATATATGATTCTGTGCTTGCACATACTCTGTTGCATGAAAGTGAGACCTGGACTCGTCAGAAAAAGATAGGAGAAAGGTCAATAATAAATATGAAATTATAAGTCATAAAATAATAAATACGATTGGTATACGATTCATGAGGAGCGTATGCGGTAAAACGCTTATGCAGAAAGTGAGTAACGAGTGGGTTCTTAAAGAATATACTGTAGAGGGAACACTGATTGATAGAAGTGAAAGGTTGAGATGTTTTGCTCATATGACGAGAATGGATAAAGGACGGTTGATAAAGCAAGTCTATTTGAGTAAAATATATGGTTTTGTATCCAGAGGCAGGCCAAGGAAAGAATGGTGGGAGTATGTGAATCAGACTCTGAAGTGGAAGTATATAAAAAGCCTAAGGAATTGAAGAACTTGCATGAGCAGTCTGTGTGTGTAGAAAGATGCGTGAAGACTTTGTGAGGTTTCCCACCTGGGCTAGAGATTGATCAACAATCTGGGTCGGAGTGATATTATAGGATAAGTATGCTGTCGGAACAATTCTGCCCTACAACGAAAAAACATACGTGACATTTTGTCAACAAATGAATTTTTGGTATCTGTGGAATCGCGATAGTAAACTGTGCCTTTCATAATTGAAATAAAAAATTGTAGTTATTTAAAATAAAAAATGAATGTTTGAAGTTGCGGTGACTGAGAAAATTGACGCAATACAGTGGAAAAAATATGGAAAGCACCTTGCCGATATTTTGTTTGGCAGAAGTAATCGAGTGCGCTTCTTGTTTCAAAACAAAAACTCCGCCTGTGCTTTACGTAAAGTCTTAGGCTGTAAACATGTCTAGTTGAACAGAGATGTTCAGTAGAAGAAATCTGCAAACCACTTCGACTAAGATCATATTGTACTTTGCGGAGGCCTTTTCTTGTATCGACGGCCGACGTAACTTCACAGAGACACTCCGTAAGTGAATTTGTGTATTTACTAGCTAGGATTTGATTCCAGAAAAAACTGAAAGTTCATTTTTCCATAGAAATTCTTGAATAATCGATTTTTTATTGCAAAATAAGAAAGATCACGTGCGTTTCATCCAAAAGGTTATTTGCATTAATGGAAATGTGTCCCCATTGGGGACTTAAACATGCTATGCGACACTATCGGTCCCTACTAGGCAAACTAACCAATATGGCCGCAACCAGCATAGTAAATACATGCAAAAACATCAGATGAACATAATGTTTAACTTCAATAATCGTCCGTTTTAATGTATAAATAATTTTTGTGATAAGTTGCTCTGATATGTATAATATCTCTGAGTTGATGATTATTTGCTTCAAACATGAAGTTTGCACTTCAACATTGAAAATCAACAAGTTTCGGAGGTTGTTACTTCGGTAGTTGTGACTCCGATCTGAATAAAAAATTCAATTCACGTTTTCATGAAGTGCCGAAAGCTGGAAGTGCAAAAATCAGAAGGCAAAACTTATTTGGAAAAATTGAAGAGGTAGATAAACGCAGTGAATGGTTGAGAAAATTGAATATTAAAGATAGTGGTGTAGTCCTAAAAAAGGGGCCCAGCTGGTGCTACATTCAGAGAAATTTTCCAAAAATTTCTTTAAAATTACCCGAAACTCACCAGAAAGGATCACGCACAAAAAAATGTAGTCATAATTGATCCAAGTTCTTTCAGGAGATTTCTTCTATATTGTCTTTGAAAGAAGGGGTGAGCAAACAGTATGCAACATTGCGTTAGACGAAGAGAGGATAGAATAAGTTGACGATTTCGTGTATCTTGGAAGTTCATTTACTACTGCCACGGTAATATAGATGCAGAGATATTCAGATGTATAAACGAGGGTAGAAAGATGATATTATATTACTAGAAGTAAAAATGTGATGAATAAAGCTCGCAGTGCTTCTTTTAACGCGGTGGATGTTTTCTTCCCCAATACTAAAGTATAGGCTCAAACCCAAGACCCCAATTGCTCCAAATAACCCAACTCTTAATAAGGAGCCTGCGTACTCGCAATATTCTTAAGTCCCTAAATTTCATACCGTCTGCAGCAATATGGAGGATTTATTATTACATTTATCGACTCAAATTATATTCCAATGAATTTTTTAATTGTGCATAATACACAATATACATAAGTAGCTATTCATTTATTCAAGACTTCAAGTTTCTAATTACAATTCAGCTTTGGTTTAGTTACGAATATAACTTGGTATCTTCATTAAAATAGTCATAAGATGTTATGCAGAACATTTATAGGGGTTATTTTTAGCTGTAGCAGTTTAATTTGAACAATAGGGTGACGACATCAATAGGCTGTCACCTATAGATAAGAGTACATGTAAAGCTGATAATTAAATACAAAGTGACTCTCAAGTTGGGCAACGATGACATGCATATGCCTACATAGATGATTTTATATGGATCTACGAGTATATTTTCAAGTATTAAATATGTACTTAATCAGAAGTCAGCCACTGAAAATTATTACTGAGTCGTGTTTTGATACTCCTTTTTGTTTGTTATACTCGTGTAGCATGTACTATTGAGGGATGGTTCACAATTGATGTCGTTATAATAGAAATTTGTCAATTATATAATATCACTATTTACTCTGTACTGGAAGAACAACATTTTTTCTAATCATCCTCTTGAGGACGAAGTATGAAAGTATAGAAGACATTAAAGCATTCTAGTGTAAGTTCTCCGAGTTAAAAAGAAATATGGACGAAAAAACTAGTTGAAGGGAGAAGCGTGATGATAATGATAATTGCGGAAGTAAAAAAAAACTCACCCTGTCCTGGAGCAGGCGACGTTGCGTGGCTCCAGCCCCCTTTGTACGAACTGCTGGCATCTGAAAAATTAATCACTCGTAATGAAACCTATTAAGTTAACATACTTAATTTTGATCACTGCCGATCAAAATTAGTTACTGATAATTTGAATTTTTAACACACTTCTTTAATCTACTATTATGCCGTCTCAAATTCAATCATAGTATCAGCATTTCGGATGAGTCATCTGTCACTTTACCAGCCTTTAGAAAAAAATCATAAACGACTTCCTTGCCATTTAGATTTATGAACAAGCATTTTGCAATATGATGTATAACATATACGTTCATAAACCTAAACAGCAAGGAAGGAGTTTATGATATTTGTCTATAGTTTGGTAAAGTACGTGACAGGTGACTTATTCAAATGTGGATACTGCGATGGAATTTGGTATGGCAGCATTATAATACCTATTGATTCTTAAGCTAATTATTACCAAAACAAAAGAGTGATAGAACTCGAAAAGTGAAGCACATTTTTTGTTTCAACATTGTTTGCCTTTATTTTGAAGACGTTTTGTTTTAATTTCTAAAAGTGCTAACTTTTGTTTAGCGCAATATGTCTGCGTCTCCTCCATGAAATAAATATGAATCCCAAATTAGTTTGACTTAATTTTTTCTGCAGTAGTAGCACATCTATTTCTCTATTAAGCACTTTCCGGGAACCTATCTTGAAAGACTTCTCTCCCTGTTCAGAATCCTCGGTTTGTTTGCGGACAGATATATTTTCATTTGGCAGTTATTGGCACGAGCAAAAGTGTACGCACGGGCGACATGGGACGAGGCGAGGGAGCACCCTTATGTGTACATTGTACGCTAGTCGCTCGTAGTACTATGTGAAACCGTCGCGTCGGTTGCTTTTTGCGCATACAGCCACAAGGTATGTCGTACTTGCTTTAGACTGCCCCCTTCGTTTGATCGCTAGAGTCCATTAATAAAGCCTCAGATTTCACATTTCCGTAATGCACAAGGAGGGGTCAACCAATAGTTTGCCCAGTGGATTCTGTTCCTAATGTCAATTTACGCCTACGATCGTTGACCACTTTATTCATAATTGTCGATCTTCAAATGGATGTGTCATGTATACATATATAAACGATGCAGATCAAGGGTCGATAAAATTGCACGGAGAGACAACTAACTTCATAAGTGAGAAGTTTTAAAATTTTCACTTCGGATGCATCTGAACATGAAAGTGTGACAAAAATTCTAACTAAAAACTGTCTTGCTTCTGAGGTCGACAAATAACCCCCTATTCAAAATATCCTTTCTTATTAGACGCCTTTTGAACAAAATATAATTATATACTTTTATGAGATCCCTAGACAATTTTTTATCGAAAACAAAAATTATGTACATACAATCTTTTTTTAAAAAGAACATATTTCATATTAAAGGATTCATAAAAATAGTATATGCTAGTTATTTGTACCCGGCTTCATCCGGGACATCCGTGTGTCTACAATGAATATTGTGGAATATTTTATATATGTGTGTGTGTGTGCGTGCGTGCGCGCGTGTGTGTGTGTGTGTGTGTGTGAACCCAAACTACACTTACCGATTTTCAATGAGTGTAGACACGATCTTTAAAATAATCTAGAATGTTCCAGAATGTTATACAATACAGGTATTCTGAAATTCTGGAATATTATGGCATTTTATCGAATATTCTAGAATATGATAAACTAGATATTTCTGGTCATTTGTAAAATTCTGCAATATTCTAGAACTTTCTGAGCATTTCTAGAATGTTAATGATCTGGAATGTTTTGAAATGTTTGAAAACTCTAGAATGTTCCGGAATGCTCTAGATTTTTATGCGATTCTGGAATATTCTCAAAATTTATAGAATGAATTGCAATATTTTAGAAACTATTGAACTTTTTTAGAATATTCTGGTATGTTGTAGAATGGTCCGGAATGTTCTGGAGTGTTTTTAATACTCTGAAATGTTCCGGAATGTTATAGGAAAGTGCAAAAATGTCTAGAACATTTAGGAATGTTATAGGATGCTTTGAAATATTATAGAAATTTTTGGACGTTTCTAGAATACTCTGGAATGTTGTAGAATGTTTCAGAATCTTCCAGAATGTTTTAGACTGTTCTGAAATGATGGAATTGTCTGAAATAATTTTGAAAACATATTCGGCTATTCATCGCTAAAATTTGAAAAGTTCAATAAGAAAGGACGGTGAACAGAATAATTGAACAATGGAATATATATAAAGCAAGTAACCTGAGATTTGTCTCTGGCTCCCGACTGCTCCCGACGAAGAAGTCATTAAGGATCTATCCAAGCTTGCCCGAAAATATGAGAACTTATTCAAATTTGGAACAGATATCATGAATTACATATACGATTAAACTGCATAGTTTCAAGCCGATTTCCTGCACCGCTTAGTTAATACAGTTATGACAAATTACATAGGCTCTTATGGGAGAAACTGAGTTTTAGTACAAGGAAATAAGAGATGAAAATAAGCATGCATATAATAATAATATAAAGAAATACAAAGTAACAAGCGTTGCTGTGCGTTATTTCATAAAATTTGTGAATGGTAATTGTACTACATCATATGTCATGATAACCAATCAGAAGACCTATTTTCCTTATAGGAGTATATCTCTGTATATTTGACTAACAACTAAACATTTTTTCCCCCCATGAAAATGGGCGTCGAGTGAAAGAAAACGAATGTTGTACAGCAAAATTTTAATAGTGTATAAACGTTTTTTTTGGATGAGATGAAAATAGCTTAAAATATTTTTAAATCGATGAATATATCTTCTGCATCCTATAAGGATTGACATTTTCAACTTTGGGATATTTTTACATAAGGAGAATATTACATCCAAAAACAAAAAAAGATTATTTTTGTTAAAAATTATCATTACAATCAATCAAACAATATTCAAATTTATTTTATTTTATTTATTTAAAAACTCAAAAGAGAAAACCCAAAATTTTGAGTTATCTCAAGAACGGTGAGAGATACGCATAAACTGACGAAATTTGCATGTTTTTATAAAGAAGGATGGTCCTCTATTACCCCTAACCAACCTAGTAAAATGAAATCCAGAAGAAAAGAAAAGGAAAATGTTGATGTTCGTGCATGAATTCAGAAAATTTTTTAATTTGGTACGGATAAGGCCTCGGATTCATTTTGATTCTACTGACGGAATGAAAAAAATTGGAAGGTGGTTTCGGATTAAATTGGACTAAAGTGGTGTTCATTCGGATTGGCTTCGATTTCACTCTGATTCCTCCGGACTTGTTTCGGATTCAGTCGGATTGAATTTTCAGAGGTTTCAAGTATTCAAAAAGATTGAAATGTCTTTCCCGATGAGCCTCGGATTCATTCGGATTGGAGGCATGGATTGAAAAGTGAGTTCGGTATGAGTTCGGATTGAAGTCGGTGTTGATTCACGAATTGAAAAGGATTGACAAGTGAGCCTCGGATTCATTCGGATTGAATTAAGAGCTGACACGCGGATTGAAAAGGGATGAAGAGGAGTGAAAACTTTCTTTGGGTTGTTTCGGATTAATTCAGATTGTTTCGGATATCGACAATTTTGGGAATCGTTCTTCATTTTCTTGGGAGAATAATGCCTAAATTAAATTATTAGAAATTGAGTATACAAAGAATTATTCGACTAAATTAAAAACAATGATTCCCAAAGACAATTACAAAACAGAAAAGAGATATGGAATTTCAAGGACGGAAACACGCGCGATCGGTCTCGTATATAAAAAATTTAATCAAAAAAAGTAACGGCAAGGTAACGAGTTCCTCTTTTCAGTAACGGTAACGGTAACGCCTTATTTTTGACTGGTAACGTGTCAAACACTGACAAATACTTATTATTCGCGCTGGAGCTGGAAGCGCTGTGTAAATATGGCAACATCGTATTGCATTGTTCTGTTACACTATATCTTTACACGAATCCAACTCAGTAGGTGTGGAGAGGTTACGGAAAGCTGGAAAGGGGTTGGTCTTACGGAAAATTCCGTAACGGTAGACAGTTCGTAATTTATTTCGTTAATAATAAAAAAGGCATTTTAAGCAGGACAGCTTTTCCCCTAATTCAATAATATCTATAGGAATCATGATTAAGATTTCAATTTTAATATCACAAAAACAATATATTGAAAATTTTTTATTATTAGGGTGGGTCGAATTAAAATAAAATTGGAAATCAGAAACAGCCTAGCACTGAAAAGTTTCATTTTGGGCCTGCTATAACCAGTGTAAAATTCGAAATAGATCGATCAATATGCTGAGTTTCCGCGGTGCAAAAATAAGTTTAAAAAATTCGCAATTCTCAGAGTTTTGCAAAAATAGATAATATTAATTTTTTTTGTAATCTATATAATCTATTCAATTTTCAAAAATCTCGTAAGATTTGAGAATTTTTAGTTTTTCTTGGCCAAAATCGCATTTTTATAAACCTCAAAAAACTAAAATAATTTTTAAAAGCTTTTCAATTCACAATACATTTTTTTTGAGCATGTAGAAACTTTTTTGCACTAAAAAAAATGTAGGATACATAGTATTATTATACCTATATTATTATCCCATTTTTTAAGGAACACAATTATGCGTAAAATTGCATAATACCCTAGGGTCTTAACTTAAATGGATATTGTACCATTTTCACACATTTAATGAATTCCACTGAGCGTAACACAAGAACACCGGTATCCTAAGCTCACATTCTTGCAAATTTCAGTCATTTATGTCAGCTA
>JAUMHM010000031.1:7330931-7349295 GCA_032362435.1 Melikaiella ostensackeni
TTTGCGTTCTTCTAAGACAGGGGCAAAAGTATTATTTTCAGGTTCGAGTGGGGGATGATACTAGGACGTACGAGTATACTGAATCTATTGACACTATACTCATGGCCCGAAAGCAACCGGAAGTAGGTACATTTCATGTTCGAAGAAAAAGTATAGCACGTGCGGTTATGGCACTCGCCAACTTTATATGCGTATTCCTCAAAAAGCGGTTTTTCGAAGTTCCAATTTCAAAAATACTCCGGCGACTCGTTTTTCAACCTAAGGGTTCTTCTTGGGCTCAAAATACCGGCAATTTATCCAGCTATATGACCGTATGCGCAAAACTCCATACCAGCCATAAGAGCCCTTTTCATGCGGTTCTACTGAGAGCCGGTGTCATTTTATGGCTGTTATGGAGTTTTACGCATATAATCATATAGCTGGATAAATTGCCGGTATTTTGAGCCCAAGAAGAACCATTTAGGTTAAAAAGCGAGTCGCCGGAGTATTTTTTAAATTGGAAGTTCGAAAAACCGCTTCTTGAAGGAGACACATATAAAGTTGGCGAGTGCCATAACCGCACGTGCTATACTTTTTCTTCGAACATGAAATATACCTACTTCCGGTTGCTTTCGGGCCATGAGTATAGTGTCAATGGATTCAGTATACGTCCTAGTATCATCCCCCACTCGAACCCGAAAATAATACTTTTGCCCCTGTCTTAGAAGAACGCAAATATCTCCTGAACTAGAAACGGCCATAAGGGCCCTTTTCATGCGGACGCCCTAATATACAGTTATAGTTATTAGTTATGTTAGTAATTATCAATAACTTGTTTTTCATCTGTTTCTCACATTTCATGTTTTTAAAATCTCAATAATACAATTAGTCCCCATGTTATAGGAACAAAAATTTCCTTTGAATCATTGCCTGAAGATTTAGGCAGCTGTGAATTTCTCTAATATGAGGCAAGCCTTGAAAAGGGATATTTACCAAATGGTTAGAATAAAAGAATCGTTACAGAGGGCCGAAAGTGGCCAACGCGTACGTACAATTAAGTACTCGAATGTCGTATACGGTTCCCATTATTTATACCCGCAACTCACGCTACCAACGTAGCAATATGCATTTATATGGAAATGTATACGTAAATGTAACATTTCTGACTTTGTATTCGGTGAGCGTTAACCCTGCCATAGGTCGTAACTCTGATAGGTGCTTAAATGCATATGCACACAGATTCTTGTATGCGATGTAACTAGGTACATGTGTGTAGGTGAAGTCTCGTGTATATGCATATGTTGCACTGCATCATATACGGCTCGTACTCTTACCTACGTCCATCGTCGTATTTCGAATAGGAACCCCCGATAGGAAGGCACGCGTATGCCACGCGACCGCATACGCCTGACAGCGCATTTAACGCGCGATCGCTCTTGAGTGTCCGCGTGTGTAGTAGGTATAGTATTGGAAGCAAGGAAGGGGGTCGATCATACAATCGGAAGAAGGGGGGCCTCGCTGATGCCATAAATCTTGGCGGAAAGTGCCTTTCTTGTATTTGACGATACTATTTGGGCGATTTAACTAGAATGGATTGTTACTCGATTCGGTGATTATGGGATGAGAGTGCATATTGTACACACCTTAGATTGAGATACATTTTTGAATAATAATTAGACTGTTGAATAATCTGATTTTCTTGGATTCATTAATAAAATAGGAAAACTTGTTTGCAGCCTTAAACACTGAAAAAAGTTCCTGCGAAATATTCAAATATGTTATATAGTTGAGTGGAAAGTAGTAAATCCAACTACTTTCTTAATTAAATTAAGCATTATTGCTTAGTAAATAATACTATTGTTGCTAAAGTAGAACTGACTATATACAGCCGTAACTGAACATGTTGTTGTACTTAAATACAAAAATTTCATTGGAGCCATAGGGAAATAAGAAAAGTAGTTAGATTTATTACCTAATCGTACTTGTTGCAATTCTTATTGAATTTAGTCAAATAAACCTCAAATATTTGTTACAACGAATGCTTTTCTTACTTCATTTAACTATATATACTATAATTAATTTGACTAAAAAAGTGACATTGGGGCCTTAGCGAATTAAGCACCTTAGTCGAAAAGTAGTCAAATCTACTTAGAATTTTTTTCAGTGAAGTTACAAAAATTCAGTGTGGGAAAAGTATAATCTTTTGCTATTGTTATTGTATTCAGAATACCTTCTGCACACATGAAAACGCGAGAATATATCGAGCGGTTGACATCTCGAGTTTTAGCGTACACGATGTCAGGATGTCAAGCATTTAAAAGATTTTGAGGAATTTCACTGGATTTAAAAGAATTTCAGCATACTTCAACGTATTTCAAGAGATTTCCAAAATTTTAGGTGATTTCAAAAGATTTCTAAGATTTCAAGGGATTTCACGGGAGGTGCAACAATACATTTCTAAAAGCAAACAGATTTCGTAGGATTTTAAAAGATTGCAATAAATTTCAAGAGATTTCACGAAACTTCATAAGATATTACGTGATTTTACGGAATTTAAAAAGTTTTCAACTACTTTTATGTTCTTGAATTGAACTTAAATTCTAATTCATAAAAATATTACTGTGAAATATAGAGCGTGAAAAGATTTCAAGGAATTCCACTGCATTTTAAAGAATTTCGGCATATTTCAATGCATTTAGAGAGATTTCCCAGATTTTAGGGGATTTCAAGAGATTCCAAGAGATTTAAATATTTCAAGGGACTTCATGAGATTTCATCAGATATTACGGGATTTCATGGGTTTCAAAAATTTTCAACCACTTTCTCGTTCTTGAATACAATTCAAATTGTAATATAAATAAATATAACTGTTGAACATAAAGCGTTGAAAGATTTTAAGGGATTTTTAAGGATCTTAAAAATTTACGGTATTTCAAAGACTTCAAGGGACATTAAAAGGTATCAAGGTTTTATGGGATCTTACGGGATTATAAAATATTTCAAAAGATTTTCAGGAATATCACGGGAAGCGAGGCAATAACAATGAGCGTAACAATAAATTAAAAATTTAAATTACCAATTAGATTTACTGTGAATTCAAATGAAAAATGGAAAAAAATTCCTCTCTCGAGAACGGCTAAGGCGATTGTGATGAAAAAAAGATATGATTGGGTTTCAATGCTACAATGTTATAAGAAAATACGGATTTTTTGTCTTAAGAAATACGGGTAAAAAATGTTTTCAAAAATTTGTTGAATTTTGTTTATGGGATGCACTTGAGACACAATCACTACTTCCTCCCTAAATAATTTGTAAATACTTATACGCACACTTAAATACTAATACAGTCGAGTGTCTCAAAAAAAAGCAAAGTTCGAATTTCGTAAACGCTACTCACCAATCTTGTGAAGTTCCCGAAAAACGTGACTTCCCTGAATGTGACGTATGTATTGATGTTTCATTTTGACCTCCCTCCCCTTCCAGCATGCCCAAGAAACCACCCTCTAAACGTGGATCAAGTATTTTACGGTATATTGGTTGTAATTATTACTTTTTTGTAGTTTTTTTACTGATTATCTTTAATGGACAAATTCAAAAGTTTCATATATTTGTATATTAATAATTGTTTAAACAAATTTCATCAAATTAAGATATTACTTTTTTACATTTTATTGTAAATTATCGGTATTTTCATAACGACATAAACTAACTAGTCAACCTAAAATATCAATATGGTCGATTCAATCTGCTTTTAATTGTTTGAGCAATTCTTTATTATCGAAATTATCTTTTCACTGGAATAAGGTGGAAAAATGTATTTTCTTGCAAATTGTTTAGCAAACTCCATCAAATTCTGGTATGTCTTTTAGTTTTATCACTCACATAATTTTTTAAACAATTTCCATTTGCTTAAAGTTTTGACAAAATATCAAAAATTCACACCTACTATGATTAAAATGAAGTAATTAGTTAAAATTGAAAGTCAATATGATCTTTCAGCTTTGTTTTTGATTGTTTAAACAATTTTTATGGATTGATTCTAACTTTTCATCGGAAATACTCGTGCAGAAATTAAAATGGGGGGCTAGTCGGGTACACAAGCAGTTGGTTCCACTTGAATTCGGGGACTAGTCGGGACAACTGGCTAGCCCCCGACCAGTTGTGTCACAGTAAACTAGTCGGAGGCTAGTCAGTTTTGAGATCCGAATTATTTTAGTCGGGATCAGTCGGGTAATATGGTCTGCACGACTTTCTTGCACAACTCATGTCCACACGAAATGAGATATCGTGTTAAAAATTCAGAAATTTAAGTAAAAGCCACCATGGATTGTAAGGCCAAATAAAAGATCCATACTGCCTGTTATTTTATGTTATAAACTTTCAGCTCGACATCTCATTTCATGTGAACATTAGTTAGTGCAAAAAATCGTCGGTATATGTAGGTATTTGCACATAATATATGCCTGCATTTTTGCATAAATATAAGATCCTAGAATTGATTTATAATGAGATTGTCCGAATATAAAAACATCTTCGGATTTTATTACACATGGGCTCGAAGAAATCTCTATCATCGCACAATATACTTGAAAAGGTTATTACTCTACACTACACATTAAAAATTGGATTACATCACTTTAATTTTTTCCGAAAATATATTTCCCAATTAACTAAAATTGAAAATCAATACGTGTAGGCATACATTTTTGGTATTTTGTAAATCTTTAAACAAGTGGAAATTTAAAAAATTGAGTGAGTGGTAAAACTACAAGATATACTAGAATGTGATGAAGTTTGCTGTAAAATGTGCAGAAAACTACATTTCTCGGCCTCATTTCAGTCAAAAGTTACATTTCGATAATAAATAATTGTTTGAACAATATCAGTACATTGACCCGTCATTATTGACTTTTTATGCTGCCTAATTAGTTCACGTTATTATCAGAATACTGATAATTTGCAATGAAATGTTTAAAAAATTATTTTTTAAACAAATAAAATTTGTTTAAGCTGTTAATAATTAATTAACAAATATATGAAACTTTTGAAACTGTCCATTAAAGATAATCTGTGAAAAAAATGCAAAAAAGGAATAATTACGACCAATATACCGTAAAATACTTGATCTTCGTTTAGAGGGTGGTTTTCTGGCATGCTAGAAGGGGGTGGCGGGTCAAAATGAAAAATCAATGCATACGTCACACTCGGGGAAGTCACTTTTTTCGGGAACTTCACAAAATTGGTGGGTACTGTTTACAAAATTCGAACATCGCTTTTTTTGAGCCACCCTACTGTACAGCGTATCACACACTCCAGGTGACGCGCTCAAGAACTGCATTTTTTAAAACTATGTACTACCTCTGCGATCGTTTTGAAACTCGGGCATGTTGTTCTAGAGTATTTCAAGATTATTGAAGGGGAAACCAGTGATTGTGCCTCAAGTGCACCCCTTAAAAAAAATTCAAAAAATTATTGACATTCTTTTCCTCGTGTTTTGGAAAAAAATCCGTAAAATTTTTATAAGATTGTGGCATTGATACCCATATCATATGATTTTTTCATTGGAATTGGTTTGGCTGTTTTCGAAAAATAAATTTTTTTCGATTTTTTTTCTTATCCCCATAACTCCCATAACAAATTTTCCCAAGTATAATCTTTTGGAAAATTTCATCTCACATCTATGTCAACTTATGGTAAAAATCTCAATTAGATCTTAGCGAAGGGGGGGGGGCAGCTCATACATGCTTATTCTGCTATGCCCTTTGTGCTAAATTTTTCACAATTGTGGTGGTAATGGTCAACTAAAATCTCTTATTCCTTAGTGACAAGATCTTCGTCAATAAGTTTCAGGTAGACTGCATCTTCACAGAAAAAACGTATACAATACTTGTGCTCTCCAACTCCGCCAGGTTGCCAAACATCATTTGAGTTGAAATCGAAAAGCAGTGTATTAGTTGGATCTAACAGACTGTGATTTGCGAACATTATTATCTTGAGATACGTTATAATGATGGTACTCTGCGAGTGGAAAAGTTGGCGGGCAGAGGCAGAAGGAGAAAGGGGTGTGGGTGGATGTGGACGTGGATGTGGATGGGGGAGGTGACGGTTGCGAGGGTGAGTATCATTGTAGGGCATGAAGCATGACAGGGCGGCTATTGTATGCGAGATGCATAGCTCGCGGTACGAACGAGGAATAGTACAAGGCAAGGGAGTGCCTGCCAGCCATCTAGCCAGCCCTTCGCAACCCATAACACGATAAGAACCATGCCACTTTGTTACGTTTGGGGATCGCTTAAGTGCGCGATGATACATATCTCCCTACCACCACCCTCTAGATAATTCTTCGCATTCAATTTGTACAATATGCTTGATCCACCGCGACGATAGGACTCCACACGCCTTAACGCCGCTATTTTGTCCCCGACTCGGCTGGTAACATGATAACCACTGATAAGTCCCTCTTTTGCCTTTAAAGAAGAGGGTGAAGGAAGAATTTTTGATAATAACGAATCCAGAAGATACCAGTTGTCGTCCTTGAAGAGTCAATAAGATATCCAGTTTCAATTCTAGGGTCCAAGCGTAAAATAGTGTGGAAAGCTGTTTGACTTGTTGTTTCATTTATTTATATCGTCAGCAGCGTGTGCATACTAAACAAATTTTTTTTTCCAAGAGAGACATATCTGACTGCAGAAAAGTTGTGTAAGATTATCCATTTTTTTTTATTTCAATATTTTTAAAATGTCTGTCTATAGTGCGAGGGCATGATAACTTTTGACAGAACTTTCTAATCAGAATTTCCTGTGGCACACTCTTTTGCGGTCCAAAAAGACAGGTCAAGTTCTTTAGCCAGCTCTCTACCACCAATATTTATGGTTTTAGCGATTTTTTAAAATTATGAAACTTTTAGGAATTATTACTTACTTTACGGACAATAATTTCTACTGTCGGAAAAAAATTAGGCAAACTTGTTCTACAATTAGAAAATTATTTTTTCTAAAAATTAAAAAATTGATGAATTCTTGTGAAAAGAAAGTCTGCGGCATCTCATTTTTTATACTTAGTTAAAAAAAAATTTTTGATCTAATAACTAACATATAACGAAGTTTTTATATTATTTAGTTTTTAGTATATAATTTACTCATAAATTGCATGCACTGAAGAATCATGCCATTTATTTATCAGTAATCTTTTTTGATCGTCCTTTTCAGGGGTTTCGGAGATTTTTTAATGTGATGATCTACTGTTTGGAGTAGAGATTGGTATTGTCCCTCTTTATTCGTAATGGATGAGTTGAATCTTTGAGCAAAGGCGACATAACACCGCGCCCCGCCACATCTTCCACAGTCTTCAGTTTCCTAAGTTTTTCTAGATCTGTTATGAAATCAGGATCACTTTTCCATGAGCTAGGGTCTCTTTTTAAAGACGCCATCGAAATATTATAGGCCGTGAAGAAATGTTTGTTTTTTTCTGTTATGAAATCGGTCATTTTTTTTCTCATAATGCCTTTCTCTTCACTCTGAATATTCATAGAAGGGTTCAAGCTACTCTTCTTCTCCAAAGAACGCACCATTAATTGTTTTCCTGCAGATGAAACACGAGAATCAAAAAAGGCTATAGCTGAAAGCTCTTTACTGAAGTACTATGAATATCCCAAAAAAATTTTCAGCGTAACTTCAGTAATTGAAGGATTGATTCTTTTATACTGCAAAAGCTCTTTCAACATGTGTAGATCATTTATGTAGAGAAGCACGAGTTCAAAAGGGACAATACTAATCTCTACACCAACTGTAGATCATCATATTAAAAAATTTCCGAAACCCCTGAAAAGAACGATCAAAGAAGGATTACAGACAAGGAAATAGCATGATTCTCCAGTGCATGTAATGTATGAGTAGATTATGTATTAAAAGCCAAATAATTTAGAAACTTCGCTAAATGTTAGTTATAAGGTCAAACATGTTTTTTAGAATTAAATAAAAAAAATAAGATACCACAGACTTTCCCTTTGGAAGAATTTATTGATTTTTAAATATATAGAAAAAATGATTTTTTAATTGTAGGACAAGTATTACGTAAAAATTTTTTTCAGTAGTAGAAATTGTTGTCAGTAAAGTAACTATATTCTCTGTAAGTTTCATAATTTTAACAAATTCTTTAGGGATGAGTTTGAGCTGTTAATCTTAACTGTATAATAATATAACTGCAACTTTAAGGATGTTAACACAGACCTTACATTTTCTTTCATAACGAACAAAGTTTAAGGGTCAAATGGAACCCTGATAAAGAATGTTTTGCATTGTACAAGATGGGATAGTTAAAATTGTAGAAGTAAAAATCTAAAAACTTTAAGAAATCGAGTTTCCTTCCAAAAAACCTCCATAGCGACCACTAAATATTTCTTTTTGAATCTGGCAAAAACAGGAGACCATTTTCTCACCAAAAAAAAATAAATTTCCGATTCAAGGTTTTAGGAAATCTAAAAGAAAAACGGATTTCATGAGGCACTCTCGTGTAGAATATTTTTTGAAGATTCGGGATTCCTCTGGAATATTATAGAATATTAAAATGCTCTATGATATGGTTTAGAAATGTTCTAGAATACTCGAATGTTGAAGGGTTCTGGGATTTTCTTGAGTATTATTTCATTTCCAAAATTCACTGTGAAATCTGTAATGTTTTGAAATTTTTTAGAATTTTGAATTATTCAAAAAGTTTACCTCCTAATGAATTTATCGATAAATCTAAAATTACGAGATATTTACCCATAATATCTGAAAAAATTAATATTAATCAGCTATTGACCTGTAGAATCTATATACTAACCCGCTCTGTCTAATTATTGTTAGATAGGTGTCTTAGATTTTACCCGCGTATAGTGTAATCTATTTCTCAGTGTGTTTCTGGAGAAATTTACCACATTTGGTGCCAGGAGAAGATTGCGCCGTAAAATATTTTTCGTCAAATAGGCTACTGAGAGGAAAAGTTTTGCATGAGATTTTAAAGTGAACACTTGTAAACGTGCTCACATGACATGTTTACTGGCCTGTGCGAGGCACAGACATAAAGCGTTCGTTGACACTTTAGAGAACCCTCGTGTCGTTTCGTTTGGTACGCAAGGGTGCGCCTAAGGACTCCTTATTTCTTCCATATCTTTCTTAAACGTATATACTAATGTAGCCTCGTTATGAGTGATAACATATCGTGAAGTTTATTCCAGAAGGTTGTAAGCCATGTAGGGTAAGACGGGAAAACTGAACCAACGGGTCAAAGTGGATAATTACAAATTTCGAAAAATCGAAATCTTACGATTCATTTGGATAGATGATTTTTTCTCAATAATTTACTAATGCTTCAGCAGATCTTTTCTCATTCTTTATAGCAACTTTTACAGCGGAATACTCTCCGCATTTCTCCACTTTGACAACATTATTAATACGCGATTCTAATCTGCGAGAGTTTAGATTCAATAATTTTTGGAAGATATTATTTCCATATTTAAGTCCGACAGTTTTTAATTACAAATGTCGAAAGCTTCAAATTTTACGATTCATTCGGACAAATAATATTTGAAGAAAAAGAGGAAAAATCTGCCTTATCCCGTATTTGAACCAGGAACGCCACTATACACGAGCGGAACGTTAACTAATTACGCCACCGAGGCGGATAATGTAAATAAATTTTCTAGTTATTTAATATTGTACAATTTTCGCGTTTTAAATCATTTAGTTTTATACAAAAAATGCAACCATTCCCTAAAGTAAATATTGATCAAAATGAGGTTACAAGACAAATATTGCAAAACAACTGTTTTGGCCGAAAAAAATATAAGCAAGTTGGGCCAAACTTGTGAATAATCATTTGAAAAAGCAACTAATAGCACTTTTGCGATGAATATTTTTTGAAATGAGGCTGCCGCTGCTATAAATGATCGATGACAAAAATTATGTTGCCAGAAAATGAATTTCTAATTAACTTACTGTTGAATTTATAGTATTAAAATATTTTTTTTTGTAAATCAATAGATCAGATAAGAAAATTAATTTTTAAATACCTGTATTAAGATGTGTAGGTGTAGTTTTGTATAGTATGAGTGACTGAAATGTTTTTTCGAGTTCGTAAACTCCCAAGGTCTAGGGTGGGTGGCGAAATCTTTACAATTCAGGGCTCGACCAAAGTGGATTTGCGGAAGAGGCAGAACAACCACGATGCGCTAGAGGGTGCTGGAGAACCAAAGGCCATTAATTACGTTACGGAAGAGCGCAGTCGTTGGCTCAAACAAAGGTCTCCGCACATCCCCGAAGTTCATAATGCCGTGTACATCATTTCAGCACGCTTCATATACTGGGCCTAATTATTACAAATTTACATAACTATTTTTTCTTTCTCTTACTCGTATTTACCCGCTCGCTTTTTGGACAAAACGACAGTCCTATTGTCCCTTCAATATTCATTTTTTAGCTCTCTATTGAAGAATATGACTCATAATTTCTGTATTCGTTTGTACCTTTCTCAAGGGGTTGAAAATTGATTTTTGAAATTTAACGGGATATTTAAGAGAAAATTAACGACGTAGAATTTTGTAGATTACCGGTCAATCGGTTTATTGTATGTAACTGAGAGATACACACAATATTTATTTCACAGTACATAATATTATGAAATTTAACAGCGTTTTTCATCATTAATGACCACTGGAATATGTCATCAAATTTCGAGCTCCGATTCTAAATAACTGTTTTATTTGTTATTAATAACTACACAAGTATGTTCCCTCTTTTTCCACGTTTAATCTTAGTTTCAAAAACGCTGTTTCTATTACATTATTCAACATACAATATTTGTGCTAAGGTATCTCTCAATTACACACAATAAACTGCTGAACCAGTAATCTACAAAATTCTACATCTATTATTAATATTACCTCAGGATTTGGTTATTAGAACTAGGGTTTTTGTTGTGGATTTTACAATTGGGTGTATGTGTGGGTCATATTTAATAATAATATCCGAGTTGAATAAGATACCTACAAGGAAAAAAAAAGTTTCATTATTGACATTTATCATGATTGCGAACATATGGCTGAAGTTCAAAATCAGTTGGTAAGAAAATGAGCTGAAACAAAACTGAGACCCTATTTTTTTCTGTTTAGGTCCGTTATAATGTCTATTCTTTATATTTTTATTTCTCCCAACTGATATTCAAAAGCTGTAATAATTGCCGAGCAGCACGCCGAGAGACTTTACATCTATTCACTTTTATGTATTCAGGGGAAATTTGTTTTCATTTTGATGAAATCTCTAATAGACAACATTCTTTGAAACAATTTAGTGTTGTCTGCGTAAGAATGGAAATAAAGTAATTCACTTTATACAATCTATTGTTCACTGTTAAGAATTTCTATTGGAACTTTACATTAAATATATTGGAAGTATATTTCCGAGACGCTTCTCACTATGTGTAGATGAACCTTCAAGCTTTCCAACAGAGAGATGAAGTCTATGGGAGGTTGCATCGAAAGCTTTCTGGTAATCAATCCAGGCCACCGACTGATTGCGGTTAGAGTATGCAGCGTATTTGCAGACGTTCCTGTCGATTAGCAAGTTCTACCGACAGCCTGCTATGCCTCTTTCGATTCACGTTGTTCGTAAATCTCTCGCCACACAGATCCAATTGTCCGAACTATCCTATCGTTCAGAATAACTGTAAAGATCTCATACAGCATGTTCAGGCAAGTTCAGACAAGCCTTTAGTACCTAGCGTTGGACAAGTCACGTTTCTTCGGTAGGAGTACAGTACGTCCTAACACCAGCCACTGCGGAATGTGCGCCTCCGTCTATAAATATGAGGTGAAGATCCGGGACAGATGTTGGTATGTAGAAGTAAACTTCTTCCGCCAGAAGTTCTTGATACCATCTGGTCCGGCAACGGAGAAGTTCTTCGTGCTCCTCAGTTTTTTCTTCACCTCTCGGCAGTGATTGGCGGGCATTCCTCCTCAGACGTTATGAGGTTGTCGCACAGCTCCTTGAAACAGATAATGTTCTCAGTGTCTGCATTCAATGGATTTTGAATTTCGTTAATCTCCCTCCAAAAAGTCCCGTCCTCTTCGGATTTGGGCGGATTTTTGACAAAAACAGGGGGATCGCTAAAGAGGCGCGATGGGTCAGCGAATAAATGTCGATTCTCCCTGAGCCATCCCTCCCTCTTCTGTATTCTCCTCCTGGCGTCAGATAACACCCGTATTTTGTCAACAAAGTGCTGCTTGATAGTCAGCAGCTTTGACTTGTTCAATGTGTGATGGTGGATCCTCAGTTCGTGAACGAACTTTTTGACACTTACCGTAAAAGGCTTACCAGATGTTATGTAGTCAATCACATACTGAATACGGAACGCATTCTGTCTAGCCCAGCCAATCTTCTTCTTCAGTTGATGCAAGAGCCTCTTGGTCTTTTGATCTATCGTCGTCTTTACCCTTTGATTTGAATCAGCCAAAGCTTGCGCTGCATCATAAACTGAATAAGTCGCTTCCTCTTCTTCGTCTGCGGTTAGTTTTTGCAACGGTAGAGGAATCGTTCAGGGCACGTATTCTGTTCGCGTGAAGTGCTCTACGCGGTTTCGCAACAACTGTTGAGAAAATATGCGAAAACTCTGGGTGATTCTGGCATCACACTCAGTGATGCCAGGCGCGCCATGTAACCTTTGCGATCAGGGATAATTCTGGCATCGTAGCAATCCAACACGTCATCCCTGAGTCGATCCGTCCAACTAATACGTTCATCGTCTCGCCAGTGCGTCATCGTGTTTTCATAAAAATTATTTTCAGTACCTCAAACTCTGAGACGATCAGCACTGTTTGCTGACCCCTTGTCAGGTGCTCTGTGAGTTCGATTGTTTTGAGCCGCATTCTCAACTGTGTTTGGTGTTGTCATAGTTGTTCACACGAGCAGCCGGGGTAAGGGTTCGTCCACCCTTGCAGAGCCCCGCATGTAAGGATAAGGCTGCGTACTCTAGGAGGTCGCCCGGTATTCCAAACATACCATTATAGGACACCTCACCCAGGTGCCATTCAGATTTCGGCACGGTTTTTCACGTCTCAGCTTGGCGGCTTTTCCTTCGGGACCATCCCTGGACAATTTTTCGCGACTGTTCATTAAGTTTTGTGATCGTATTCAGCAGAAACCCCCGGTACAGGGACGCGAACAGGATACGTGAGCGGAACCATTCCCCAACCGCTGCAAGAACAAGCGGCAGGCGAAGAAGAGGAAGCGATAAAATAGGCATCCCCTGAGAAATGATGTCGATTTCAGGACAAACAGGAACATGAACATCCAGACTAGACAGAGCGCGTCCCGTTCTCAGTGTGTGATTGAATACATAACATTTGGTAAGCCTTTCACGCTAAGGGTCCAAAAGTTCGCTCACGAAATGAGGATCCACCATCACATATTGAACAAGTCAAAGTTGCTGACCATCAAGCAGCACATTGTTGACAAAATACGGGTGTTTAATTTATCAATTTTAAAGATATAAACACAACTTTTTATGACGTAAAATCAAATATAACGGACAACGTAACGTACATCATTTTTTCTTTTTATAAATTGTACGTATGTTGTAAATATTTACTGTTTTTGCCTTCAAAGGGGAAAAACAGATTGCTGAAATACGAACATCTGAGACAAAAGAGCTTTTCTGCTCCAATCCATTTAGCGAATAATGCAGTAATTTAGAAAGGCAAATGAAATAGTATGTGAGGGGCTGATCGCAAAGCGGTTTTAAAAAAATCGTCAGAGAAAAAATGACTTAAGAACGTTGCGGGTAAAAACGAGTTGAAAGAAACAAGGAAAACGAGGATTGTATCTTATATTACAATAGAACTTTAAAATAGAATTCCCTCATATATTGGCATTGGCTGATTTAACATTTTTCGTTTGTTTAGAATCTGTTAAACGATTAATTTTAAGTGTAACCTCCGTATTGTACACCATGTTGCCTATTGCTTAAAAATGATTATATTGCTATAATCAAATAATATGGAACATCAAGCATTGTTTGTATGATTCTAGTTTGGTGATTGTCGACCTTTTTGTCACAAAGCCGTGTTGCTCTGGGTAAAGCTGGAGCTGGAGACCAGTCATCAGTTTATAAGTTATACATTTCTCAGAAACCTTCGAGAAGTTGCATAAAACTGCTATATACCTAGTTGCTGACATTCAGTATTTTAAATTTTTAAATTTTTATATTTTTTTATATTTGATTTTTTTTTTAAATTTTTCCCAACTTTGTCAGATTGCTATGCAAATCGTAACTATCACCCAACAAAATGACTGAAAATACTATTTGCATGTAAAAAATGTTATCCTTTGTTGTCAGGAATTGCAATTTTTAGATATATTTTTAGTCATTAAGGCATTGTAATTTCCGGAGAAATTGAGAAATGGTTGAAGTCGATATTCATTACCTTTTCACAAGGCAATAACCGCACTTCCAGCGTTCAATTGGAGGGGATAATAGTACCTACTTTAATCCACGTGAGCGTGCTAGGATCGGTCTTTCTCAAAAGAGATCTTGAAGCTTGATCCTTAAGAATATAAAGGAGGGACCCTGGTCAGCTGCCAGCATCATGATTTCTCACGATGTCCCGCTTTTGCCTGTTCTATATTTTGAATAGCACACATAAATTTTGATAAGCTACGTCGGATTGCTGACATGTGTGCTAAATGTCACAATTTGTAAATTTTATGATCTAATTTGATCTAATTTAAAGTGGTGATGCTGGAAAGCTTTGAAAGGCTTTAATGTTAAATTATTTGATCTTACACTCGAGAAAAAAGTTGAAGCTCGTCCCTTCCACAAAAAGCAAGATATAGGTGAACTGGGTCTAAAAGGGCCAGTGCGATAATATGGCCAATCTTTAATAACTAATTAGGAAAGAAAACTTAATACCGATTTTCAGTACAGATATATTAACTAATTGAATTCACATTTCAGGCAAGCAACAAATATTTAAATTCAAATAGTAGAACCAAATAATTGGTTTAGACCTACTTCAGTAAGTATTATTGGTAGGAATTTAGGCATATTATTAAGTAATTCATCTTGTATTTTTTTATTCTTGTTCAGGGTAATTTGAAGTTCATATACTAAGCTGTTAATTCAGTGTTTAACAAATGTTGAATTTGAACTGCATTTATTAAAAATAAATTAAATATACAAGTATTGCCACTTGTCTTAAGCGGCCAATGGATTGTGTTATGGAACTGTATCGTACATATATGTGAATACTATTTCAATATATTTCAAATATTCGCGCCACGCCTCAAACTTATCGTCTTCTGTAGCAGACGATAAGTTTAAAGTTATTTCCTCAATTTCATAAGAGTCATAATATTAAGTTTTTTTTTCTATTATTTCTCGTGAGAAGAAGTCACTCAAAGCGCCGTTTTCATTCATAAGCTAAATGAGAGCATTCTTATAACAGCATTCTTATAACCATACCATTTGACGCCTATTTCATATTACTAGAACATTTCTGATAAACAAATGTTATATTTTCATGCACAAAATTTAATCGGGAATCATTTGAAGACATTAGTAACAAAATTTAAGAGAAAGTAAGACAGTTTGAAATTTTTTAATTCAGTTGGCCATTTTATCCACACGTGTAGCTGAAAAGGCCAAAAACCTGGCAGTTATTTTTCGCCAATTTATACTTATCTATTTTCTTTGTGACTTTTAATGTTTGCAATGTTTAGAATACATAAAAGTATTGCCTGTAACACAATTTATTGTTAATTAATGTTTAATAGTTGAGAGTAATATCCCTAATCGCGAAAAAAGTATTAAATCAAATACTTACTAATACTTTTCCATTCATAAGGGTTGCCAAAACTATTGAGAGATTTAAAATAAGATTCTCTTACGCTATATGGATTGTTACCACAAAATTTGACTTAAAAGATACAAAGTGTTAACTTTATGTTATCAACAGTGGGAAGCAAAATGAACTTTTGATAAATAACTCTAGTCGATATTTCAAACGTAAAAGGACAAGAATGGCGTGAAGTACTAGGCGGAAGTTGCGCTGAATTCGGTTTAAGAAATAATTATTGACTCGGCACCGTGCCTGCAATTGGCAGACGTCTTGCATTTGTGTGGGTAGTTTGACTCTTTGAATGTAGTTGAGAACGAGAGGAGAGAAATAGAGTGAGAGGGACACAACGGGAGACGTAGACTGAGCGTGGCGCGGAGTAGAGGCATCCGCGTGCTCATTTCCGTTTTGGGGCCGTAGAACGGGATGAGAAGGGGATGGGATCAGGGTAGGATGGGTGGGGGTGTTAACTCGCGAGATATTAATTCCGTGTTAGCGCTAGGAGGGTGCTAGGGTGAAAACTACGTACCGAGGGGTGAGAAGGAAAGAATGAGTTAGATAGAGAAGATCAGAGAGAGAGAAAGAAACAGTCAGTCTTAGGGTGGGAGTGGGCGTTACAAATCAGAGATTAGCCATAGTTAACTCGACTTGCGCAGTCAAACAGTTAATCAATAAACGATTATTTACATCGTATGCCCACGCGTCGAGGGATAGCGTAGTAATGTGAAATCATTTGAAACGATGTAATGTAGGGAAGAGGTAAAAGAATTCTTGATGAATTCAAACTAGTGCTATATTATAAATGTAGGTCCATTATCATTATGTTTACATATAAGCCATTCCCTGAAATTTTGAGATTTTACTACAAAAAATGTTTCAAATTCAATTACACAGCTACCTAGTTGCCAAACACATAGGTATATGTGAAGGAAAATAATAATTATACAAAATGTTACGGACATTTTTTCTATCTTAAACTGACTTTTTTTCTTAGATTTTCTTAGAGACCATTGTAATATGAAACTCACTATTTAAATTTAAATTAATTATGAATATCATTAATGTTTTATAATGTTTGAAGCAGAACTATAACTACTCTCATGTACCTGTGATTTTCTAGCAAAAGTTTACTTGTAGATTGTAGAACGGTAATTATAGTTTAATCACAGTTCCTATCAACATTCCTAATGACTTCGCCACTTCGTATCATGATTTACGTCCCGAGTTAGTAATCACAAATTATTTAATATTTTTAAAGAAGTGAGCACTACCCTACAGGTTAAAAACCTCCTTAACTCAATTTCAGTTCGAACGGAGATATTCAAGAAAAACTGTTTTTGTCTAGCCGGGACTTTGTATGGAATTCTTCGAAGAGCCGTACATTATTCCTAAGTAAATCAATCATTATGCACTCATTAGTAAAAAAATTAATTCATAACTTTAATAATTTTCAGTAAAATCTAATAAAAATTGAGTTAAGTCCAAAATGCACAATTCGTACTAGTAATCAAATGGCGTACGAGTACATATGATGAAATTTACGTCCAATTTTCGCTGCATCTTTATTGTAGCCAGAAGATGAGCGTGACTCTCATACAGAATAAGAAAAGACACGTCCATTTCAAGAAGGATGTATATCGGCGAGGTATCCGATTTTTGATGACGTAAAAGGCCTATTTCCAAGAATTCGCTGAAATACGCCATTTTTAGAGCATTATACGCCCTTTGTAGGTGTATCAAAACTGTCACTTCAATTTTCAATGACTTTCGTACTCTTTGCATTTAATTATTATAAACAATTTCAATTTCTATTAACACCATTAGATGCAGCTTTTTGAGACAAGTCCAACGATAAAAAAGTCTCAATTACGATAAAAAGTTAAGTTAAGGAGGTTCTTAACCTGTAGCAAGTAGAGAGCAAGTAGCGTCATGGATGGGTCGTTCACAATAGAAATTAGTTCTACCTTACCGACATTTTCCTTACCATACCGATGTCACATGAAATGATGAAATACGATATCGAGCTGAAAGTTTGTGAAAATAAAAAAGGAACTAAGGAACGTTTATACACTAACATATTTTTACATTCACAAAAGTTTTTTTAAAAACATGCTTGTTCAGTAAGGAAATAAGAAAAACGATACATTTTTTTTGTGTCATCAGAAAAAGAGCCCTTTTCCTTGGGGTAAACTACCCCCTTCAACGTCACAAGCAAAACCATTAATGGAAAAAATATTTAGGGTAGGGTGGGGTCAAAAGTGCCGCGACACAAAAAATTAGAACTTGTTACACGTTTTGACAACTTCCGTCGATCGGTCGACTCACATGAACTGCTCATAGCCAATGGCAGCTGCTGACAGCTGTTTTTGAGATCGTTGCTAAGGCTAAATTGTTTTTTTGTGAAGAAAGTTTCGTCCCTATGGGAGCTTCCATAAAGGATGTCACAGTTTTTTGGTGAATTTTCGACCCGCCCCCCCCTATTGTCACATTGTGTCACAAAACCTGTGACTTCCCCCA
>JAUMHM010000031.1:7365711-7376539 GCA_032362435.1 Melikaiella ostensackeni
TCATCTCGAGATCAAGGTTAACAAACAATTGTTAGTATTGTAAATAATATTATGTGGGTGATATATGGTCGCCACACTGCTACTTTTAATTCTACATTACTTTCGATCGAATCGAAGAACCGATTCGATGACGCACTGAATGTCGGTTTTTTTACATTCGATAGATGGGCCGATCGAATCGAAAAAAACCGATCGGACAGTAGCACGAATCGAATGTCAATTTTTCGACATCCGATCGATGGGTCGATCGAATCGAAAAAAAACCGATCCGATTATGCGCGAGTCGAATGTCGTATTTCGACATTCGATAGACAGGCTGATCGAATCGAAAAAAAAACGATCCGACGATAGCATGTATCGAATGTCGGTTTCGCGGCATTCGATCGGTGGGTCGATCGAATCGAAAAAAACCGATCCGACGATAGCGCGAGTCGAATTTCAGAAGTTTTCAAATAATGTTTAAAAATGTCCAGGCATCGAGTTTCAGTCGGCCGAGAATTTTTCAGATCTATGTCTCAGAAAATGTGGGGCGAAAATCTAAAATTTATGAGACGCAATCTTTAAAATCTTAAGTTAACTTGAAGCCAAGAAAACATACAAAATTTGCATGTGTTCCCATGATATAAATAAAACTGTCCAAACGTGTCTCCGTCGAGTTACGTCAAAGAACATAAATAAAAAATGATCTCTTAAACAAACAATAAGAAACACATCTGATTAATTTTTTCAATTTGACGAAAAATTAAATATTTCCTGCGTTACTTTGTCTTCGAACATTCTTTCGCTGGATCAATAACAACTAAGTTAAGAAATCTTGAAATGAAAGTAATGCGAAACTCCGTGCCTACCGTACCAGAGTGGTGCAAATCTGGAAATTACTATTCAAAATAGTCTAGAGCTTTCAATTATTAACCGATTTGAAAGTTTCTTTTTTTAGAATTGAAGATCATAAAATTCTTAACAATGGTGCAAATCGACATTTCTAGTTTTTCTCATTTTCAGCCTATTTTTTTTAAAACAAATTTACAAAAAAGAGCTTCTCGGCCGACTAAAACTCGACGCAAGTCTTGGACATTTTTAGTCATATCTCTGGAATGCTTTAAGATTTTTAAAGTTTCATCAGCTAAAATGAAGAATAAGATTTCAAAGAGTAAATCCTGGAAATTTCTGAATTTGAGTTCAACGTCAAAAGATACAAATTCAGATTGGCTGATGCAATATGGTGGCCAAAATTGTTAGTGGCTCACATATTTGCCTGAAACTTGATGTTTCTGAGGAAGTTTGTAATTGAAAGAATGAAATTTCTATTTTTCAATAAATGAAAATCTTCTTCTAATATATATTATTTATTCGAATTACACAAATAGAACGGAGGAGTTCGCGCTCGATTTAAGATGTGTATCATTCGGAAGTTAAGAAGTATCTGTCTCTTTCGTAAAGTTGAAGTGCACTCGGGAATATTTTGATCTTACAGAAAGTGTGTCGAAAGTTTCTAAAGCTATTCGTGATTGGTACAGAGAAGGGTCGTCGATGCCTATCCGTAGAAATTCTGAAAAACCCAAAAACTGTGTGTTAACCTGGTGGCCCTGCTTGGGTTAGTCGAGTAATCGGTGCCATAAACTTATCTAGGTAAGTTCTGAAACTAAATCCTCAAGAAGCGTGATAGAAGCACGCCTGAGCAATGAAGCATAAAACTCCAAATTAGAAACCAGCTTGCAAGCATAGTCGAGGATTAAAGTTATAAAAGTAAAAAATAGAAACAGTTTGAAAGATGCTGACTATTTGAAACATCTGCTTGGAAAGGTACTCAAGTATCGTCGGAGGCTGTCTATGCGCTTTACGGAGTTATAAAATAATAAACTTGACGAAGCGAAATTGAAGAATATGAAAGTAAAGACGGTTCAATATTGACTTAGTTGCTCAGGCGCAAAATAAAATAAATTATCACTGGAAATTATGAAAGTTAATTGTTACATTGTAACATGCCGGCCCTCTCTGAAAGCCATGTATTCAGAATGAAATAATCAATTTTATTTAATTTGCTAATAATGCTCACGTTACCAAATCCTATTATTGTTTCAAAAATACGAATAATCTATTTAAATGATTTCAACCAAAAACGCTAAACGAATACACATTATATCAGCGAGATATGATAAAAAGCAAGCTCTAGATTTCTAATGTGAAAAATCAAAAAAATCTTACTTAGAACTAAAAATTACATGTTAGAATATGGTAGTTGAACATAAATATATACATATATACGATACAAAAAAATGTGCTACCATTTGTAAATTGATTACTCGTGATCAATCGGAAGTGAATATAAGCATTTTAGAGCACGCTTGTACAAGTCTGTGGACTTCTAACTGTCGCGGTTTGAATTATTTCGTCTGGGCCTAAGTTGATTTCCATGATTTGGCCAAGTTTCCAAGTCATGGGCGGTATGTTATCTTTCTTGATAAGGACGAGAGTGCCGATTTTGACATTTTCCTATTTTGGTGATGTCTTCCATTTACTGCGTGCTATCTGTTTATTCAGATATTCCTTGTGCCACCTGTCCCAGAATTGATGACGCATTTGTTGGGCTAATTTCCAGCAGAATAATCTGTTGACTGAAACATTACGCAAGTCTGCCTGTGGAAGGGTCGTCAGAGGGGTTCCAATCAAGAAATGACCTGGGGTTAAAGGAAGGAGATCGTCTGGATGTGAAGACAGAAGTGTCAAAGGACGTTAGTTGAGGATTGCTTCAATCTCGATGACACTAGTGTGCAATTGTTCATACGTTAAAAGCAAGGTACCTAAAACTCTTGTAAAATGTTTTTTGAATGATTTTACCGCAGCTTCCAATAGACCTCCAAAGTGTGGAGCTCTGGGTGGAATGAAATGCCAAAAAATCCCACTTTTTACGAGAAATGATTGAATTTCCTTGTCATTTTCAAGAGATTAAATCGCTCTATAGAATTCGCACAATTATTTATTAGCGCCTACAAAATTAGTAGCGTTATCTGAGGATATAGAACGCGATATTCCTCGTCGAGCAAAAAATCGTTTGGAATGAGCCAGAGAGGCTTCGGTCGTTAAGTCGCTGGCCAACTTTAAATGAACTGCCTTAGTGGCCTGACAGAAAAAAACTGCAACATAAGTTTTTACTTTCGTGACATTCCTGTGACGTCTTTCTTTGATAAAAAAGAGACCACAATAATCCACACCCATATTAACAAATGGTCGAGAGAATGAAACTCACTTCGCGGTCAATTCCCCAGTACACTCAGTTTCGCGAGGCCTCGCTGGAAAGCATTTCACGCATTGACGGATGATATGTCTTGTAGTATTGCGACCGTCGACTGGCCGAAAGGTCTCGCGCACGCTACACAACGTCGCGTTGATACCAGCATGCATGAGCCTTTCGTGTTCTTTGCGGATTCAAAGTTTCGTGATGGGATGAATTTTTGAAAGGATTATGAGGTGATTTTGACATTCCGGTAGATCGGCGAGAGTTAGTCTACCACCGACCTTCAGAAGACCTGATTTGAGAAAAGGGTTCAAATTTAGAAGGCTGCTCTTGGAATTGACTGGTAATTTTTGAGACAATGAATGCAGTTCCTTCGAAAAGGCTTTTGCTTGTGTCATTCTAATTACCTTTTGAAAGGCGTGATTATATTCTTCTGTGGAAATTCGTCCAATTCTTTTGAGAGTTTTGTCTTTGATTTTTAAATTATGTATGAATCTAAAACAGCGGGCTAAAATGACTGTTAGCTTTATAAAGTTGCTGAATCTTCTGAGGATTTCATTCTCCTCTTGATTTTTTGAAAGAGGAATTAGTAGAGAGAGAGAGTTGAGAGAGTCTTAGTTTCCGGAATTTCCTTTTCATGGAAGGGCAATTGAGGCCAGGTATTGAAATCATGACTCAACCAATGAGGGCCCTGTGACCAAAGAGTATTTGCTGAGAATTCTTGAGGACTTTGTCCTCGCGAAATCATATCAGCAGGGTTGTCTGAAGAGGGCACGTGACGCCAATCTTGAGGCTGAGTTGCTGCTTGAATTTCAGCACCTCTGTTTGCAACAAAAGTTTGTAAGGTATAAGAGGGCACGTTAATCCGATCGAGAACAATGGTTGAGCCAGACCAGAAATTAACTTTGTGGATTTCAAATGGAAAGCCCTTAAATGTGGCAGTGTACAATTTGACTAGAACATTGGCTGCGCATAATTCAAGTCGAGGTAAGGAGGTCGCTTTTGAAGCAGCGACTCGAGATTTGGAACAAATCAGAGCACTACGATGCCTGCCCTGCTTATCAGTAGATTTAAAGTGAAGACAGGCCTCGTATGCCTTCTCGCTGGCATCGTAGAATCCATGCAATTGGATTTCATTTGCGCCTGGACTTAGAATTAAGCGATTAAATTTTACCTCATGGTGAAGCTGCAATTGTTCTTTATACTTGATCAAAAACTCTTGAATGTCTTGGGGTACAGGACTGTCCCACGTGAGTTGAATTTTTTAAAGTTGTTGGATCAAGATTTCTGCTAAAACGGCGACTGGACTGAGTAGACTTAATGGGTGGTTGAGCTTTGAAATTTGCGATAAAACGGAACGCTTTGTGTCTAGCTCTTTTGAATTGGGAAAATTTACTGTGTGAAAAATGAAATCATTTGCAGCCTCCCAACGGATCCCTAAAGCCTTTAAACTTTCGGTAGGCTCTAAGGACATGAATATCTTCGATTTTTTGCTAGAAAAGTTTTTTGTCAATTCCGCATTGTTAGATCCCCATTTTCACAGATTGAAACCGCCTCCCTGAAGAAGATTGATTAAATAATTTCGAAGGTTGATATCTTCGTCGGAAGCTTGTGTACCCGTGAAAAGGTCATCTACATAGAAATCTCGTTTCAAAACTGCGGATGCAATTGGAAAGGATTCACGTTCGTTTCGGCTAACTGATGGAGGGTACAAATCGCGAGAAAGGGAGCGCAAGCAGTTCCAAAAGTCACTGTATTTAGGCTGTTAAATTTTATTGGTTCATGAGGCGAATCACGCCATAAGACCAGTTGAAAAATACTATCTTCTTGCGATACTCATACTTGCCTATAAATTTGGTTGATGTCAACAGTAAGAGCGTAACGAAAGCATTGAAAGCAGGTAATTATTGAAAATAGATCTTCCTGTATGGTTGGACCAACCATCAAGGAGTCATTAAAGGCGATAGAATACGACTCTAACTTTTGTGGTAAGACTAGAGGTTTTTACCAATGCGTGATGTGGAAGGTAGAAGCCGTGTACGATCGGTTCATGATCTGAAACCTGAGTCATGTACAAATCTTTGATATATCCGTGAATACATTCTGAGTATTGTTCTTTGAGAGAGGGATTCTTCTCAAATTTTCGCTCAAGGGAATACAAGCGTTGAAAGGCTGTATTTCTAGATTTTCCGAGGGAACTTTTCTTCTCATTGAAAGGAAGGTTTACGCAATAACGACCTGTCTTGGATCTTTGAAAATTTTTCTCAAAATGTGCTTCGCAAGCTAATTCTTCGCTTGACTCAACACTTCAGCTGGAGTCTGCTCCTAATTCCCAAAGAATAGGCAGCTCTTGAAATTTAATCAAATTACAGGTGACCTTTGATGACGATTTTGAAAAACGGGGCCTTGAAATACGACCAACAATAATCCCACCAAGTAGAGTCTCTTGATACACTGCTGTTTGCCCCTTAATTTGAAATTAACCTGGACGTAAGAGTTGATAAAAGAACTCCGCCTCTCTTAAAAAGTCGATCCCAGTTGGTTTGTAAGATTCAGGATCAACTAGAATGACACCTAGAGGGAACCGAAATTGTTTTTCATCAAGGGATAGACAGGGCATTTGATGTGAAATGTCCTCGAAGATCAAACAGGATAAATTGATTTCAGCGTCTGTGTACCTCGATTTGATTTTTGTTAAGTTGCTGTATTTCACCTTGGAGCGAAGATTTTGTGCACCCTTGAGTTGAATGTCTACGCACTTTTTTTACAGGCCTAGGGATTCAGCACATTTTTCAGTGATGGAATTGCACTGAGAGCAAGAATCTAAGAGAACGCGGCAAGATTGAAACTTGCCTTCGCTATTTAGAATGTTAGCAATCGCGCTTCCTAAAATGACCTGAGAGGTGACTTGATTTGACAGCTAAAAAGTTGCTAAGTAGAACGCTTAGAAATTGTAGAACTATTTGAATTTTCTATATTTTGCCGTTCAAAATCAAAAAGAGTGTGATGTCTTTTTTGTCATTTTCACAAGTATTCACTTGACAATCAAGGGTACGATGATGACCATTTAAACAATTGTGGCAAAGAGAAGTCTCCCTAATTGAGATAAACCTATCGTGAGGCGACATTTTTTTGAAAAAGGACATGCCCATGGTATATGATTTTCTTCACAAATTGGATATGCCTGTTTTGTAGGAGGGTCTTTGGAATCAATCAAGGTTTTCATGCAAGATTGTGATTGCTTGGAATTGAAATGAGACCCTGATTTTGATTTATTTATATCGCTCTTTTCTGAACCCTGTTTCTGACTGAAATGGGACGAGTCAATGATTGCGCGTTGCTTAAGAAATAAAACCATGTCTTCTAACGGAAGAATGTTTGTATCTTTAATTGTTTCTTCTCAGTTTCAAAAAAGTAAACAAGAAGAGTGTCGCGCAATCTTCGTCGACAAGTGCTTTGATAGCCCTGACTTGCTTTTGCACGTTGTCGAGAAGCTTACGCGTTGAAAATTCTTTTGACACGCGCGAAGTTTCGAATAGGGATTTAAAATTATTTTTGACAATAAATCTTTTATTGTCATATCGTTTTCTTTAATAAGTTCCTACGCTACCGCATAGTTTTCCTTCGTGGTTGTGAGAGAGCCGATTACTTCCCTTGATTTACACGTTAAACACGCTTTTAGATAATATAATTTATGTAAATATGGAATTGCTGGATTGTCATGACACATTGACTTAAATGAATCGTAAAAGGTGAGCCAAGTGTCATAAGAACCGGAAAAGATAGGAGTTTGATGCTTGGGAAGTTCAAAACGCGACGAGGGTAAAAATGACGTACTGTACTATGGAGTGGAAAATGTGGAAGGTATAGAACCCGTTGAAATTTTTTAAAGATGTTTTTTAGCAAGTCCACTGATCGCGTAAAAACGATTTTCGAAATGTGTTCTTTTTGATTCATTTTTCGCGTTTTCGTCTTCAGTTACGGTTAAATCATCAATTTTATCTTGGACTACATTGAATTCGTCTCAAAATGTTAAGTGTTTATTGAACCTGCCTTCTAAATCTATTGCTTCTAAATCTGTGTCATTTTCGAGATTTTTAAGAAGATTTTCAAACTGAGTTTCCTGAGGTTTTACTGAAGCCCGAAGCTTTTTTAATTTTGATAGATGATTTTCAGTCATGGTTCTAATCGCGAGATTTTAACTTCCCTGAAAAGCGATTGGAATGCTTCTGTATTGAGATAATAGCACAATTAAGGAGGGAAAATGACAATATTTGGAAATGAGATTAGAACTCTCTTGACTTACTTGGAAAGATGAGCAGACTCGCGATGACTCCAGTCGTCGTATAAGCTGCTGTTGTCCATATGCCGTTGAAATAAATTGTAATGTCATTAATTCTGGATCTTGGAATATTTCCAGAGAAATAGCTTCCTTGCAGTAGTGACGCCTTTTGGAATGTTGACGTCCTCGATGAAGGTGGTTAAAGAAACAAGAGCTTAGAACTTTAACTTTTCTCCTTGGTTCTGACTTGCTTTGCAATTTCGACTGTTGTCCAGTTTTCATCTTGGAAATATTGAGTTTTGAAAGTGAAGATTGTAATTTCACTGAGATGTCTCTATTTTCACTTGTGAATATCACTGGTACTCAGCTGAGTAAAACAATGTCTCTTGTGAATCGTGATTGTCAGTTTGGCACTGCACTGATGTTGATATTCACTTTCAAGATCATTATAGAGTTTGAATTGACTGGAAGTCGATGAAAGTCAATGTTCTACACGGAATTTTGCGATTATGAAACAAGTCCGTTAGAACATCCGCGACTCGAAGGACCAAAAACGTTTTTGAGGAAGTTTGTAATTGAAAGAATGAAATTTCTGTTCTTAAAATGAATTTTATGTAAAGATTTTTATGTAAAAATTTTTACAATGAAATGAATTCTCTTCTTCTTATATATGTCATTTATTCTAACGATACAAATAGAATGGGGAAGTTCGGGTTCGATTTAAGATGTCTATCGTTCGGAAGCTAAGAAGTGTCTGTCTGTTTCGTAAAGTTGAGGTGCACTCGGAGGTATTTTGATCTTACAGAAGGTGTGTCGAAAGTTTCTAAAGCTATTTGTGATTGGTACAGAGAAGGGTCGTCGATGCCTATCGGTACAAATTCGGAAGAAACCCAAAAACAGTGTGTTAACCTGGTGGCCCTGCTTGAGCTAGTCGAGTAATCGGTGCCATAAACTTATTTAGGGAAGTTCGGAGACTAAATCCTTAAGGAGCGTGATAGAGGCACGCCTGAGCAATAACGCATGAAACTCCAAATTAGAAACCAGCTTGCACACCTAGTCGAAGATTAAAGTTATAAAAGTGAAAATATAGAAACAGTTCGAAAGATGCTGACAATTTGAAACATCTGCTAAAAAAGGTACTTAAGTATGGTCGAAGGCTGTCTATGCGTCTTACGGATTCAAAAATAATAAACTTGACAAAGCGAAATTAAAGAATATGGAAGTAAAGGCGGTTCAATATTGACTTAAATGCTCAGACGAAAAATAAAATGGATTATTATTAAAAATCATGAAAGTTAATTTTTACGAAGTAACACTTGATATGAGGGAGTTTTTCGAATCGCTGATTTCAAAATTTAACGTCAAAATTGATAAATTGACAAGAGGCTAAAAGTTATATAATTTTATTCTCATCGTTCATTTCAACCTCTTCATTTTCAGAAATAGGCTCGCAGGCCCCTTTGTCTGAAAACGAGACTTCTTTTGGTATGCGCTGCAGAATGCATACGGATAATATTGTTCGATCAAATGATCGCCTTTATGGCGTGAAATTCGATCGAAATTATATGAGAGCCTCGATCGAAGAGATTATACTTATTTTACCATTCAATATTTTTTTCGCTTCTGATCTTACATATTTTGGAACCTACATGGAATCATCAAGAAATGGCACTGGCTGGCACCCCGTGCAGAGCCATTTGATCACGAAACCAGGCCAATACAGCGTACAAGCATACGACGATGAAGCCTTTGGATTTTGGCATCCCACTAGTGGTTTTCATAGATTTTATGTTGGTTCTGGCTTGGGGATAATAAGCGTGAATGATTCACACGCGCATAGGAAGTTTAACTTTGCCGAAAAATGTTATTTGGAGACAGTTGAAGATCCGGATCGAATAACCATAGAGAGCGCGCGAGATCGCGTAAAAGTATTGTCCAAATCGGTGAAATAGTATGTTGCATTACAAGGGATGAAACACAGCGTTTGCAACGAGTGCGAAATTTGCTGCTCGAGCGGAGCGACGGCTGCAAACACACGAGTTTCATTTGCTGTGGTTCATTCCGAGTAATGCATATTATTTTCCATATCAACTCTATTGATAATCCGATTTTCAGTACGTGTAGACAATTATTTTTGATTTTCAAACAGATAAAATTATTAGTGCGCCCCGCATTACCCAACAGGTAGGGTAATTTGACGCACATTGACTTTTTTAGAAGACTTAATAATTAAATATTTTAATTGATATGGATTAAATTTTCTCTATGAATAAAGTAAAGCGAAGATATTTGAGTACGTTTGACATTTTTTGCCATTACGTTATAGATTATATATTCCTTTCTTCCGATTGATGTATGTTATGCGCGACGCATTACCCGCTTCTCCCCTACATGAATTTTCAACTGAGAAAGATACATTTTCTGCCAAAAGAAATTAATTTCCAGTCCCAAAAGACAAATTTTCTACAAAAGAGTTGAATTTCCAACCAAGAAAGAAGAATTGAGAATATCTCTGTTCCGATTATTTAAAAAAAGATCGTGGCCTGTCCAGTCCTTTGAGACGAATTTAAAATTTATTGGTTAAATATAATCAAGAGAATTATAATTTTTCATCGGATAAAATTAAGGCGTGATGGAAAGAAAATTTGTTATTCTCGTCTTCTGACAATATTGGTACAATTAGTTACGAAATTGTTTGTCTTTTTTCACGTGCAAAACGAGTGAAAAAGTATAAACAGAGTTTGCTCAACTGAGAATATATTTTTTTATTACTAGCCATTGTCAGGAGAAGTAAATTCAAACGAACAAAATATAATTCTCATCTAGATTTCGATAACATTATTGCATGTGTTTGTTGTCGAATTAAAATTAGACACGTTTAATGTTTTTCTATATTTGACAATACGAATAATTTGTCATTTATACGTGATTTATAAATTTTGAGTTAGTGAAAGTTAATTCACTTATTTTCAAATTTAGTTTTACAAAACATGACTAATAGTTCAATTTTTTTAAGGAATGTAATGTACAGTACCGTCCAAAAGTATGAGAACACCTACGAAATTAGCGATTAAAAACATGCACTCGCTTCTCGCGTGATATGTTCGCAATAAAATGAGATAAAATTACTTCTAAAGAAGCATTGGGCAGATTATTCAATTTCGCGTCAAATGAGCCCTCTTCAAAATAATTTTGATGAATACCCTACCGAGAGAAAATGTCAGAATATTCTCAAAGAAAATGTCAGGCCTGTTTCAGGCTATCCGCTGACTAGATTTGAATGATTTCGTCTCTAGAGATAGCCTCAGAGA
>JAUMHM010000031.1:7383871-7395327 GCA_032362435.1 Melikaiella ostensackeni
CTATTAATTATTTTGATCTAAAACTTTTCAAAAAACTTTATCATAGTTTTCTCCGCATTTTTGTCACGAGAAGTCTTCACTTGCTTAAAATTCGCTCGATAAACGAAACGCTGGAAGTTACAGAAGTCCGATTCACGGCGAGCATCAGAAAAAAGTTTATAAAAATTTTTCAAAATTTTTATTTTAAATTCCTGTTCCTCTATGACTCAAAAGATACCCTTAGGTAAATTTGCTAAAAATTTCATTCAAAAAATCATAAAACTGACGAACAGAGCACGAGTTGAAGTGAAAAACGGATTAAAATCGACTTTTTCAAAAAGGTAAGTTTTTTGGCTTTAATTTTCAAAATAATAAAGTCAAAACTTCTTGTTTTGGAAAAAAAGATGCATAATCAAATTTCACATCCATATATATCTTTTAAAAATTGAAATTCGAAAATTTTTACGAAAGGCTCCAGGGGACTTCGTTTTCGCACGAGAAAATTTTATGTGCCCTTATTGCATCCGGACCCTCAATTTATCATAGTCGTTATACAGCTGGAAATTTTTTCCACTAATCAGAGTGCAAGTTTTGACAATTATATTTTTTACGTGTCCTCTACATACGATGTCTAAATTAATATCTACTATTGGTATGATTATTTATCCGCCACAGGTAGGGATAAAAATTTCTTTATGCAGAAGGTAGGGGAAAATGGTACAAGAGGGTGTCGCGTATCGCCCTAAAAAACTTGCTCCACAATTCGGGTGTTGATGGATAGGAACACACTGGCAGTTTTCTCAGGGATTGGAATTATGTGTTTTGATAGACTTTCTTCCTTTTCTAAAACTGGGATATTCAGGATGTAGGTAAACAATCTTTGCACGACAGCTACTGTTAGTTTTCTGGTGTCGATTAGATGCTGATAGTTTGATTCGTCGTTATCAAAGTGATGACGTATGCGATGTTTTTCCTCGAATCCCTTCATAGCTGACTTTAGTATCTTGGGTGTTAAGATTTGCAGGTGTACTACTCCGTGCTCACCGTCATTGATATAATTGATGTCTGTATTGATGTCATCATCCATCTAATCGATCAGAAGAGTGGCCAACATCAATTTGGAATTTACAAAAGTATTCAAGGTATTAGCGATTACTCCGGAGGCAATGTTTCTAAGGGCACCTGATTCGGCGTTCACTTTTCCTTTCAGGTTTTCATAATCTGCTGATGAGGAGTCGAGTATGAGCTTGAGGATTTTCGTGTGGACAGTCAGGGCGTTGGCTGAATGTTCGTTGTCTTTATGAATGTTGTCGAGTTCGTCGTTCATTTACTCTAGATCTTTGTCGCTAGGCGTTCCGAAGAATATTTTTGGAGATATCACCCACGAAATTGGCTAATCCTTTTTTCGCACGTTGTCTGCCTAACAGTTTGAGTAAAATTTGTATTTCGGATTGAAGCCTCTTTCGTCTACCTCTCGTTAGTTACATCTCGTATGTGCGTGTGCACTCTTTTCCACAAGCTGTTTCCACTAGCTGTAAGATGTAGTCGATCGCTGAGACACGTTGGTCCCTAGTGGTCATATTGACTTCTATTACCAGCCGCCATTTTTCATGAAAGAGGCGTACCCGGTATTTCTCCTCAACGAATACGTTTCCTCTAAGTTGAGTGATGGTATTGTTAGATTGAATCCCCACCATTAGGGCTAGGATCACAAATATCTTCGCCATCGTCTGAAACATAAAACGGCATAACTTCATATATGTGGATTCTCGAAATTTTACTCTTATAATTTATGATCAAATTGTTGTTATCTAGTAGTTGGACTATTGAGCCTGGACCTTTCCAGCTGCGTTCAAATTTGTTTAACATGTTGTTATTTATCCATTTTGCTAGGTTTCTGATTTTATAGATCGGATGATTTCGCGTTATATTTTTACCTAGTCTTCTTCAAGACTTATCTGGTTGTAGCTGGATCCTCTCCTCAGCTTCTTGTATGTATTTTTCATGTTTGGCTTTCCATTTCCTTATCAGATGGCTGTAGGTGAGTGTAGGTGATCGGGCTAGTGTCGAGGGAAGGTTCGCGCCTCTTCCAAAGGTCATCTCGAAGGATGCGAGTCCCGTCGTCTTGTTCCTGGTAGTGTTTATTGCGAAATTCATGAACTTGATGTTTTCGCCCCTCTCGTTATCATTTTCTGCCATTGAAGTTTCAATCATGTTTTTGATGTTAAGTGCATTCTTTCTATATTTTTGTTTGTCTGAGGATGGAACGCAGTCGTTTTAATGTACTTAGTTTTGAACATTTCTTCACATTGCTGAACTGGTTCTGACAAGAAGTTATGTCCTTGATCATTCAGAATGACCTGTGGTGCCCCAGGCACGTGAATGTAATGTTTCATCAAATTATCCAGGATGCTTTTAGAAGTTTCATTTTCCATTGGTAGTGATAAAGTGTATCTGGTTAACCTGTCCTGGATACTCAAAATATACTTATTTCCGCACTTTGCCTCTGGTAGCGGACCAAATATGTCCATAGCTACTTTCTCATGCAGGTTGAGAGGAATATCGGGTACGATACTTGTCGCCTGATCATCATCATTCTTCCTTATTGTAATTTGGTATATTATCCCTATCAATTCATTTCCATATCTTTTTGGCTGCATTTGGTTTAACTTTTACCCTTTTATTTGTCACCGAATTCGCTTTCCACTATAAGTAATTATGAAATAGATTGGAATCCTGGTCATTAGGTTTTAGACTATCGTATTCTTCCTCAGTTGATTCTTGAGTTGATTCCTCAGTCGATTTAATTTCAATCCTGCTGTCGACTATCTCGTGACCAGTTACTGTGAGCTTGTGTCTCTGAGGTATGAAGGTATTTAACTTTTCCCTTATGGGTGCGTCAATTATTTTCATTTTACGTAATTTGTCCTTTGGTGTGATTCCTCACTCCACTATGTCCTTGTCTGGACTGGTGATCGGAAAAAGTCTAGATATATAGATATATAGAATTTTTTCTTTCAGATACATACAATAGTCTGCAGCTCTATTTTCTTTACATTTAACGTACGTGGTTAGCGTAAAAGTTTTTTTGAAGTTCGGGAATCGTAGTACTGATGATGAGCATAGGGCGTTCTTCAGTTGCTCAAAACATTCAGTGCATTTAGGTTTTCAGTCGAATATGGTCTCTTGTTGGGTTAGCTTAGTCAGAGGTCTCGCTATACTAGATATATTTTCTATAAATTTTCTATAGTATTCTGACAAGCTTAAAAATTTGGCTGGATTCCCTTTACCGTCTTGGGGACTTTAAAGTTCTTTACTGCTTCAGTTTTCGCTGGATTAGGTTTTACTGAACCTTTGGTGAGTAAGTGGCCTAAATACTCGAGTTCTGGTCGTAAATAATCACATTTAGTTGGTTCTGATTTTAGTTTCAATTCCTTTATCCTTTTGAACACTTCAGTCAAGTTTTGGTTGTACTATTCTAGGGGTTTTTCCATAATTACTATGTCGTCTACATACACAAAACATTCTCTGCCAATTAGACCTCTGAAGGCGTTGTCCATCATACTTTGGGATGTGGCTGGCGCGTTTTTCAGGACGATGGGCATACGACTGTATTCGTAGTGTCCTTCAGACGTTGAAAATGCAGTGCATTTTTCTGATGCCTCATTCATTGGGATTTGATGGAAACCTGCATTCATATCAAATGCGGATAGAAACTTCGCTTGTCCCAATTGTTCGAGAATATCGTCGATAACCAGTAGGGGGTATGCGTCTTGGTCTGTTTCCTTATTAATGTGTCTGTAATCGATGACCATTCATAGTTTGTTTTCTTTTTTGGAAACTACCCAAAGTGAAGAGCTAACCGAAGATTGGGAATGTCCTATGATTCCTCAATCTTCAAGTTCTTGTGTGTACTCAAGGGTAAATTGGCTGGACTTCTGGCAGCTTATATGATCTCAGATTCACCATCTTTCCTGAATTTAGCGTGACTTCGTTTTCTGTTAGTTGGGTACATGGCAATGGGTCTCCAGGTAGTGTGAAGACCTCATTATGGGTTGTAACAATTTTGTTAATTTTTTTGTCGAATTGAAGGTTCTATGTGGATTAATTTTAGTATTTCCTGCAGTTCTAAAATTTTATTATAGCTTGCTCGTCTATTTCTTCCTGAGTCATTTGTTGTGCGTCTGAAAATTTATTTTCTTCCACCTGAATGTTCCTCACTGGGATTAATGGTCTCTTTGGGGAATGTCCCTGGTACAAATTTTGCTTTACTTAACACTGGTTAGCAAAATGTCCAAGTTTTCCACATTTTTGGCGCTTCATCTCCATTCTGCTGGCTAGTGACATTGATTGGCTTGGAGCTCTTGGTGTTGCATTTGCTTGAAATCTGAATTGATTATTTGCCGGTCTGAATTCCCTTTTGGGTTGATATTGGGGGTCACGTATCGGTACTCTCGGGTGACTCTCTTTTAATCAAGTTTCCATCTCAGTGACCATATTCTGTACTTCTCCGATATCTGTTGGTTTCTGGGCTTTAACCTGTTAGTCTCTTTTCCGTCTTAGGTTTATTAAGTATTTCTGAAGGTACTCAGTTTCTTCTGTGTCAAGGGCAATTCTTCTCATAGGTCCTTTATGTGATGATTGAACTGCATATTTAAATTCGTTCATCACTCCTCTAAGTCGGATACTAAAATCCTGCGTGGCTTCCGCCACTTCTTGTTTACAGCTATCAAGCTTGCTTCTAAAGTGGCTCACTGAGCCTACTTGTTTCAAGTTTTCACGTAGGGCTTCATATAAATCCACGTAGCTTTCAATCTGGCGGGAGCAGATTGCCGTCTCGGCTTTTTATTGAATTTTCTCCGACAATCTCAAGTCTAGCAGTAGGTCTGGTTGACTGCTTGCTGTCTGATTCTTTGCACTTTCCTGATGAATCACTCAATTCCGGCATCGTCTTGCCCATTTAGGGTCTTAATTGCCATAATGGCGTCGCGAGCCGGAATTCCGTCATTGGTTAGGGTTACGCAAGTTGTCTCCTTCACTCACTGGGTTGCTTTCCTACTTCCAGAGTTCTCTTCCGCGGATGCGTGTTGATTTGCGCAACTTGTCTTCTTCACTCGTTGGGTTTGCCTCCCTACTCCCTTCTCTACGCTATTGTTGGCTCTCTCCTGCGAGCGTGTGATGGTTCACGCAGATTTCTTCCTTCGATTCCCTGGTCTTTCCTTTGCGTTCCTTCTCGCTTACTCCTAAAGGTGTGTAAGGCTCAAGCGTGTTTCCTCCTTCGCTTTCCTCTGGTGTCGGTGCAGGTAGGTATTGCCCATCCACACTTGCATCTTCTCTGTCGAACGTTGATATTTTTTCGTGGTTCTTCTCTGTTTTCCCTCAATTTCCTGCTTTTCGTCTTATTGCATCTATCTCTCTGACTCATTTCGTATTTTCGTCAGCGAGGGTTCCAACATTCACTTTCAGTGAGCTGATTTCCGAAAGAATTCTTTCAAGCATATTAATTTCAGTACTTTATTCTTTTTATCGGGCTTTCCGTGGATAAGTCCAGAGTTTTAAATCTTTTTAATCTCCTTAGAAATTCTTTTTTACTTCCAGGTTCTTACTTAGTGATCGAACTTTAATGAGATATCCTCTTTTAATGATTTCGTCGAGTGCGAGGATTGGAAAAGTTAATACTGGTAGAATCGCCGAAATGTTACTTGGTTAATAATGAGTAGGTATTTTATATTGAGAACTGAATTGCGCAATTCAGAACACCTTTATTGTTCGAAGGCTGGGAGGGAACCGAATACATGCTCTGGGCCTGGACGCTACACCATGGCCCACGTATGCTAGTGGCACGTATGGCCCCTGGATAGTAGTGGGGTGAGGGGTGAGATTTAGGCGGTCGTAACAATCTCGTGAAAAAATATGAAATCTAATTATATTCCTTGAAATCCCTTAACAATCCCTTAAAATATTTTAAGATATCCTAAAACCTTATAGTTTGTATGAAATCCTTCTAAATCTTCCGATATTATTTAAAACCGCATTAATTTCTTTCAAATCCCATAAAATCCTTGGAAAATTTTTGGAATTTCTTACATTTCTCAAAAGTTTCTTAGAATCTCTTTAAATACCTCAAATATTTCAAATCTTTTGAAATCTTTCGACATCTCTTGAACATTTCTTAGAAAAAAAATTCGTTGAAATATTATAAAATCCCTTATCATCTCGTGAAATTACGTAAAATCTGATGATATTCCTTGAAATATTTGAAGCTCCGTGAAATCCATCAAGATCCTGGGACATTTACTAAGATATATTAGATATTCACTAATATTCCTCGGAAAACTTATAAAATCTTTGAAATATGTTCAAATTCCTCAAAAATCCTTTGAAATATTTGGAAATACTTTGAAATACCTTAGAATCTTTTACAATATACTAAAAGCTTATAGGAATCACTGAAAATACCCTAAAACTTTTCAAGTCCTATGAATTTCTTCAGATTCGTCATCAAGTTTAAGAAATTCTTTGCAATCCCAAAAAAATGTGTTTAAATCTCTTAAGCTCCCTCGAATTTTTTGAAATAGTAATGAGTCCCTACGATAATTCATGTGAAATTCCTTGAACTGCCCTCAAATTTTTTGAAATTCCCTGAAATGTTTTAAAGCTTTGAACATTCATCAACAGAATTAAAATCCTTGGAAAGCCTATATATTACCTTGAGATCTGTTGAAATCTCTTCTGATCTCTGAAAACCTTTCGAATCTTTTTAAATCTTTTGAACTCTCCAAAAAAAATTTCGTAGAACTGCTTATAGGGACGATCCGCAACACTTTTACCAGGCCAGTTGGTGAATCAAAGTGGAACGCCCTTTTATTGCCAAGAACCACCCTGACACGGGTCAGTTTTTGACCATTGTAATTATCCTATTATGTAAAAATCGCACGAAATTTTCAACAGCTCATCAAAGTTCACGGATGGAATTTCAAGATAAATACATTCGATGAAAATAGAAACTGTTCAATGCACGTAAACGTAATTTTTAAAAAACGTTCAAATGAACCGACAGATATTACAAATGTATCTTTCTTGGTGAAGCTATTTAAACAGACCCTTTGAACGGTTCGTTAGAGACTGGTTAGGTCTGCAAAAGCGCATATGGTTGTATTTAGAACAAGTTTCGCTCTTCACAAAGGAATTCTGGCTATTTCGAACGTTAAAAAAAATTGTCTATTAAGTACAGAAATAAATGTTCATCAATTAGAAGGATGGTATAATATATTTAAAAATATTTTTTGAGATTATACAATAATTAAAATAACTTTCTAAATCCTATTTAAATAAGTATAATCTAAAAGTTCTTTACAAACATTCAATTTCATGGTTCGAATTGTAAAATGAATCTCAAATAACTGTGAAGAGTGTAAAGAATGAGATTTGATACCTGAATTTCAATCTTTCTTAGTTGAAGCTGAATCTTCAAGGATGATCTATAACATTTACGCGACTTTGAAAACACCGTCAACCAGGGCTATTTTGATTCTCAGGGACTATTATGATCTTATGGTAATACTCCGTCAATTTTTTTTATTTTTATTATTTCGCTTTAGATCTTACGAATATGGTCTATAAGATGTATAGAAAGTCCTACTCAAAGCATGTGAAATTCCATGGACTTATAGAGCATAAACGTTGTCCCATATTTTCCACAAAACGTACCATAATAGCCCCAGTTGACGGTATTTCACTGATCTTTCGAAGACTGAAGTTGAGACAAATGTCCTGACGCATCACTTTGCAGCTTTAGTACTCCGCTAGAAAAAATCGCAGAATTTTGAGTCACAGACAAGAATATTCTTCAACATTGTAGCTGTAAAATGATGTCAGTTTGATTTTCGTCAAACATTTTTTGTCTGCAATGTGACAGAAAATGTGAGAAGAAACATAAGAAATCACCCTTTACTTTCAATACCTCGACTTTGAAGTACTCCACAAGTGAAAAAATTGGTATTAGAAATTTGAAGAAGTTCATGAGTACTTTTCAACGTGTTCTTCACAAGTGACAATTTTTTAAAATTCATTTCATTTATTATTGTAATCGGTAGAGCTAAAAGTGTAGAAGATCGTTATCTCGGCTCCGGATAGAGATTAGATTAGAATTAATAATTTCTCAGTGAAATACTTCTGAATAATCTCGATCTTGATGAGTTTCAAAAGTAGACAAGTCACAATGAAAAAACGTTCTTCCTGGCAATATCCAATGTAACTGTGACACTGATCCTTTACAAAAAAAAGGTCATGTTGCGCCCGCTACCGACAGCCGTAAGCGTAGAGTCGTAGACTGAAACAACTTTTCACTTCACGGCAGATAAACAAATCTTCAAGTCGCCATTCAGCCTTCGCAGTTTAAAATGTATAATCAAACAAATTTTGTAATTCCAATAAAGCGTTTTCTTAGATTCCTTACAAAAATTAAATTAATGCACGCTCCATAAGCAACTTATAGGCGAATGAACGATCGCAAAAACTGAGAGTTTGAGTGAGTAAATGCGTAAAGCAGGCTAATTCTTTTTTTAAACAAATCTAAGTATTGAATGGAAGAAAACCACCTATTTTTGTTGACCCAATGATCGGCGTGACCTTGAGATAACGTCATCAAGTTGTTAACCGGGCGCTCAGTTACCCACAGCATTCGTGCTAAATTAGATATGACTGGAATTTTTTCGCTACTTATGAACTAACAGTTGTTGTTAAGGAGATTTTAAAAAACGTTTTGAGAGTTTCTCGATATGTATGTGACTAAATTATGTACTCAGTATGGATAAACGTCATTTTTCGTCTTGCCAATGGCTCTTTACTATGATACTTTGCAAATTCACATCAATTGGCAATTATTTAGAGAATTTCCATGAACCAATGCACAATTACACACCTACTGAATAAATAGACTCAATTTTTTATGCGGAATAAACTAAAAATGTTTTGCCAATGTTTCGCTGCTATCATACTTTGCAAATTGACAACAATTGTTATTTATTTCAATAATTTTCATGAACAATTTTTCACAATAATTGTTATTCATTTAAATAATTTTTACGAACAAATCCACAGTTTCACAACTTCTGACTGCACATACTCAATTTTTTATATGACATCAGCTGAAAATGTCTTGTCGACGACTCTTTGCTATAATACTTTGTAAATTGACAACAATTTTAATTTATCTAGACAATTATGTAAATAAATTCTCACTTTTAATTTTTTCAATCAATATGTTCGATTCTTTTTGAAAATTCAACAGAAAGGTCCTTCCAATGCCTCTTTGCTATGATACGAGTACATTGCAATTGCAATGATGTTATGTATGATGATATGTATGATATCAAAGAGTCATTGGCGGGAAATTTGTAGTTGATTCCCTATAAATGTCACGTCTTGAGCAAGAGGCGAGGGTAGTTTGGAAAATTGAGAAAGAAAGAGAGACCAGTGTTGCTGATTACGTCAGGTTGGTAAGGCCTGACATTTTATTTGATTATGGGTTCATTGTCACTTACAACCCTATGCGGATTGCGTTCAAATAGTGTTCAAAATGAAAAGAGGTGTAGTTAAAATAATAGATGTTTATTAAAAAGTATAGGAAAGATTATTCAGTTACATATATTTGACTTACGTCTACCTTCCTATTCCAGAAAGGGCGAGAGAGGTTGTCTTGTCGAGTGTATCTCCGTATACAGGTATTTTGCAGAGCAGCCATGGAACTCTACCGGATGTTGGTGTGAGTTACTTGGAAGTAACTCAAATAGTGAAAAGGTGCACAAGCACTGTTCACTAGAGTTAGAGCGATGCACGGTCCTAAACAGATACCGAATCCACTCTTGAGTTGTTTTCACGGACGTTAAACACAGCGGACTTTATCCGGATTAGACTCATACGACGAGTGAGAATCTCAGCTGAAGAGACTCTAGTTCACAATACTCGTTACTACGTTAACTATTCCGCAGTGATGTAGGAGTGCGCGATTAATTCAGAGCGTTTCTTCGGTCACAATGATGTAAAAGACGCGACTTAGTCAAGGCGGTTCGTACTTCGTAGTACGAGTTGACAGTATGACTGCTGGATACGTAAAGACGGCTACCAGGGGTAAATCTAGAGCTTATACAGGTATAGGGACGTACGATGATTCTTGGAATATGGAATATGGATTCTATATGCTAATCTTAACCAAGATATTCGTGTTTGGCCAGACGCCTTCTATAACAATGCGTCTGACTAAACTCGTAAGTGGGTACTTGCATTCATATTCCTAGTCATATTCTCTTGATGACATTATGGTCTGACTATGCACAACTTTACTCACTTCGTATGTTTCACGACGTGTGTATTAAATAAATTCTATATAATATGTATCCTTAGTGTATGACATTGGTTCAAACACGTGCATGCATTGATATTTCATGTAATAAGATTTAACTTTGAAATGATTATTGTTAAAGGTATTAGGTTTATGAATGCATTCACATGATAATAATTACAAGTATGATTACCCTGTGTCGATAGAACTCATCCGATTCTTTCATTTACCGAACTTCGCTAAGTCATTACTCACCGAGTCTTTATCCACACGTGGTAACATACTCCAATTATCTTACAGTTTCTATTTTATCGGCCGTTATTTAGCGAAAACTATTAATGCGGTTGCTTATAGCTAATGATGTTTGTCTGAATTACGTGAGGTAAGGTAGTTTTACACCTAATTAGGTGTTACACAAAATTTTGTAAAATTTTAGGATGTAACATAAAGAATTGAGTATAAGCATTAAAAACTTGTATAACTGTGCATTTCTTATACAAATTGCTTAAACAACTACTAAATAGCGTCTATTTTCAACTGATCGTTATCAAACTTCAGTTTCCCTCACATTGTATAATACCGAAGCTACGGATTTCAAGGAGCCAATCATTGCGAATCCTGTGAATATGACTTTTGTTCATTAGTTAGTTTATAACATAATAAACCATTTTTGAAGTATTCCACACATGCATATTTGTTATAAATGTAATAAGCTTCAATTTAAAAAGACTTCAAACGTCCAAATCCATGAAAAGTGTAGGCTAAAAATTCGTTCGTTACCCAGTCACTTTGTTGCCCCAAAAAGACAAGGCGCGCATTGTTCTAGAAAAAACCGCTCTCGAGATCGTAGATTTCACAATAGCTGATAGTTCATAAGTAGCGAATAAATTTTCAGCCATGTCTAATTCAGCTCGAATGCTGTGGGTCTCAGGGCACCCGGTTAACATCTTGATGACGTCACCTCAAAGTCACGCCGGTGACTGAGGTCAACCAGAATAGGTGGTTTTCTTCCATTTGGTACTCATTTTAGTTGAAAAAAAATTAGTCTGTTATATGCAGTTAGTCACATTTTATATTTGTAAACGACTTTTTGCCGATCGGTCAGTCGCGCGTGAAATTTCTATTCGCTTGCTAT
>JAUMHM010000031.1:7395427-7433521 GCA_032362435.1 Melikaiella ostensackeni
TTATGTTTTAGAACTGTATGAAATTCAGAAACGAATGAAATGTGAGTGATCGTCTTATGTTTTAGAACTGCATGAAACTCAGAAACAAATGAAATTGTGAGTGCTCGTCTTATGTTTCAGGACTCTATGAAATAAATAGACAAGCAGCAATGTAATTAATCGTCTTATATTTTAGAACTTCATGAAATTCATAAACAAATGACAATGCAAGTGATCGTCTAATGTTTTAAAACGATATGAAATTCATAAACGAGTAGCAGTGTGATTCATCGTCTTATGTTTTAGAACTGCATGAAATTCAGAAGCAAATGTCAAAATGGTAGTGATAAAATTATGTTTTAGAACTGTATGAAATTCAGAAACGAATGAAGTGTGAGTGATCGTCTTATGTTTCAGAACTGTATGAGATTCATAAACCAGTAGCAGTTTGATTTATCGTCTTATGTTTTAGAACTGCATGAAATTCAGAAGCAAATGTCAAAATGTGAGTGATCGCCTTATGTTTTAGAATTGTATGAAATTCAGAAACGAATGAAATGTGAGTGATCGTCTTATATTTTAGGACTTCATGAAATTCATAAACAAATGAGAATACGAGTGATCGTCTTATGTTTTAGAACTGTATGAAAGTCATAAAAATGTAGCAGTGTGATTCATCGTCTTATGTTTTAGAACTGCATGAAATTCAGAAGCAAATGTCAAAATGTAAGTGATCGCCTTATATTTTAGAACTGTATAGAATTCAGAAACGAATGAAATGTGAGTAATCGTCTTATGTTTTAGAAGTGCATGAAACTCAGAAACAAAAATCAAAATGTGAGTGATCGTCTTATGTTTTAGAACTGTATGAAATTCATAGACAAGTAGCAATGTAATGAATCGTCTTATGTTTTAGAACAGTATGCAACTCAGAAACAAATGTCAAAATGTGAGTGATCGTCTTATGTTTAAGAACTTCATGAAATTCAGAAACGAATTAAATGTGAGTGATCGTCTTATGTCTTAGAACTGCATGAAACTCATAAACCAATGACATTGTGAGTGATCGCCTTATGTTTCAGAACTGGATGAAATTCATAGACAGGCAGAAATGTAATTAATCGTCTTATATTTTAGAACTTCATGAAATTCATAAACAAATGACAATGCAAGTGCTCGTCTTATGTTTTAGAACTGTATGAAATTCATAGACAAGTAGCAATGTAATGAATCGTCTTATGTTTTAGAACTGCATGCAACTCAGAAACAAATGTCAAAATGTGAGTGATCGTCTTATGTTTTAGAACTGTATGAAATTCATAGACAAGCAGCAATGTAATTAATCGTCTCATATTTTAAGACTTCATGAAAAAATGACAATGCAAGTGATCGTCTCAGGACTTCATAGGACTTCATAAAAAAATGACAATGCAAGCGATCGTCTTATGTTTTAGAACTTCATGAAATTCAGAAACGAATTAAATGTGAGTGATCGTCTTATGTTTTAGAACTGCATGAAACTCAGAAACCAATGACATTGTGAGTGATCGTCTTATGTTTTAGAACTGTATGAAATTCATAGAATAGTAGCAATGTAATTAATCGTCTTATATTTTAGAACTTCATGAAATTCATAAACGAATGACAATGCAAGTGATCGTCTTATGTTTTAGAACTGTATGAAATTCAGAAACGAATGAAATGTGAGTGATCACCTTACGCTTCAGAACTGGGAAAAATTCACAAACAAATAACAATGTGATGATCGTCTGTGTCACAACTGTATGGAATTCAGAAACGAATGAAATATAATTGATCGTCTTATGCTCCACAATTGAATATGTGATGCCAAGAATAATATAAAGTACAAGTTTTCGGAAATTGGAAAGAAAGGTGCACATTTTTCAAGATATCTCAGAAACGGATAATCCAAATTTGAATTTTTTCTCAGATAATTATTTTTCATAAAAAAAAAAACAAATCGACATAGCTTATGTCGAAGAAGTAAATATATCCTGAATTACAGTGCATTGAGGTTTGAGTGAATTTTTCGCACGTTTTTTCAGTTTTTTGAGAATATCTCAGAAACATTTATAGATATCGTTAAAGTAAGACAATATTCATAAACTGCATCAAAAACGCATCAACGTGACTTGCCTTGAGGACGAACAAACATTTTTTGCCCTTAAAAAAATGGTTAAACGATTTTTTATGAAAAATTTTAATTTCAAACATCTATTAAACTAAACCTGATAGCAACAAACGGAATCCAGATTCGTGTTCAGCATTGAGAAGTGCTTCGGAAATGATATGTCGAATTTTGCGAAGGTCATTTTTGATGGTCAGTGTTATTCGATTGCACTTCAATCTCCAAATTAAAAAAATTTTCAATACAAAATACCTCTTACTGGAATCGTTTGCGCTGTGCAGCCTGAAAATAAAAATTTAGTTTTGAATTTGAATTGATTCAGTTTTGAAGTTTACTACTTTGAAATTGAGCAGCTTCGACGCATCCACACTGACTGGAATTTGTCGTCGTTTTAAGTGAAATTAATAAATTATAAAATCTCCGGATTTAAAATTGTTCATTGCTGCCTTCTTCATTGCTGAAAGAAAATCATTCCTGAAATATAAAAAGTCACTGAGTTCTAGTATTGATTCAATCCGCCTTTAAGGAAAATTCTTCTTTAAAAGTGGAAAAATATGGAACGGGTGACAGATTATCAAAATCGCAAGTTGTAAAATACAACTGTCGAATTTTAATTTAGTTTTAATAACAACAAAGATTAAATTGACTACTACATCAAATACTTCACACCCAAATAATGAAAAAGAATATCAAAAAAGTTATCTTGCAAAGTATTATTGAATCTATGCTTCAATGATAATACATCTTTGTTCTCGTAGAAATTAAATATTTCGGCTTATAATAATTCAAACTGGTAATATATGTAGACTTTCTTCTCAATTGGAAAGTGGAAGTGGTATCAATGCTTGAAATAAAAGTATGAAATAAAAGGGAAAACTAGTTGTATGCACATTGCACATTTCGCAAAACTTTTTGTGCTCTTTTCAGGATACACGAAAAAGAGTAAAAAAATAGTGGAAATGGTAAAGCGAGTAAGCGAAAGAAATAGGAACGAAGAAAAAGTAGACATGAAAAAAAAACGAACAGGATCACTGTACTGCTTCTATTGCTGCTGTAGCGAGAGACTATCTCGAGAATACAATGCGACTGAAAGGGAACCGATTTGCTCGGCACAGATAAGAAGAGCACTGTGACTGGCTTCGTCTCATCATTTTCCATTCGCTCAGTAATACGAAACCTTTACACATACCCAATAAAAATGCAGCATTCAAATTACTTTCAATCCTCTCGAAATGCTGATATAGAAAAAGTTTGAATGTTGTGCTTCATTCGAAGCACATTATCTAAAACTAATTGTACCACTCAGCCCGTTCTTGAATTTTTAATTTTGTGAATATGTTTAAATATTTGATTTTCCCCAAAGGTTAAGTTTTCAAAAAAAAATAGGATTCTAGATTCTTGTCCAATATTTTATAAGTATACTTTATGTGACAAAGCATGCTACGATCCAGTTGGTGGTGACAGAAGTAACATAAAAGATACCTTCTGAGACTCGCTAAATGATATTTTAGGTACTTGCGACCCTGAGGAATGAATCATTTCACTCTGAGATATGAATAACTGGGTTGGTGTGCAACGTGAAGGGTATATGACACTTGATCATTTCGAAGACCCAAAATTGACGGTACCGGGGAGAAACTGATTGGCTTATGCTTAGAAAAAAGCTTATTTATGGCAAGTGCTTTGTTCAAACACTGAATGATCCACATGTATACTTGGTGTAGAGGTGAAAGCCACAGTATGATTGACTTTGTTGTAACGGATGAGAGACAGAGGGCTAGTAAGAGATCCAAGAGTTATGATAGTCTCTGAATGTGGAGTGGATCACTACCTCATAGTCCCAAAAATGAAACTAGGTCAGGAATAAAGAAGACGAAAAATTAATAATAATTCAAAGCAGACGCCAGATAGAATAGAAAATTTGCAGAAACCAGAAGCACAAATAATGTATCATGAAAAACTGAATGAATATTTAGAACATCATAAAGAAGATTGAAAGACAGAATTAGGCAATAAACATGTAGAGGGTGGGTGAAAAATACTACGATATATGGTAGCATCTTCGAAAGTGCATCTGAAGCTTGCGGCACTGCAGCTGTAGGAAGAAAGACAGAAGGCAAAATCATTTTGAAGGAAATAAGAATTTTTTTTGAAATGTGTTAAGAAGATTAGGAAAGGAAGTGCTAGAACTCAGTTAGTCGGAACTCAGAATACTGATAGTCAAATAGTATGAGATATGGAGAAAGTGGAAGTCTGTATGAGGTACTTTTTTTAAAAATTGTATGGAAGTCAAGATATGGAGCATAACGACTGCGACACAGAAGGAGATACATTAGATAATCCCATTGTAGGTGGCGGAAGAAGAATCGATATCCGCAACAATATATCCGTAATGAACAAACTAAAGAATGGTAAGGCTGTTGGTGTGGATGGTATCACCACTAAAATGTTTAAGTTAGGTGGCGGATATTTGATTGTGTGGCATAGAAATGGAAAATCTTTGGAGGAAGCACACAAGCCGGTGTATATAACAAATGGAACATGAAACTTGAATCAACGCAAGTGCATGATGTATATTGCGGGATCGGTCTCTTTGTAGAGTTTGCTACCGTGTGCATTGTTACTTTTATCGAAGTCTTTATAAAATTGTATTAAAATACTTTTTGTTGACACTTTCATCGACATACCTGTATACATTTCGCAAGAAGAGTTTACATTTGTTCGATCTTTAAGTGAGTAAACCAATTCCGTGAATTGATGATTTAGCAGTTATTATCGGACGGAGACCACTTCTGTTGGACTGAATTTCTCCTAACAGTTGCAGTCTATCATTATTTGATCAATAAAAACTTAAAAATCAAAATTGTTGCACATCAAACAAGTGTTCTATGAATTCAAGCATTGTCGTATTCAACCTTAGGACTTCCAGAATATTTTGGAATATATACAAGAGGTATATTTTCAAACTACTGTCGTCGAAAGATACTTTTCAACCTCGTATGATTAATGGTCGAAGGCATGAAATAAGCAGCTTCCAAACTATTACTTTTGAATTATGCTATTTCCTTATACATAATTCTTAATTCGACTCTAAAGTGTTGCCTAGGCCACTACTATCCACTGACCACGACCATACCGCTTTCTGTAATTTAAAGGGAATTTTTAAATTTTTAAGATGACACCGTATTTCATAAAATGCGAATAAGCTTAGAATTCTGATTTGTTCGTTGTGTTTGTAATTTGTGACTACAGCACAAAGTGGAGTCAGTAGAAAAGGGATCTAGGATTCTCACTTTATCTGTCTCTATCTTTGATTCTCCATGTCGGGTATTTTATCTGTCTTTCTCTCTCTCACATCCCTGCTCCTTCTGTGACTCGTACGCTTCTTCAGCTTCAGGGTACATATATTTTCTCCTGATCTGGAAAACAATACGCTAAGCCTGGATTTATATGCACCGCTACCAGAGGCAATAACTTACCGCTGCCTCTTCTCTAGCTGAGAGAGTATATACCCCGACGTCCCTCTCTCTAAATAAGGACGCGACGGAAATGGCGTCCCATTTCTTCTTTCCGTACCGAGACCGATAATACTTCTGCACGGTAGCATCGCGAATAACCGTTTCCTTGAGCAAAGGGCTTTGCAGTTTCGACAAGCTCAATGGAAGCTTTTCGGAATCTTTATCAATTTGTATGGTCGTCAAATCTGCAGTATCAATCTAATAAAGAAAATAAAGGGGTGGTGTTAGTATTGCCAGTTTTGGGAGATAAGAAATTAAGTATGATCTTTTTACTATAATAACTTCTTACCATTATGATGAACAAGGTATCAACATTGTTTTAGAGAATTTCATGAAGTTGTATATTCTTTATGTAATTTTCTGTCGTTTAAAACTTTATTTGAGATGATCGATGCAAATTACCTAATAGTCGAATGAACGACACCGAACTGTAGATGCGCGGCTTCTTATAAACAATACCGACTTTCCAGTAGTCGATCAATTATTCCCAATTGACGTTGACGACTTCCTGATGGTCGATAAGTGGCTCGTAAGATTCCATTCCGACTTCCTAATAGTCGATGAATGATCCCAAATAGTCGACGTTGATTTCCTGATAGTCGACAAATGACTATTAGCATTAGAAATCAACTTCTTAATAGAGGATGAAGATTTCCTTATAGTCAGTGAATGGATTCCAATTGATGATGCTAAATTTCTGATCGCAGACGCAGGATTTCTAATAGACGACAAACACTGATATTCGATACCGACTTCCTAATAGTCGATAAATTATTCCTAATAAATGACGACCAGCGAACACTTCCTAATAGTCGGTAAATGACTCATAATATTCCATACCGACTTCCTAATACACCATAGTCGATTAATTAATTTCAAAATAATCCATGAACGCATCATAATAATCAACATGAAATTTCCAGTAGCTAATCAACTACTAATATTTGCGACCGACTTCCTAACAGTTGATGAATCAATCACAATATTTGAGGAACGCATCATAATGATTGGCATAGACTAACTAATAGTCGATAAACGATTCCAAGTATTCGATGCCAATTTACAACCATCTAATATTGGAATAAACGACACCTAACTGCCGGTGCAAGTTTATTAATAAACGATACGAACTTCCTGATAGTTCATGATTTGTAGCGAAAAGACGATGACGACTACCTAATCGAAGTGTCGAGGCACACCGAAAATTTGTGGTCTACGCTCAACGATTTTCGGTGAACCCAGCCGATCTTACCAGTTTCCATAGGCTCTCCGAAAGTATTTGTTCTACGCTCATCGAATTTCGATAAACCTAAAGGTAGCCCTACATGATAGTCTACATATTATATCTTGATGCCGTCTTGCTAATAGTCGATGAATGGATACCAATATTTGCTGCTCGACTCCTAAAATTGGACATCGACTTCCTGGTAGGCGATGAATCATTCCTAATAATCAAGGCAAACTTCCCGATTATCAAGTAATCACTCCTTATAGACTGTATCGACTTACTGATATTGGTGATGAATCATTCCTTAAAGAAGATGATGGCTTTCTGATAGTCGTTAAGTCATTCCTAATATACGACAACGATTTCCTAATAGTCGATGAGTGGATCCCAGTATTCGATGCACGAGTCCCAATTTTCGATACCGACTTCCCTAATAGTCGATGAATCATTTCTAATGGAGGATGGAGACTTCATAATAATGACTTCATAATGAAAGGATTCCAATTGATGATGCCAACTTTCTAATCGTATATGCAGGACTTCTGGCAGACGATGAAAATTTCCTAATAGTCGACGAAATATTCCCAATAGTTAATGAACTACTAATTCATTGACAGCCTTCCTAATAGTTGATGAATTAATCACATTACTCGAGCAATGCATCATAATAGTTGACACGGACTTCCTGACAGTTGATAAACGATTCCAAACAGTCTTTACAAGACTCCTAATAAACGACACCAACATCCTTATAGTCCATGAATTACACCGAAAAGACAATGACGACTTCCTGATAGTCAATATATTATTTCTAGATGTTGACTTTCTATTAGTCGATGAATGGATGCCTATATAGGCTGCTCAACTCCTAATGTTGAACACCGACTTCCTGCACGGTTAGAAAATTCTTGAAAATACACTCACTTTTTCGAGTACAAACGAAACTGAAATATCAATCAAACACTGGTTTGAATCAAACTTCAGTTAGATGTATTCGAAAATTGATGAACATATATATCCTTCGAACTGTGTGACTATTTTGTCTAGTAGTTTGTTTGCAACTTCTTGTGTAGCTCATTGCAATGAGCTTTAAACTACGGAATTGAAGTTTAGGGATCCGTTCTCGTGAAGCCATATGTTTCATATTCTAGTAACTGAATTTTCAAATACAATATTTGAATTTCTAATAACACATGTTTCTGAATTTTCATGTGAATGTAATTGAAATTCCAGTAAATTCCTGATAGTCGAGAAATCACTCCTTATAGACTATATCGAATTCCTGGTATAGATGATGAATAATTTCTAATAGAATATGATTACTTCCTGATAGTCTTTACATCACTTCTAATAAACGATACCGATTTCCTAATAGTCGATAAATGAAACCCAGTATTTGATTCACGACTCAGAATATTCCATACCGACTTCCTGATGTCAATTTTAGTGATAATTGAAAGTCGATGGACGATTCCGAATAGTCGAGGCTCTCTTCCTGATAGTCAATCATAAGAATTGATGGATGACTTATAATATTCTATACCAAATTCCGAGATCCTGATAGTAAATGAATGACTTCTGATATTCAATACCAATTTCCTAACAGTCGATAAATTATTCCTTATGTATGATAACTTTCTAATAATTTATATATGATTCTAAATAATCAATGCGAACTTCCCGATAGTTGATAAATCATTACTCATAGACAATGTCGAATTCCTAATAGTAAATGAGTCAATTCTAGTATATCATACCAACTTTCTATTTGTCGACGAATAGATCCCAATAGTGGGGAAATAAATCATTATAATCGGCATGTACTTCCTGATAGTCGGTGAGCAACTCTGAATACTTGAATCCAAGTTCCAACGACCTAATTCTGGAATAAACGACACTTAATATTAGATGTGAAACTCCGAATCAACGGTACAAACTTCCTAATAGCTTATGAATTTTACCAAAAAAATGATGTTAGTCGATAAATGGATGCCAATATTTGCAGTTCGACACTCAATATTGAAGATCGACTTCCTCGTAGGCGATGAATCTGCCCTAATAGTCAAGGCCAACTTCCTCGTAGTTCAGGAAATTACTCCCAATAGAATATGTCGACTTCCCAATGTAGGTGATGAATAATTCCTGATTGAAGATGATGGCTTCCCGATAGTCGGTAAATCATTCCTAATAGACGATTCCGATTTCATAATAGTCGATGAATGGATTCCAGTATTCGAAGCACGACCCCCAATACTCTTTACCGACTTCCTAGTATTAACTTTTGTGGTCACCAAAAGTCGATAAACGATTCCAAACAGTCGAGGCCGGTTTCGTAATTGCCAAACCTAATAGTTTATGAATGACTTGCAATATTTTATATCATGTTCCAAATAGTTTATTGATGAATGATAATAACTAAAGAAAGACTTCTGATATTCGATTCCGACATTCTGATACTCGATGAACGACTTCTAATTTTCGATACCGACTTCCTAATAGTTGATGAATTATTCCTGATATATGATGAATACTTCATAATAGTCGGTAAATGACTCGTAATATTCCTTACCGACTTCCTAATACTTAATAGTCAATGAATTAATCTCAAAAAAAATTCTACATAAACGCATCATAATAGTGAATGAACTACTAGTATTCGAGATCGACTTCCTGATAGTTAATGAATCAATCACAATACTCGAGGAACACCTCATAATAATTGACAGGGATGCCTAATAGTCGATGAACTATCCCAAATAATCGATGCAAACTTCCTGATAGTCGATAAATAATTACTAATAGACAATGACGCCTTCCTAATAGTCTGTGAATCATTTTTAATAGATCATGCAAACTTCCTTATAGTCGTTGAATAGATCCCAATGAAGGAGGAACAAATCATAAAACTCGACATGAACTTCCTGATAGTCGGTAAACAACTCCAAATAGTCGTTGTCAAATGTCAATTTCCAAACACCTGACATTGGAATAAGCGCCACCTAATACGAGTAGTATATGAAAGACTTCTTATAAACGATACTTAATAGTATATGCAATACTCCTAATAAACGATACCAACTTCCTAATAGTCCGTGAATTATGCCGAAAAACCGATAAGGACTTCCTGATAAGTTGATATATTATTTCTTGTCCGCGACTTCCTGATGGTCAGTGACTTAATACCAATATTTGCTACTCGACTACTAATGTTGGACATCGACTTCCTGGTAGGCGATAGATTATTACTAATAGTCAAGGAAAACTTCGTGTTAATGAGAAAGTCACTCATAATAGAATGTATAGACATCTCAATAGGTGATAAGTAATTCATTGTAGATGATCATGCCTTCCTGATAGTCGATAAGTCATTTCTGATAGACGATACCGATTTCCTGAGACTGAAAGAATGGATCCCAGTATTCGATGCACCCAGTATTTGATACCGATATCCTAATAGTAATTTTAGTGGTCACTAAGACTTGATGAACAATTCCAAATAGTCGAGGCTGTCTTCACGATATTCGACCCTAATAGTAAATGAATGACTTATCATATTTCATACCAACTTCCTAATGGTCCATTGATGAATTATAATACTGAAAGATAAACTTCTAGTATTCTGTTCCGACTTCCTTATAGTCAATTCCGACTTCTAATATTCGATACGATCTCCCTAATAGTCAACGAATGAATTTAAATTATTTTTCAGCATATCACAATCTTTTCTATAATATTCGCAATTCAATCTAAATCATTTCCAAAGTGCTGATTTACATAATATATTCTTTGCTCTTCCAGAAAGAATGCATCATCATTTCAAAATCGTCCTTTCTACTTTAGAAGTGTAATCGAGCGATAGCAAAAGTCGATCATTCTGAAGGAGTCGGCATTCATCACGTGGTTGACGCTATTCATCAGTCTGTCAGTTTATTTTTTAATATTTCATAATAATGCAGAATCTAATGACAAATGGTTGCTGACTATCGGCGATAGAAATTAAATGGTGAGACGTCACCGCCTCGTGCTTCAAAAATGGAGACTATAATGATTTTCGCAATGAGAGAATCTCACATTGCTTGGGATTATGCTAACTTGATATCACGATCATTTATTATACATTATAAACCGTTTATTACGTGTCTCGGCGCAATTCTGATCTCTTTGTACCAAGCGGTATTTTTTCTTTTTTTTTTTATTGAACGCGAACAACATGAAGGTAAAGTTGAGATCTTTCACCTCCTTCGCTTCGCATTGACGTCTCAATAAATCGTCGGTATTTATGCAAGTGTAGGATTCGATTTTATCGACATATTAGCATCGAAAAGCGATACACGTTTATATGAAGAGAAGGTTGTCTGTTGTCTGGTATTTAGAAGATCTAATCTTAGAGACTTTCTACATTCTCATAATCATTGAGAAGGTATTAGTTTGTGGAAAATTTTATCCTCTCGGTCCATTCATTTCCGGATTAGAGTAAATAATAGATTGAAGTTTTCTTTTCGCTTGAATTTTAAATAACATTTATACACTTAATTTCAGTTTAAAAAAGTATACTTTTCTCTTTGGGACAACTATAGTTCCAGATGGTCGTAAGCCAGCCCATCAATTTTGCAAGAGCTCCAACGGTTTGCGAGGTAATTGCCAAAAAATACAAAGAAAAACACGAAAATTAGGGTTTCACGAAACCCATTATAACTGAGAAAACAATCGTCTCCTTCAAATGAAAAATAAGTGACTTTCTTTTTTCTCTAATGCTGAACAAAGTAAAAAATAATAAATTCATCCTAGTATTTTTACCTTTCTTCATAGATATAATGAACATGATTTGCATAGATCTTTCTGATCTCCACTATTAGCGTTCAAAAGTACATACATTGCATGTATAAAAATACGACATTTTTTCATAAAGAAAAAAATTTCATTTGTGAAGTTTTTTCAAATTTCTTTCTCAGTTTTGTTTAGCTTTGAACAACAAAGAAAGCTATTCATTTTAGGTTAAAAAAATATATTCATTATGTGGATAAGAAACTCATAGGGCTCATAAGCATCACATGCCTGGCGAAAAACAAAGTGCTAAAAACGATCCTCATTTCCGCTGAATAGAGGAAACCGTTGGAACACTTCTTAAACAATATATTTCATTGTAAAAAATATCCTACCAGATGTTTCGCTATCTCTTTCGTCATTCTAAATTCCATATTTGTAGAATGATTTGGAAGATTAGAGCAACTTTTATTTCACAATAAAAAGATCAATGTAGTCGAGGAAGCCGCTTTGAAAACATTTTAAGTAATAATTTACTTAAAACAATGTTAAGTATAAAATGCTTTATTTCACACTAAGGTTTCAACCTGAGGTGTCATTTTTCATCCGAAATATGATCAAAACAATGGCAATCTTCATATGTAGGAAGATGTGAATGTACTTGTAATTTTCCACGTAGTTGTTATGAAATTATCTATAAATTTAGTTTTTTCACAGACTTTATTATCATTACGGATCGCTGATCAATCTCTCTAGCAATCACCCTAGGTATAGAGCTTTGCAAAGCCATTATACTAATCCACTAAGGAAATCTCTTCATGTGGGCCCATTAGTATCCAAAATCTTCCATTTCAGGCATCACAATTGTCTTCCATACATCGCCATCCTTGCATACATATTTTAATCCCGTTACATCCATAAATCGTTTCATGCACGCTCTTGTGTTTGTTTCAAAGAAGCAAGTATATATTACTTGCTCCTTTGAAAGTCCTTCATTCATTCTCTCAACATAACCAAACCATCTCAGTGAATTTCTTTCACACTTTTCAAATAATGTTTCTTCTTCACGACAATCTTTGAATACCCACACAATACTGACTTTGTCCATTAGTGTTTCAGTGTATTCATAATAAACAAGCCTTTTCTTAAGCATAAACTAATCAATTTATCCCCGCCACCATTTGTTTTTTGGTCTTCGAAATGACCCAGTACCCTGTCACTAGCTTCGCGTTACACACAAACCTAGCAATTCATATCTGCGAGCAAAATGATTCTTTCCCTAGGATCGCAAATACCTTAAATATCATTTGACGAGTCTCGGAAGGTATCTCTTACTTCCTTACTATCACCACTGACTAGAGCGAGGCACGCTATAATAAATAGCCTCCTGATTCCCACTTTCATTCTAACCCATAGAAATCTATAAGATACATATTCATACTTTCTGACTTATTAAACTACAGTAAATACGCGGAAAAAATGTATTGTTCAGACAGACAAATACTGAAAAATAAAATCAACAAAACTGTAATCTTTTGGAAAAAAGTCATTTTTGTTTTTGAAACAGCTATCTATGTCCCCTTTTCATTAACCTTTTAATTAACTAAATGACTTCGTGAGATTCAAATATCATTCAAATTCGAAACGCCATGTTCAATTTTTGGTTTGTCAGGAGTACGGAGACATGATAATAGTTGGAGCGTCTTCAACGATATTTGTAGCTAGAACAAGGATAAATATCGCTGGTTCAACTATACATTTTTTCCGTGTAAGAGCAGTCCTGCGTTCTCACAAAAAAAATCCTTCCTTCGTGATTTTGTGCGCTAAATCCAAATCCGGCCTCCAAATTAGTTCACCAAATCAGGTTTGCGAGATGAATATGGATAATAACATTGCCACAAAATAGCGATTACGGACATTTTTAAACAGGTTCACGATTTTCTGTATACAGGATGTTTGGGGATTGTTTAAACATCCCTGAAACATTCAAACGAGGAAATCGGCATTTCTTGATAACCAAAATCATGGGATATTTTTTGATTGTACGATGGACGTTACAATAAATGTGAGATACATCTCCGAGCAGAAAAAGTCGCTAAATTTATTCTAAGGGTTGTTTTAACATCCCTTATAGATTTAAGCAAGGCAATCAACATTTCCTGTGCAACAAATTCACGGGAAACTTTTTTATCTTGGCAGGGAAAGTCGTTTAATTTTTTCAAGGGTTCTTTTAACATCCCTTAATGATTTAAGCAAGGAAGTCGACATTTAAAAAAAAAAAATTTTCCACGTTCATTGTAAATTGAATTATGACCCCAATGGAATAATAAAAAAAACTCTCGTGATTTTGGTTGTTCAGAAGTGTCGATTTTCTTGCTTGAATCTGTAAAGGATTTTAAAACAACCCTTGAAATGAATTCACTGCCTTTTCCTGTTTAGATTTCTGACCCCAATAATAAAATAAAGAAATCTCCCATTATTTTCGATGTTAGGAAATGTCGATTTCCTTGTTGGAATGTGTAGGGAATGTTTAAACAACCCCTAAACATCCTGTATAAAATAATCGTTAATAATAAAAATCTGAGACATCTAGCCAAATCTAACAAAAAGATTTTGAGAAAAATGATATTTTAATAATAGACGATTTTTTCTATTTAATTGAATGTAAAAATTGCAAGTTTAGAAATTGTTCGAGAAAAAACCAGCCATTTTTTTATCATTCCATTTCAGATTATTGATCCGCAGCTTAGAAATTACAAAAAAAAAATTATAATTAGACATTTTGACAAAAAGCCATTTTCTGCATATTTGTTGCGGGCATTTTTTACGAATTTCTCTTTCATTTTTGTCCAACTTAAAAAAACAAAGAAAATCATAAGTTCCTTATTTATAAGAAAATGATCTTTCTTTCGAATAATGCCGGTTTTCGTGAAACTCTAGTTTCTTATCATTTTTCTTAATTTTTTATGATTACCTCAGGAACCATTGCATTCGAGCTATCACAAAGCAATAGTTGGATTTGATATTAAAAAATTCTTCGTAACCATATTTATTATTATTTATTATTATTATTATTTATTATTATGGATAAGAAACTGATATGGCTCATGTGTAATTATAATTAATGTTCTGTGAGATGTTTCATTAAAGTATATATATAATATTTGCTATCACTTTCGTCATTCTAAATTACATATTTGCAAAATGATTTGGAAGATTAAAGCAACTTTCATTTCGCAATAAAAAGATTAACATAGTGCAGGAAGCTGCCTCAAAAACATTTCAAGTAATCTTGTAAATTAGTGCGCTTAATATGATTTTGGCCTCAAAATTATTTCATTAAATCAGGTTTTTCCGAGATAAATATGTGAGTAAATGGCCCAAAAAACACGACACGACGCCACAGTGGGATAAAATACAATTTTTAGTTTAAATCGAAGTTCAACCCACTATTATTAGCCAATTTTTATTTTTTAAATAAACAAATATAACATAAAAATGACTTTTTCCAATTCATCTTCTAGCTTCTTTAAATAATTTTTTAAAGAAGATAAAAGGATTTAACCATTTTTGCGATTGCCAACATTTGTATAGATTATAAAGAGTCTTTAGTTGAAGATGATTTGCTATTATACGGTAAACAGAATGATTTCATTGACAATTTATATTTAAAAGTTGCTTTTTTAGAATTTGAACAATTTAAAAATTTTATTTCATTATGAATTTTGAATACATCACCGCACCGTCGAACCACGTTGCGGCAATGTATTTTGAATTGAGCAAGCTCGCACAAAAAAAAATTATTATTTCCTGAACCCGTGAGGGGTTTTCAATGTTTAATGGCTCAAGTAAGAATAAAATTCTAAAGATCTTTTTTTCTAAAATATGAAATAATTCAATTGATTTTTCTAGCTCTTACCAAGAGTTCATGTTGAAGTACAAAATTGCTTAAAAATCAGAATTTTATTTTTGTCTTTCTCATGTGACAATTCAATACCCACAGAGCCAAGTTACTTCAAATGGAGATCACTTAACGCGAAATTCAATAAACTTTCTAAAGATTTGAAAGAAATATTTTTATCTATATTCTGGACGGCACTATCACCTTTTAAAGTCAAGGCTAATTTTTAAAAGCTCACCCGGTGAGTGGTCCTATACCATCCGTCGGAAGTGTAGTAAGTGTAACAAATGCATAATTTGGGTATTTTTCGAAAAAAAAACAACTGATTTTTATGAATGATAGTATTTTTATTCGACCAGCTTTTTTCACACGAGTCTGCCTCTAAATGCGTCAACGGAGAGGCTTAATTACAGAACATTGTTAATGAATAACAAATACCATGGTTGTGAGAAATATGACATTTTTTGTATTCAGTGAACATGCAACCTCAAGAAATATGAAGAAATAACGAAGAAACAAAAGAAATACGAAAATACAAAAGAATCGCGAAGAAGCAAATGAATATTGGCAATCCTTCAGCGACTGCCGACAGATGGCTGAGGATCAATGTACTCACAAAATATTTCTACTTCTTCTGTTTCATAAGCCAATGCATAGAGCCACTAGATGTTTTTACGATTTTCATGTCGGCCATCAAATTTTAAATTGTCTTTTTTGTTTCCAACACAGGTATTCATCGATATTCATTTATCTCTTGATATTTTTTTATTTCCTTCGATATTTTTTCCTAGTTCTTAACGTTTAATGTATTTTTATTCACTTCTTCAATAAATAACTTGTGCAGTATGTGGTACTTATTGATATTTATTTATTATACCATCCCATCTTGAAATCTTCCTTTATTTTCAACACTGGTATATATTAATATTCATTTATTTTTTCATATTTCTTTTGTGTCTTTCGTTCATTTTTTCTAGTTGACTTTTGATTATTCTCTTCTAACGAGCCAAAATGGATGCTCTCGAAATTTCCAAAAGAGTTCTGTGCAACTTCTTGACTCGCGATCGTACTAGGAATATGAAAGAGCTTCTGAAGTATTTGAAAACGGAATGTAATCTAGATAGTGAACACTTGAATGCAGTTAGAAAAAAGGTAGTTGGTCAATTCTACCCTTATTTTCTGTAAAGAAAAGTGTGTTATACATTAGGCAAATGATTTACGACAAGTTTCAAACGTGGATGGATAATGATCTCACAGTAGAATTCTCACAATACAAAAAAAATGTGTAAAACGCAACTCGGGCGATTTTGAAGAAAGTTCCATTTCAGCGAAAGGAAGGAAACCACTGAAAATTGGGGATTCTTATTCGTATGTGGAAATTCAGGAGGCATTTCTACGAAAATTACGAACTAGTGACAGAAAGACTGTTGCAAATGCTATAAGCGAACTTTCGGATATTGATAATAAGATGGTAGGAGATAGCAATAAATTTCTGATACCGTTTACTGCAATTGAAGCTTTAGCTTTGATCGAGAAAAGAAAGTTGACGATATCTCAGTATAGGCGCATTCAGATTCAATCAAAACAAAAAGCGCTGATATCTTTTCTCCATATTATGTCTAAGTTGAACAGAAAAAACAGTGTTACCCTGAAACGATGACAGTAACAGAAAGAGGAATTAAAATTACCACTCAATCCCTAATACTTGCAGACCACACTGTAACGCACTTATTTAAAGACCCCAGTATTAATCTTCCAGAAGTGTCAAAAAAACAGACTTGTTCTATGATATCTAAGCATATCGGATGAGTCCATCATCACTGTATCGATGGTGCCACTAGAATTATGTTTAGAGGACACTAAAAATACATTAATATGGCAAAATACAGACCCTTCATAAACAATTTATTGTAGGCTTATGCAATATGATTGTTCACCGGAAGCGAAAGAACGAACTATTTCAGTGGTTTCATCCATCAAGAAAGAAATTAAAGAACTAAAGCCAACAAGAGCCGCAACGGATACAGGAATTTTTGTAGCGAAAGCTGACATACAATTGACAATGGTAGATAGTAGAATTTTCTAGGCTCTCATCAAAACACCATCAGCAGCAACTTGCTACATATGTGGAGCTAATCCCAAGAAGATGAACGATTTGCATAAAGTGAAAGAGAAACAAGAAAACGCAAGCAACTTCCAATTTCGACTTTGCATGCATGGATTTGCTTTTTGGACTGTGTTCTTCACATAGTTTATCGTCTTGATTTTCGTGTACTGTCAGCAAAAACGACTGAGCACAAGGCAATAATGCAGAATGATAAAAAGTGGGTACATCAAGCTTTTAGGATGAAAACTGGCTTGATAGCGGCTATTCCAAAACAAGGTCCAGGTAATTCAATTGATGGGATTGCTGCGACAAGATTGTTTGCAAACCCTAACCAAGCATCTCAAATTACTCGCGTTGATAAGCAGCTGATTGAAAGGTTTGCTCATGTCTTACAGAAATTAGCTAGTGGCAAAACAACTAATTCATACGACTTTGAAAAATACACATACTATATGAGACCGCACAACTATTCCTACACTTATACCCCTGGTATTATGCCTGCTTCTGTTCACAAAATTCTCTTATATAGAGCGAAAGTAATGAGACATTTTCATCTTTCAAATGGACAGTATTTTGAAAAGAAAAATTAAGCTCGTACTAAAGATTTGAAAGACTTTCATAAATTTAATACTTGCAAAATTTTTCAAAAAGCCACGACTGAGGATTTATGACACAAATTAGCAGTCAGTTCCGATCCCCTGATTGCATACGAAATACTGAAATTAAGAGAATCTCTTAACAATATCAAGATATATTCCATGACTTTTTTGTACAATTTTTTCACAACACTTTGAGAGATGCTTTTTATTTATTAAAATTCTTTATGCATATAGAGAAGTTCAATTTGAGTCAAGTATTCGTAGAGATTCTACTTTATTGATTCATTTCAAAGTGAAGAAGTTGAAGAAATATACTTTCCCAACCTGAAATGTTATTGCAATATTAAAAATATGTTTTTGTTCATTATGTTTATTTCTAAAAGTAAATGATTCAAATTCCAAATATAAAAATGTAATATTTTATATAAAATTTATTTATAATAATGGCAATTTTATTAATTAACAATGTTCTGTAGTTGAGCCTCTTTGTTAACGCATTTACAGGCAGACTGGCGTAAAAAAGCTAAAGATTCTGCGCGAAAATGACAACATTTGGCTTTTGTTCATCCCGGTTGTTTATAAAAATAGATGCTATATTTTGACAACTGATAATGACAATTTGCAGCTTCTGTGAGCATATCAAGCAATGAAACTGAAAAAGGGGTAAAATTTGCAGAAAACTGAGAATCTATTAATTTTTAAGATAATAACTGCTTATAACAATAATAATTATATATATTTCATACATGCTTATCATTCAATGTTGCGCTAGCGATAAAATTTAGCAATTTTAGTCGAAAATTTTTTTTTTTCATGAAACCACTCCTTTGTTTATTTGTTGACTTAATCTGTTTATAACGATTCAGTTGATTATTACGCAAATTCGGGTCCTGGAAGTACCCCCACATGGATTTGAGACATTTTGTGGTTTTTGGCAATCGTTCCTGAAGAGAAAAAAAAACAAAAACTGAAAAATTGCCCTTCTTACCACATTTTGCGCTAAATAAATAAATATAAACAAAGCCAAATTCAAAAATCGCGTTTCACAGGTCTTTTGAAAATTTATTCAACTGTTATTTTAAAAAAATGTAAATCGGATGAAAACAGAAGGCTGCAGACTTTTTTGAACAGTAAATCCCAGATTTTGGCCACTGTCCGACAGCGATGAACGTCAACTGGAACTGGGCGCAGACATGCTTGGATATTTCTAGTCATATTTCGGGAACCCATTCAGATTTTCAAATATTTATTAGGCCTCATTGAAGATAACATTTTAAGGTTTGTGTCCTGTAAATTTAAGATTGTTGCCACAACTTCCCGAGTCATAGCATGAGTTGTAGTTGAGGTATAAGATCACCGCTCTCACGGCCGAGAGTGGTGAGCACCGACTGAAAGTCGTCGCAGACTCGCTTGGACATTTTGAGTCATATCTCGAGAACCCATGACGGTTTTTTAAGTTTCATTAGCTCAAATTAAATATAAAATTTTAAAGATACCGTCCTGTAAATTTCAGAATTCTGCTTCAACTTCCCAAGGTAGTAATACGAATTGAAGTTAAGGCACAAAATTCGAGAAATTGTTGAATTTTTAAAAAAACCTCACGTGATATATCCTGTTCAGAAATTCTGAAATACCTCTACTATGGATCATTTAATGTGAAATTTCATAAGCTTTCTAACCATTAGACGGAAATGTTTGGCTTTATTTTCAACCCAGTTATCGTGTTTCAAAGTCATCAGTGATTTCTAGTACCGCTCACGCTATCCGTGAAGATAACTTCCGACGGTAGTTTGAATATATTATATTTATAAATATAGAAAAGAGGATATGACAGGTGTCACAAAATACGAAAGAGAGTGGTTATAATGTTGTATATTTAATTTCTCAAAATGAAACCATTCTACAAACTTAGAAATTAATACTTCCTGCCATCGAATCTCACTTATCCACTACTTTAGATTTCCCTCGCACAGAAAAAACTGGAATTGTTTTTTAAATTTCTGTCCAAATGTGTTCTTTTTCCATCTTAATTTCTTTGAACTGGACATTAGGCTCAAAATGAGGTGTGGCAGAAGTTATCCCAGTTTTTTTCAATGTCAAAGATTCCGCCTTAATGATAGAATAGGCTTCGGTATCGGCGCGGGTAATGACGACCAAGTACATCATATAATTCTCGTGTCATTATAATATTTTCCATGGTTTGTAAGTTCACGATGATCCATCGACGTGAAGCATCAAATATTGGATAAACAGAACCATAAAAGACTACTCCATATATGTACCGTCTATCGGAAACTATACGTGGCGGATTTGCACCAAATGGTCTAATAGTGCCACGTACGTCTGCGTAGTAATGAATATCAGGCCGTCTTTCACCCATAGGTCTATTGGTTATTCGTAGAAATGAACTTACTTCTGTGAAAAAAAAAATAATAAATCAATAAGCTCTATTAAGGTAAATGCCCCTGTTCGTAACCCAGCAAGCGTATAAATTGATTTTTTATATAATACAATAGAAACTCTTGGCTGTTGTGAATTTCTTTTAAAGTAGAAATGAAAATGTACAAAACTGATATGATATGATAGGCATTACTTTGCGTTTATCAATTCGAAAAAAATAAAAACTTCGCACTCTACCCTCCACCGTGGCACAATGTACTTTCAGACCAGCTGATCAAAAGACCAGCACTGAAATGACCATGAAATTTGACAGCTCGGCCTGATGTGAGTAAAAAAAGTGTCAATCCAGTGGACAGTGATAACTTTCGTCTTGTTTCGAGTGCGATCATTTGAGTAAGTAGCTTTCCATGTCAAAATACAATAATTTCTAAGTCGGTTACGAACGGACACCGAAATATCAGCAGTGACGCATCTGTAACCCCTCTGGCAAAAACTCTTATAAAAATTAAAATATGACACATATCGTTAAAACACTGAGGCAGATCTTCACTTTGATTTATATTCTTCAAATATTTATATTAACTTTTACCTTTGATCAAAAACAAAGAATTAATGCGTCATTTAGAAATTAACATTCCTCGAATCGATTGTAAGGTTAATATACGAATTGACGCATTTGGCGTAATTTGCTGTTGACGCCAGTTAGTGTCAGCTTTGACGAGTCTCAAAAATCAGCTCCTTCAAACAAAAGATTTAAAAGTGTGAAATTAATTTAATATAGTCTATAAAAATAGTCAAGGAACTTTTGGAATGTTTTCCATTGCCGGTTATGAACCGGCTCATCATTGGGTTACGAACTGGCTCAAAGAGGACTTTCGGGGGTTACGAACCGGCACGTCGGGTATGTTCGTTCAAACTCTCAATTATCTGATTAATGCATCCTTAAACTTGCTTTCACTAAAATTTTCGATTGAAAATGGATTATTTTTTACGTAAGAAGAAAGTTTATTGCATTCAAATATTGCTTTAGGCGTTCGAATAGGATTTCATTCTTTCCAGCTTTATACTATAGTAGGTTACGAACCGGGGTCTTTACCTTAATATGCAATTGAAATCTGAGTTGCACGGAGAAAATGTGTTCAGTAGCCGTTAAAAAAATTTTTTGAAGTCGGACCTAGAGGCTTTTCGGTAACTGTTAATACCAATTTATTTCGAGAACCTCTATATTCTGCACTGTAACGATTACCGTCTGGATTGTTACGATTACCATAGTCGAAGTGCGTCGAAGCGCGTCCGCTTCGACTTCGGTAATTGTTATATATATAACTAATTTGCAAATAAGAAGTGGTTTCATATATTTTAATACTCTAATTCTGCGCTGGAACAGAGAATTTGTGAAAAAAACCTGATTCTCTCTTAAAATAGGGAATTTCCGAAAAAAATTACAATTATCCTGATTTGGAACAGGGAATATTCTAAAAGAAATAAAATTCTGAGTTGTGACATGGGATTTCAGTAAACAAATGAGATTTTGAGGTTGGGAGAGGAAATTTCAGTAAAGAAATATAGTTATGACAATTGCATCAGGAGATTGCAAGAAATATATAAAATTTTCAGCTTAGGGCAGGGAATTTTCGTGAACAATTCTGATTTTTATTTTGGGACAGGGAATATTGGTGAAGATTGATAATTTTGAGTTTACGGCAGCGAGATATGATTTTGAGTTTGAGACCACTAAAGAAATATAATTTTGCCAGTTGGGTCAGGGAATTCTCGTAGGGAATCATAATTTTGACTTTTGAACAGGGAATTTCATATAGAATTGTAATTCAGATTTGGGACAGGAAGTATCAGTAAAGACATATAGTTTTGACAATTGGGTCAGGAGATTCCAGCAAATAAATAAAATTTTGAGTTTAGGACAGGGAATTCCCGTAAAGAATTCTGATTTTTATTTTGGGATAGGGAATATTAGTGGAGATTGATAATTTTGAGCTTATGGTAGCGAATTATGATTTTGAGTTTGAGACCACTAAAGAAATATAATTTTGTCAGTTGGGTCAGGGAATTCTCGTAGGAAGTCATAATTTTGACTTTTGAACAGGGAACTTCATAAAGAATTATCGTTCTGATTTGGGACAGGGGATTTCAATAAAGAAATATAAATTTGACAACTGGGACAGGGCATTTTCGTGAAGAATTATAATTTTCGTTTTAGGTTTACTGTAGAATAGGAAATTTCGTTAAGAATTAATTTGTCTACTTTAGGACAGGGAGTTTCTATGGATAATAACAATTATCCTGACTTGGAACAGAGAATTTTCTAAAATAACTATAATTTTGAGTTGGAAGAGGGAATTTTCTGAAAGAATTATAATTTTGACTTTGAAATTAATGAGAGTTCAGAGTGAGTCAAAAACAATTCAGATTCAATTTAACTGAATTTGAAAAAAAGTCCAAAAAATTCTATCGTTTCCAATAATGTTGCAGTAAATTTAAAAGAATTCAAGGGAATTCAGGAGACTTTAATGAAACTCATAAGAAGTTGAGTAAACTAAACTAAATTCAATTAATCAAAAAATTGCCACTCAAATGTTTAAAATGGGAGTGAACAGAATTCAGGGCAAATCAACAGAATCAAAGTGAATTGAAAAAATTAAAAATATATATATAACAATGAATTAAATAAAAATCTTGTGAATTTAGAGTAATTTGAGGGAAATGAAAAGAATTCGATGAAATTCATCAAATTTCAAGGTCAATCCAAACAAAATTGCAGTGAATTGAATTGAAGTGAATTAAAAAATTGCTATTCAAATGATTAAAATGGGAGTGAACAGAATTCAGGGAAAATTCAACAGAATCAAAGTGAATTGAAAAAATTAAAAAATGTATATAAAAAACAATGAATTAAATAAAATTCTTGTGAATTTAGAGAAATTTAAGGGAAATGAAAAGAATTCGATAAAATCATCAAATTTTAAGGTGAATCTAAACAACATTGAAGTGAATTGAAAATAATTCAAGAATATTCAAAAGAATCCAGGGAAAATAAAAAAAATCCATAGAATTCCGAAGAATTTAAAAGAATTCGGGATAAATTAATAAGAATTGAGGTTAAATTCCAAATAAATCAAAATGAATTGCAAAAAGTTTGAGAAATTTCAAAATATTCCATTAATTTCATTGAAACTGATGTGAATTTAGAAGAATTCAAGGGATTTCAAAAAAATTTGATAAAATCCTTATAAATCTCAGATGAATTTGAAAGAATTCAGGACAAATTTCAAATAATGCAAGTAAATGAAACAAAATTTTAAAAATTTTTAAAATTTACATTGAGTTCATTGGATTTAAGGGTAATTCTATGGTATTCAGGGTGAATTCAAAATAATCCAAAAAGATTCAATAATATCCAAAGAAATTTAAAAGAATTCAAAAAAACTCGAAAGAATGCGAAAAAATTTCGAAACAGGCATAGACCTGAATTGAATAGTAGGTAACCCTTGGGTTCTCTCTTTTAATTTATTGAAAAAGAGTGACTAAAGTGATATTTTCATTTTAAAAATAAACTATAGTTTTGGTGTAGCAGTTTCTGAATATCGCAACAAAATAGACATTAATTAATTAGGTCACATCTTTATCAGGTGAGTTGTAGCTAAAAATACATTTTAAAGTACTATAGGAATCATAAAACTATACAAAACGTGTATTTTTTGTGTATTTTGAAATTTAAATTTTTTTCTGTCGCCCGATAATATCTTTGAAATTTATTTTCCTTTATAAAATTTAGAGTTCATTCCTGAATAAATTCAGATACTTTTTATGGAAGAAAGAATTTTTCAACTTCAAATTTGTATTTTTAAAATCGAAAACTGAGAAAATTCTTTTCCAGACTCAAAACGGCCTAGGGGAATCTCTAAGCAATTTTTTGTTAAATAAAAATGAATGTATCGCAGTATTTTTTCACTAAAGAAAGAAATTTAGAGGGAAGTGTTTGCAAACTTTATAAATTCAATTTTTCGGGAACCCTAATGTAGTTCTTCCAATTCAGATTTTGAGCATTAATAAATAAGAATGGTTTCGGATTTCTTCAGATTTTAGGACAAATAATGTACGAGTAGTTTGCCCCCGAGGAAAACTCGATCTGCCTATTCTTGAAATATCATAATTTTATATTCGAAAACATGTTTATCTTAACGTTCAAAGCAGCTTATATCAAACAATTTTATTATTTTAAACATTTATTATCAAGCAATAAATCATTTAAGAATATACATGACAAAATATTGAAATGCAGAGCTATAAAGATAATAATTTGTCTAAAATATCACATGTATATATTTACCAACACAATTTCACACGAAAAAGTATTATGAACACCAATGTTGCCTTAAAAAGTATCCATCACTCATGGTCTCAGTTTTAGTGTCTTTTAATAAAAATTACATATGTATATATACATATATATATATATACACATTCTCTGAGACCACCAGTCAACTAAAAGTTCAAGCTCTGAACAGAGCTTTTTATTTTTCATTAAAAAGCACTAAAACTGATACCGTGAGTAGAATCATATTAAATTTTTTTATATTTTCCTCAAAACACAAGCTATATTTACCATCGAAATTCAAAATTCAATTTTAAATTTCAACATGTATACTAAACAGAAAATACACTGCGCAGATCGATATATTTTTTATCTCTATTTTTTTAAGATTATTTCTTTGTAACTGATGAGGTCCGGCGTCGACGGACGAAACATGTATTCAAAGTAATAAATTACTGCGGCTAGTAGACAAATAATAATTCACATCTATTTTAATTAGAAAACAGATAACTGTACTGAAAAGTGCACCTTAAATTATAGCTGTTTTATATTATTATATTTACCAGTGGAATGAAGGAAGATCGTCAAAGTGAAGAACAAAGTACCGAAAACAACCCTCATTTTAGATGAATGGAGGAAACCGTTTCACTGGATATTTTTTTAACAATAAGTGCAATTATGATGAATGCTCCACAAGATGTTCAATTGGGATATATATACTAGTCGCTATCTCTTTCATCATTCTAGATGACGTACTTGCAAAGGCTTAATTTTAAAAGGCAATTTCCTGATTGAACAATATTTAGTACAGAATTCATAAATTTGTTTGAGATAAACCATAATTTTTACAAGCAAAGGAAAAATGTATTTGCTCAACTCCACATTTCTGTTTATTAGTTGCAATTTCTGAGTTTAAAACCTTAGAACTCACATATTATTGTACAACAAAAATAATAACGAAATTTATAGAGAACGGATCCTTTTGCTGTGGTGTTGGGGTCACTTGGAACTACCCCCATTATAAGAATTTTAAAGAAAGATCAATAATTTTTGTTACTATTTTTGTTCTGCAATAATGTCCAAAATTTTAATATTCAAATTTCAGTAATTAAAATTTTGAAATGTATGTTGCTGGTGACACGTGACTCCAACCTCATGATGAGATTCTTCCAGTTTTGAAAATTATATCAATAACCATATATTTTTGGAATCATAAAAATTTTGTTAATTCAAAACGAATGTTTAAATACGTTGCCGAGTCGCTAATATCAGGAAAAAATGAGAAAATAAAGGATCATCGGGTTCATTACTTTTTTTACAGTAACTCAAGACTTAGACTCCGGAACTCTGAAAATGAATACATAATCAATTAATTTGTAGGTGAACTACTGCATTGAGGTACAGTATTTTAATTTCTAAAATTATTTTTCTCATTTGCGTGACATTGAATAATATTTTTCAAGTGTGAGGTAACTTAACCTTTTGGTAAGTATAGTTGTGAAAATGTAATTTTGAAACTGAGTTATAAAAAAAGTCCTCTGAGTCTTGTTATAACACCATGATTATACTATATTTAAGAGAAAATTTATAAACATATTAGATTTCAAAAAGATTTTTTGCCTCAGCCTGCCCCCTCCTGAACTATGCCCGTTTTTTAAAGCTTTATCTTTCACTGAAAAATCAACTTTATTCTGTGGAAATTAATTTTTATACAAATAAAGCATTAATTCAATCAATAAATGTTATTCACCTTTCACTGGGGTACATTAAGTAATTGTTTTACTGATTTTTATTGATACAACAATGTTTTTGTTTTTACTCATTACGGAAAATAAGCCTTATGTTACAACTGTTATATACATTAGACGTGCTTTAGTGTTTTTGCATGCAAAAAACATTTTTTTTATTGGAAAATTATTTTAATGAACATAGGTGAGACGATTAGGGGTCCCACACGTGGGGCTTCGATGGAGACAAGGTTAAAAGAATTTAATATGTCAACACTTTTGAGCTCTCGTTTTTACTGCAAGAATATATGTGACAAAGTTTGGACATTTTAACTTTTTTATTAAGGCTGATTAATTTCTGTAGATATCGCTCGAGGCCAATTTTTTACTTTATGTTTTTGCGGAATACGTGTACTTTATATACGGACGTAAAGAATGAGTATTGTACAATAAGGAACATTTTTTAATTGGGAAAAATAACATGAAAGATTCGTGAATAATTCCAAATCATGAAAAACCGAATTTCTTCACTTTCTTATTTCTTAACAATTGATGCAAGAAAAGAAAGCATAACATAACAAATTTTTTGTACCCCAGTTTTACATGCCAAGGGCTTCAATTCTCTCCGAGGAAAAACAGACTAAAATAAAAGCTTCCAGCATAGAAGTATGAAAATCAAAATTCATCACGTTTCTTATTTGTAGCATTTTTAAAACCAATTTTCATTGTTTTAAATAAAATAATGTTATCTAATTTTACTTATTCGGTCCTTGAAGTCAATGGCTGAAACTATAAGATAACATTTTTGTTGGTCCTCAAAATCCGAAATTGGCGGCGGGGCGGATGAACACATTTTTTTTTAACAACCATATTTATGGAAACATTTTTCTTGGTGAGTTGGCATTTGCAAAATCGCCTAAGGGGCCGTCCATAAAATAAATATAAATGAATTCTGACAAAATTTGAAAATTTTGAGAAAGATAGCCCTGCAGCTATTTTTGGTAAATTGTAATTTTTTTTTGTTTAAAATTTAACTATTTTGTTGGAAATGCAACTATTTTGTTAAAAACTCATCTGTTTTGGTCAAAAATTCATCTACTTGATTGAAAGTTAGACAACTCTGTTAAAAACTCATTTTTTTGGTTGAAGATTTATATCTTTGGTTCGAAATTCAACTATTGTGTTGAAAATTCGTTTCATTTTTGGTTGAAAATTAACTTTTTAGCGAAAATTCAACTTTTCCATTTTAAGTTGAAAATTTTTCTTTTTTAGTTTAAATTTCTTCTCTTTGTTTGCAAATTAAAATATTTCGTTAAAAATTCATTTTTTTATAGTTGAGAATTAATTTTTTCGACTGAAAATATAACTACCTCATTTTTTATTAAAAATTGATATTTTTAATTAAAAATTGATCTTTTCTAGTTGCAAATTCATATATTTTGTTCAAAATTCGTCTTTTTAGTAGAATTCAACTATTTCTTATTTCAAATTCAAATCTTGTTTCATTTAAATATAAATTATTACATGTTTCGTTGAGAATTCATCTTTTTTAGTTGAAAACTCAACTATTCGGTTATAAAATATTCGTCTTTTTGGCTTGAAAATTGACTCTTTTGTCGGAAATGAAACTATTTTGCTCGGAAATCAAACTACTTGGTTTAAAATTAAACTATTTATTTGAAAATTTTACTATTTGGTAGGAAATAAACTTTTTGTGCTTAAAAGCCATATTTTTGGGAAGAAAATTCAACTGATTTTTAGATAATCCGTCTTTTTGCCTTCAAAATTTTGTTGGAAATTAATATATTTTGTTGAAAAATCATCTTTTTTTGGTAGAACATTAATCTTCTTGGAAGAAAATGATTTTTTGATTGAAAATTCATATATTTGTTGAATATCATTGGATATGAAGATATTTGAAACATTTTAGGATACCTTACAAAATCCCAAGAAATTTCAGGATATCATACATTTCGAGGGCTTTAGGAAATTTTAAAGGATTTTGAAGAATATAGTATATTTTCAAAGATTCTGAGGAATTTGAAGAGATTTTAAAGAATTTCGTACAATTTTAAAAGAAATTGAAAGATTTCATAAGATAATGAGGATTTTCTGCAGATACCAGGGGATTTCAGAAGAATTCGAGGGTTTTTAATATATTCAAACGGATTTCAATGGTTTTATCTGATTTTGTGGGATTTTACAGAGCTTTAGAGGATTTCAAAGATCTCATCATTTTTCAAGAAATTTTGAAAGATATTATAGATTTCAAGATGTTTTGCAGGGTTTTATTCGATTTTTGTGGATATTTTACATGGACCTTCCCAACTGGTATTCCACTTTTTAAGAATTTTGTTATTCTCTCATTTATCTAGACTTCCAATTGCGTGAACCGGGTGGGTTCTTGTTAAATTTTTATCTAAGCTTTTTTTAGACTTCTCTTGTTGTAGCTGGATCCTAGTCCTAGGCTTTTTTAGGTACTTCTCATGTGAGGTTCTCCATTTCCTTATCAGGTGACTGTAGGTGAGTTTGAGTGATTGGGCTTCAGTCGAAAAAAGGTTTGGGTCTCTTTCGAAAGTTTGTCTCGAGGGGCGAGAGTCTCGTCGTCTATTTCCTGGTAGTGTTTATCGCGAAATTTATGAGCTTGATGTCTTCGTCCCACACGTTATTATTTGCCGCCATTGAAGACTTAATCATGTTTTTTAATGTTGAATACTACATTCTTTCTATATTTCCGTTTACCTGAAGATGGAACGCAGTGGTTTTAATGTGCCTAATTTTGAACAATTTTTCAAATTGCTACACTTGTTCTGACAAGAAGTTCTGTCCTTGATCAGTCAGGATGACCTGTGGTGCCCTAAACACGTAAATGTAATGTTCCATCAAATTATCCAGAATGCTTTCAGAAGACTCGTTTTTCATTGGTAGTAATGAAGTTTATCGCGGTAACCTGTCCTGGATACTCAAAATATGCTTATTTCCGCTCTTTGTCTCTGTAAACGGACCGAATATGCCCGTGATTACTTTCTCATGCGAGTTTAGGGAAATATCGGGTATAATATTAGTGGCCGGGTTTGTTATCCTAACTGCCTTTTGTATTTGGCAGATAGAGCATCATCCATTTCAAATTCCTCCAGTACGTCTATGACTTCTAGAGCTCTACTGGGTATGCCAAAACTAGTAGTCGGGAATAGTCTAGATAAGCAGTCTGCGGCTTTATTTTTTTGCCTATATCGTACTGGACTTCATACTTGTACTGCTCTTATTATAATCTTGATATGAACAAGCGTGAGTGCCCGTCTGTGACAGTACTGCCCCCAATCCTCGGTTGGATGCGTCTGTGGTTAGCGCAAAAGTTTCCTTGAAGTTCGGGATTCATATTACTGGTGCTGAGCATAGGGCGTTCTTTAATTATATTGCCGAATATGTCTATGACTACTTTCTCATGCGGGTTGAGGAGAATATCGGGTATAAAACCTGTGGCCGGGTTTTTTATCCTAACTGCCTTTAATACTTAGCAGATAGGGCACGATTTGTCGTACCTTTTTATTTCGTCGTCCATTCCTGCCCATTCTGCTTTTGCTCTTGCTTTGCTATTGGTATTATTCTCTCCCAAGTAATCTCCGTGAGCTTCTCTCATGACCTTTTCCTTTTCTTGTTTAGTTAATTCGCGAGTTTCATTGAAACACAAGTGGAAGCTGGAGTCTGCGTAGTCGTTGGACAAATAGTTTATCATTTCTACTATTCCTTCCCAACCGATAGGGGCAAGTGTACGGTCTCCAAAATTTTGCATATTATCCTTTTCAGTTTGCTTCCATAACTTTCCAGCTGCGTTTGGTTTAACTTTTACCTCTAAAATCGTCATCGGGTTTGTTTTCCAATCTGAGTAATTATCAAATATATTGGTATCCTGGTTATAGAGTTTTTGACTTTCTGATTCTTCAGTTGATTCTTCAGTCAATTCCTCAGAGGGCTCGCTCATTTTTCTTTCAGGTAATTTAATTTCGACTCTGCTGTCGACTATCACGTGGCCAGTGATTGTAAACTTGAGTTTGTTGAACGTGGAGGTATTTAACTCCCCCCGCATGGGTGTGTCGACTATTTTTATGTTAGGTAATTTGTCTGCGTCTTCTGGAGCTCAACTGGATATGTCAGGACTAGTAATCGAGAATAGTCTAGATGAGCAGTCTGCGGCTTTATTTTCTTTGACTTTGACGTACTGGACTTCATACTTATACTGCTCTAATTTGAGCATCCATTTCAGCAGGCGTGACCTAGGGTCCTTACCTTATGGAGCCAGATCAAAGCCTTGTGATTCGTTTGAATTGTGCATTTTTCCCACAATATGTGTTGCCGGAATCGTTTGACCGCTCATACTATAGCTGACAATTCGTTTTCACTGGTAGTGTAATTTTCCTCTGCCTTGTTCAATATTCTTGATATAAACAAGCATGGGTGTCCGTTCTGTTACAGTACTGCTCCCAATCATTGGTTGGATGCGTCTGTGCTCAGCGCAAAAGTTTCCTTGAAATTCGGGAATTGTAGTACTGGCGCTGAACATGGGGCGTTCTTTAATTGTCCAAAACTTTCACTACATTTGGGTGTCCAGTCGAATATAGTCCCTTTTTCGAAATTCTTAGAATTCTCGCTATACTATAGAAGTTCATTATAAATTTTCTATAGCATCCTGCCAATTCCAGGAATGACTCAATTTCCTTCAGCGTGTTGGGGATCTTAAAGTTCTTTACTGATTCAATCTTCGCTGGATTAGGATTTATTCCATCCTTGGTGAGTAGATGGCCTGAATAGTCGCCTTCTAGTCATAGATTCCCGCATTTAGTTGGTTCTAATTTTAATCATAACGCCATTATTCTTTCAAACACTTTAATCAAATTTTGGTTGTGCTCCTCTAGGGTTTTTGCTATAATTACTATGTCGTATATAGTATATACACAAAGCATTCACTGCCAATGAGACTTCTGAAGGCATTGCCCGTCATTCGATGGAATGTGGCTGGTGCAATTTTCAGGCCGAAGGGCATTCGATTGTGTTCGTGGTGGCCTTAAGATGTTGAAAATGCAGTATATTTTTTGGATGCCTCGTTCATTGAGATTTGGTGAAAGCCTGCACTCATATCAAAAGCGGAGAAAAACTTATCTTTTCCCAATTGGTCGAGAATATCGTCATTGACTGGTAAGGGGTATGCGCTTTGATCGGTATCCTTATTAATGTGTTTGGGATCAATGACCATTCGTAGTGGCTTTAATTTTGTTTAGGTTGTCTGGAATGCTGTCATTTTTTATTAGATTAATATAGGCTCCAGAATGCACTAATAAACTTTATACTGTTCTGTCTTGCCATTCTCCTCGTATGGATAGGAGTTTTCCGCATATTTTTTATATTCTGCCTCTTTCTCGTAGGCCTCTTGCTCCTCTATTCCTTCCTGAGTCATTTGTTGTGCATCCAAAAAGTTTTTTCATTCCAACTGAGTGTTCCTTACTGGGTTCGGTGGTACTCTGGGGAAATGGCTCTGGCGAAAAATTTACTTTACATAATACTGGTTAGCAAAATGTCCAAGCTTTCCACATTTTTGCACTTAATCTCCGCTTTATTGGCTACTGGCATTGAATGGGTTGGATCTCTTGGTTTTGTATTTGCTTGAAATATACGTTGTGTTTTTGCAGTTCTAAGTTCCCTTTTGGGTTGGTATTGCGAGTCATGTGTCGGTACTCTCGGTTGACTCTCTTCTAACCAAGTTTCTATCTCAGTAGCAATAATTTGTGCTTCTACAATACTTGTTGGCTTCTGAGCTCTAAACTGTAAGATTATTCCCCGTCTTACATTCATTAGGTATTGTTAAAGGCACTCAGTTTCTCCTATGTCAAGGGCAATTCTTGTTTTCATAAATCCTTTATGTGAGGATTGAACTGCATATTCAAGTTTGTTTATCTCTCCTCTAAATCGGATACTAAAATTCTGCATGGTTTTGGTCGCTCCTTGTTTTTACAGCTGCGAAGCTGGCTTCTCAAGTGGCTTATTAGGCCTACTTGTTTCAAGTTTTCACGTAAGGCTTCATACAAATCCGCCTAGCTGTCAATCTGCTTGAAACGGATTGCCCTCTCGGCTTGTTGTTGAATTTTCTCCGACAATATAAAGTCTAGAAGTAGATCGGGTTGACAGCACTGCTGCCTAATTCTTTGGACTTTCCTGATGAATTCCTTAACTCCGGCATCCTCTTGCCCATTTAGGGGAATAGTTGTCTTAATAGGGTCGCGAGCGAGGATTTTGTCATCGGTTAGGGTGCTTCCTCGTTCCCTCCTTTCCGTTTTTGCAGGTTCTCTTCCGCGGATGCGTGTTGGTCCACGCAAGTTGTCTTCTTCACTCGTTGGGCTGCTCTCCTGCTTCCTTCTCCCCGCTATTATTGGCTCTCTCCTGCTAGTGTGCGATAGTTCACGCAGGTTCCTTTCTTCGGTTCCCTGATGTGTGCAGGCTCAGGGAGATATCCTCATTCGCTGGCCTGCTCCCTTCTTTCATCTCCCTCTTGATCATTCCCAAGCATGTGCGTTGGCTCAAGCTGTTTCCTCCTTCGCTTTTCTCTGGTTTCGCTGCAGGTAAGTTTTGTCCACCCTCACTCGCATCTTCTCTGTCGGACGTTATGATACATTCGTGGTCCGTCTCCTACATTCACTTTCGATGAGCTGATTTCAGAAAGAATTCTTTCAAGCATCTTCTCCGTAGTCAGTGGGGAAGGGGGTTGACTCCTTTAATAGGACAAGTCTCAGACATAGTTGCTGTTGTAAGGGTGAATTTTATATCTCGGGCAGATGCAAAGTTGCTACCCTGAGTATTTTCCTCGGTCTGTTTTCGAAGATGCTGGAGTGCCTGTGTGACAAACTGCTGGAATGCCAGTGTGATATGTATTTTAGACTCTTTACGTAGGCAATCGAGCTACAACGAGTACACGAATGGTTAATTCAGAGTAGTTTTGTTTTTTATTGAGGATGGCAAAGCCTGCGGACACGTGAAGCATACCAACCGCCTAATTCATTTAGAACGAACTTTGCCTCACCCGTACTGGCCGTGAAACGTACCTATAAAAGTAAGATTTTCTCATCTAAATCATTTTTTACAGTATTTCTAACTTTCATCCTAACTTTTCTCTTAACTTGCAGTGGTGTTGGACTTCTTTTCTGCTGCTGGTGCCGAAGACCGTGGACCTCATTCCAGCTGCTGAATGAACAATGCGTGGCTGTTGACGTATCGACGGCTTCCACTGTTGCTATGCTAATGCTTCCTTCTGTTTCTGGGTCATGTCTCACTAATTAGAACACTCGAGGCCTCACAGCGGTGTATTGCCTGCCAGAAATGTTGTGAATTTCACAATTTCAAGAGTTTTTATGTTCATAATCTCCTTAGAGAATTTGAAGTTATCTTTTTTTCAGACTTCCATAGAAATCTTCTCCTCTTTTATACAGGTTGGTTTCCAAGGTATCTCAGTTTGATATAAATTTCGTAGCATTCAGTTCGTGCGAGGATAGGATAGAATGTTTTTGTCCATAGTCCATGTCAGCGTTTTTTATTCTTCCTCCCACTCTCAATAGACCAACTTCCATGATAGGGTTCATTCTTACGATCTTCGAACGTTTGGAGGTTTTGTTGCCAATCGATAGGGCATGAACTTCTGCTGAAAATTCTCCACTTTGAACAGCTTCAATGATTCGTGCCGATGCAGATCCGATTTCTTGTACACAAAATGCATCTGCATGAAACGAATGAGTCGTGTCAAAAATAAATACTGATTCCATAAACTCCATCTTTTCACAACCACGTAAGTCGAGATGTCGATTCCTTTTTTCGCAGGAATCTTCTCTTCGAATGGATAGTCTGCTCAATTTTTTTCTGATTGCCAGAGTCATGTAGACCCATTTTTCCACATTTGATTCTTTAGAAAATCTGATGGTAATTGTCCTCTTGATATGATATCTGAAGAATTTTCCTTCTTTGATACATGTCTCCAATCAGTTGTATCTGTGATTCCTTGAATCTTAGTTACCCTATTTGCCTTCAAGGTCTCGAGCTTATAAGGTGGTCTGTTGATCCAGTTCAGTATTATTGTCGAATTAGACAATAATATGACCTTATCTGATTTTATTTTCAATGATTTTGTTACAGCTTTATGAAGTTTCGATAAAAGTAGTGCTGCACAAAGTTCCAATCTTGGAATCGAGGTAATTTTAACTGGAGCTACTCCAGACTTTGAGCACGATAGAACAGAGTGATATCCTTGTTTATTTTAGTACCGTAGGGAGATGTACGCGCCATAAGCCTTCTTACTGACATGAAAAAATCCCTGAAGATGAAATTCCCTAGCGTTAGGGACCTTGACTGCTGTTGGTGAATTCCAATCGTTTATCAAGTTTAATTGCTCACGTTAAACCTGCCATGATGTTGGACCTGCCATTCTGTGGGAATGGGATCATTCCACCCTAGTTTCAACTTCCCTAATTTTTTCATCTCAATTTCTGCAAAAACAATCACTGGTGCTTTGAGCCCTGAAGGTTCGTACAGTTGTGCTATTTGGAAGAAAATAGTCCTCTTAGAAATTATATTAGTTTTAGGTTGACATGAAAATTTAAAGCATCCTTCTTAGCACTTCAGCTAACTCACAAAGTTCTCGTCACTTGATCTTTAACCATTTTCCGGCGTAAATTGTCCAAACAGGCTGGTAGATTTTCGATGATCCTCGGGTCATTGGAAATGCATTTACAAAGTCGAAGTCCTGCCTTAGAGGTCAGATGAAGGAGTTGATCTCTGAGCTTCTTAGCTTCTTCGAATGTGTTCGTACCCGTTCGCAGACAATCTACACGAAAATCATCTACTAATACGGTGACTGCTTTTGGAAATAACACTCCTTCATTTTCTGCAAGCTGCTTCAAACAACTCGTTGCCAAAAATGATTCTGCTGAAGTTCTGTACCTTACGGTGTTAAGTTGATCGGTCTTGACCTGTTCGTTGCTGCTGAAAGGCCAAAGCATTTTTAGGCAAATTCTGTCTTCAGGGTGAATTATAAATTGCCTGTACATTTTTTTAATCTCAGCACAATCGAAAATACAAAATCGAAATCTTAGGATCAACTCTAAAATCCCTGCTTGAATTGTTGGTCCTACCATTAATGTTGTTTTGAGTGAAACCCCTGAATTTGATTTAGCAAAAACGTCAAATACGACTTTTAGCTTGGTCGCAAGACTTGATTCTTTTACCACCGCATGATGGTACAGTTCTAATTTCCAAAATTTTTTTACGTGAACGCTGAAAAGGCCCCTTATTAAATTGTATGAACATTTATGACGATGTGAAACGAGGTTAACCCTTCCTGTCACAATTCATGCTGCCCCTGTATTTTGTAGTGACGAGCATGGTAAGACGAAAGGGATTTTGTTCCTGTATAAAAGTTCATAAAACCATTCCGCTCCTATAAGTGCATCAATCTTACCTGGTTTGTCAAAGTTATGATCTGAAAGATTTATACTCTTAGGAAATCTCAGAACATTTTTATTTATGGGAAGGCTGAGATGATCACTTGTGATTTGAGGTAGAACAAGGAAGGCCAATTTATCTGAATATTTATTAGTCCTTCATTAGGGTTTCGCAACAAGTCATTAGGCACTATTTACCTCCTGAGCATTTACAGCTTCTATAGCAGAATCTTATTTCTTTCTCTTTGATTCCAAACGTTTCGCAAGATTCTCATTGATGATGTAAGGTTGTAATCAGCCACCAAAAAGAACCCTACACGCATGTTCAACTCCACTGCTATCAAACATATCAATTATAGCTTTTAGGCTCTGCTTTTGATTCTACATGTAACAAGGTATGATGACGACGATTACATATTGTGCAGTTTCCAGTTCTAAAGTCAATTATCAAATGATTGCGTTTAAAAAAATTGAAGCCGAGTCCTTTCTCTTATGAAACTTGAATTCTATCATTGACTGATAATTTAGTGAACTCCTAACAATCCTGAATAAAATGATTACCTCTACAATTAAAACAAGTTAGATGTTATTGCGTGCTAATAAAGAACTTTCCTGAACTCGTCTTATCAGTATTTGATTGTGACTTATTACCTGGCCTTGTATTCTGCTTGCTTTGCTCGCTAGACCCGGGATTCAAAGTTTTCAATATTTGACATCGTCCTCGCACAAAATCAGTAAGCCCTTCAAATATAAGCATTTCGCTACCTTCCACCGATCTCTATCACTTCTTCCGGGATTCCTTATCTAGTTTTGACGTAATTAGACAAATGAGTGACGTATCCCAACTATCTGTTGGTTGACCCAAAAGCTTTAATGCACGCACGTATCTAAGCGTTGTGTCTAGCAAATTACGCAAGCAGGTAGCAGATTCCTTATTAGGCACTGATAATTCAAACAAAGCTTGCATGTGATTTCAAATTATTATTCTTTTATTATTATACCTTCCTTTAAAGAGATTCCATGCCACACCGTAGTTTTCCTCTGACGTTTTAATATTTTACATTACTCGAGCCGCGCTATCTCTTACGATAAATAAAATACGATCTTAAATAACGTTATTTTTTAACCTTGGGAATGGTTGGGTCATCATGTACGATGTATTATTGCTGTAAACTGTAAAAGTATATCAAAAGCCTAAGTGTTCCTCGTAACCACCAGAAGGAATGAGAAAAATTAGTTTTGATAGCTGAAAGTGCATTTCCATTGACATCGCATCGCATTTGTAATAATTATTTCCAAACTCTGTAAGTTATGAAGAAAAAAGAGAGAAAGAAGTTCTGAAGAAAAAAGAGGGAGAAAAAGAAAGAGTCAACCAAAACCTTCCTCACACACTTTCTTTTCTCCGTCCTTTTTGTACTACTGGAGACTCAACATGTTTCGAAGCCAATTTAGACTTCCTCATTAGGGATAATTTATGGGAAAAACAACAGGTATAAAATTGATAATTTGTTGGATTAGAAAAACATTGTTTTTACCTGAAAATAAAACAGATATAATTTATAGTAATTTTAGTTTTTTTGGTACATATTCCATACATTACTTTGAAATTGAAAATTTAACACAGGCGTATAATTCTGAGTCAAAGCCAAATTCATATCCTTCAATTTTTTTATTGGAAATTAATTCTCGCAATTTCCAAATTATGACACAAAACTAAAGCCATTATATCCAACTAATGATTCCATCTCAAATTCTGTTGTATCTAGCAAGATCTCTTTTTAAATTAATAGCTTTGTTACCTTCCTTCTTTATATCTTTCAATGCTGAAAAAACACGAAAACACAAACACTTTTGTTTAAGGTTATTGTTTTTTGACTCTTTTTTATATGATAGGAAAAAATTCACAAAAAACC
>JAUMHM010000031.1:7448286-7460384 GCA_032362435.1 Melikaiella ostensackeni
CTCTAGAGTACGCCTGCGTCTCACCGCGCGAAGATATGAACATAGGTCGGATACTTTTGGGACAGACCTCGTATAGTCGATATAGAGAAAATTTGAAGCGTCTACGAGCTCATTGAGTTTGGTTCCAATCAGGTTCCTTGGCGCAGTGGATAGCGTGCCGGCTTAACACATCGGCGGCCAGGGTTCGAATCCCGGCCCGGAGTCAATTTTCGCGCTCTATCGATTATATGCAGGTCTTCAAATATCAGAAATATACCAGTGGGTAGCCGGGCATCTCCGTTATACATGCTGCAAGCGTATCGATATCATTTGCCAGTTATTCTAGTAATAACGTTTCCTCTGCGGTAACAACCGGCTGTGATGCCGTGAATGCGACCCGCCATCATAACTACGGGCTAGCTCCGGCCAATGTTACTGGAATGAGACTATTCTAAGATAGCAAATGTTACCCGCTATGCGCTTGTAACTCAACTCAACCCAAACTTCCCTTCGGAAGTGTACTTGCGCGTTGAAATGTCCTCGTCAATTGGGTGAGGAAAGATAATTTGATAAAAAGACATTGGAAATAACGCTAGCAGAAAACATCTTGTTCAATTCGTTTGATGATATTTGATGTGAAAAAATTCGGCAAGGTTGCAATTTGAATACACGGAGCACGGCCCTCGCGATCGACAAATCATTATCCGAAATTATAGGGAAATACGACACTTTTTCCACCGCTGCCGGTGAGTTGCTGTCTATGGTCGAAATCGACGGGGGGGGGAGGCTGATTTGCGTCCTCGCCCTCCGTTCCTTCTTCTTCTCTCCACTCGTCTCCTCACTTATTTTCCTTCCACTCTTATTTCCCTGGTTTTCCCTTCGCACTTTTTCAAGGCTTAGAACTGGCAGCATTCTCTACTATAATACTTTATACTTTTGATGCTGGCGTGTTCAACACAATGTAGGGAAATATCTATTGTCAATAATAAACAGTCAATAATACCACGTTAATAATATCAAATCGTCAAGCTAGAAAAAAGCTGGCAAGAGAAATAAATACACAAATTATGCACATTTCCCATTGCTATTTATTTCACTTTGAGTTAAAAATGGAAATTTCTAAAATACTAAAAATAGCTAGTCTCACATAAAAAATAATATTAAAATAGCTTGTTGTTCCCAGAATATTCTTACCTAACTTACACAGGGAAAAATTTGCACGATACCTCACGAACGAATTTGAGCCTAGTTATGAAACCTTCTTGCAAAGACAACATTGTATCAATAAGAAATTGTTTTTTCTCTAAAACTTCTCGCCTACTTTGACCAATGCTTCTCATTTTTATATGAGTTACGACTTTAACTCCTTTTAAAGCTTCTGTGAAATTAAAAATGTTTGGATGGGAACAGTCAAACATTGCGTTCAATTGTCAATGATATGCTTCACAACCATCCGTGGTACGAGTTGTTGTTGGAGAAAATCCAGCCCAAATTTTGGGTGAAAAACTGGAATCACTTAAGATATAATTTTTACATTTTCATCAGAGCAGGTATTAGATTTGTGTAAAATTTGATCCCCCGCCCCTCCCTTTTTTGTCAAATGTCCACGTTTTGAGACCCTCTGACCTCGAAAAACAAGTTTTTACGAACGTGTCTGTCCGTCTGTAATGTACATATGTATGTCTGTACAGGGTGTTTCTCTTATCTTGAAACATCGAAATATCTCGAGAAATACGCACCTAACGAAAAAAAATGTCTGTAATAAAAACTTTTTATTTTCGAGGAAAAAAAGCGACCCTGCAAAAATTTACCCCACCCCCACCTCCTGATGGCGGGAGGGGGGGCTTTAAAATTTCAAATGGGAACCTATATTTTTTATTGCAAATTCAGATTCTCCATTAAAAAATACGTAAGTTTCATTCGAAAAATTTTTTTCGATTCGCGCCAGATGGCGATGCATTTGCGGGTTGATGTCGCCGATTTGGAATGCGGGAGTCCCATCCACATTCCACCCCCGGTGAACAACCCTCGGTTACGCCTGTGCCTGCGCGACTTCAACCCGTAAATGCATCGCCATCTGGCGTGAATCGAAAAAAAGTTTTCGAATAAAATTCACGTATTCTTTAATGGAGAATCTGAATCTGCAATGAAAAATATAGGTTCCTATTTGAAATTTTAAAGTTACCCCTCCTCCCGCCCCTAGGGGGTAGGGTGTGGGGTGAATTTTTTCGGGATCGCCTTTCCCCCTCGAAAATAAGTAGTTTTTATTACAGATATTTTTTCCGTTAGATGCGTATTTCTTGAGATATTTCGATGTCTCAAGATAAAAGAAACACCCTGTATGTATGTCTGTCTGTGAACACGATAACCTTTGAAAGAATTAATCTATTGGATTGGCTTCCAGTACACTCTTTTAGTGTCGAAAACGAAAGCCAAATTCGTTAGCAAGCCATTTTGGATGAAAATTCAGAAAGTAGGAGCATTTTCAAAAATTTTTAGACCATTTTTTTCAGGATTCGAGAATTATATGTACGGCTATTCGTAGTACTCGAAAATTCAAGCAATTTAGCCTCATGATTTTTTTCGATAAAAAGAAAATTATGAGATTCATAGCATTTTCAAAATTAAAAAAAAAATAAAATGTAAATTTTAAGTCAAACGAAGCACAATATGAAAAAAGTCAAGGGGAAAAAAACGTTGCTTGTTGAAAGCTTTACAAGATTGTCATAATAACTTTTTGAATTTTTTCAAAAAATAGAAAATTCAAATTTTGAGCTAAATAACGCGAGATACGAAAAAAAGTTAAGATATCCAAATTGTTGCTTTTATGAAGTCTCATAAGCTTCCTTTTGAACATGTTTCGGAGCGCAAAGCGAGACGTCCGAATCGCGCGCGCTCAAAATTGGGATCTGCGCGCGATGTAAATGTACCCGCGAAGCGGGCAGCTTTTTTGAAATATAATTAGAGAACCCCTGGACATGCAGCCACAGTGAAGAGGAGTGCTGCCCATATAAATAATAATTTTTACACTTAAAATGCTCTGCATGTCCAGGAGTGAATGGTTTTATAATTATGTTTAACGAATTTTTCATCTATAACTGCATAGTTAAAGAATTTAAAAAAAAAGTTTCATCATAACTGCAACTGAAAAAGAATGTGCTTCATACTACTGTCAAAAATGTAAATGCTAACCTATATTTTTCTCTGATGATCCGTGTTTTCGTTTAAAACCTAAGAAATTTAATGTATTCTGAAGAGGTCCTGCGTCGTTGGACGAAAGCTAAATAAAATACGTTTTATACATCATTATTGACTAGTAGATCAAAAAAACTATCAATTAAGACCGACAAACTCTAATAATTAGAGAACTTTTCAACTCTTTCGTCTGATAGTTGGATTGGCTTTAGTTTTTCATTAGCAAACGTTTCAACTTCGGATGGATCTAAAAAAGCAAGACCAAAAAAGATTCTCAAGAAAGAACCGATTTCTGATTTCGTGTTTTTATATTCATTGCTCAATCCTAGTTCTTGTATTTTTCTCCACCAACATTGACCTGAATGACATCTACAACCTTTAGTAGGGATAGAAACGTTAACTACTCGACTGGTAGAGGAAGAGAAAGAAGACTACTATTTGGCTAGGCCCTCATACGATTTTAACCATAAGACGCAACTCAACTGCAGCCTTTTCCACTCCCTTTGACTCCTTTTACAACCCACAACCTTATTCATAAACCCCAGGTCAACGACGAAGTTATTATATTATTATTATTGATTATTATTGATTATTATTGATTCCTCGATCGATGACGTGTCCGTGGAAGAAACTTAATGTCTCTCACTAGTGGGAAAAGTAAGTGAGAGAAGTGAATTTAGCATTGAAAAAAGCGATTCGATAGTGAAAGCCATTTGATGTGAGCTACGGGTACCGAGTTGACAAAGTGAAACAAAACCTCCAAATTGAAGTTGATAATCCGTCAATCGATTAACGAAAATATAATTTCGTTATCTCGTCGGTTCACCAATCTCGCTTTTCGAGTCGGGATAAAACCCTACCGATACAAATTCACTGGAAATTATCTAAATATTCTTAGGCCCAATCAAGCTTCTGAGATTTTCTCTATATGTACCCAGCTAGCACTTTTTGAAGATCCAAGGAGCCCTCATAATTTTTCTGAGACTCATAAGCTTGTTTTTGTAAATATAATCGAAATTTTCCTAAATAGTAAGGAATTAAAGAGGCTGCCTTGAAAAAGGAGGCCCAACTCGGCATCTGGCTAGCGAACCAGTTACACTTAAGCTCCGCTTTAGAGACCGTGACGGGGGTACCCTCAATGGTCTTCGTTTCTATTTCGGGGTTCTCCAAACCATAAACAATCAGGGACGTGTGAGCCATTTCCTAATATCACGCAGTCTCCGAACGTGAGTACAAACGTTAGTACGTTAGCTTGGCTAAGCACCGTCTCTTGCCCCGCGAGCTGAGAAACTGCGTGGGCCAGCAGTTGGCCAGCAGTTCTAGGAATTCCTAAGCCGAGGGTTCCTTAACCGGGGTTTGAGTGTAGAAAGGATCCTCATAGTGAAGCTGCAGTGCAGTGGCCAGATGTAATAGCTTCAAATCTGAATTTTTTTCAATTTCCAAATAAGAAATTCGAAAGTCAATAAATCAGAATCTATGAACTTTTACAATTACAAATATCTAAAATTTGCATTGAAAACTCAACAATAAATCATATTTTGTATGTATCTCGTTAACTGTACGTGATACGTAGAAATAGATAGCATTTTTAGATTGACCATCAGAAGAATACTGTATATAAATGTTAATGTATAGGATGTCACATATAGATATATTCATGTGAATAAGTAAATAATAATTTTCAAAGTGTTAAAAAACATTAGTTTTATGAAGGTTTTATGTTGGCGAGACCTTAAATATTCTAACTGCCTGTCGTACTTCGGTATCCTCAAGGTTCGGCTGCCATAAATTAAGTCGTGAAAAAAGGCCCCAAATCCCTCAAGCCATTTCCAGAGACAAAATCATTCAAATCTTGCCTGCAAGTAGCCTGAAACAGGCCGGACTCTTTCTCTGACAATCTTCAGTGATTTTCTGCCGAAAGGGCCCTGCTACCTACAGATATCGACCTTCAAAAATACATGGCTGTCACAAACATGATATTGACACACTGACATGATTATAAGCCATATTCTTTCGCTGACGACATTTTTCTATTTTCTGGGGAATAGAACGTACGTCCTACTCACACCGCTCGAGACGTGAGTTTGTGGCCCCGCTCCACAGGCATGAAAATAGGCCGAAATCATGGGGGTGTTACAAAAAAAAAATTTCAACTATTGATATTTCATGAAATTATTCTTATTTAATGGAAGAAAATATATTTTCTCATTTTCCATAGCTTTCAGCAAAAAAATGTTTGTCAAACTGTGATATCGCGACCTTCAATTTTGATTTTCTCGGAAAAGAATAACTTTTTTGTATCCCCTGAAATTTTAGTCTCATAATTCTCAGACGATTTTCTTGGAATTGGCCCACTTTATTACATTAAAATTCGTTTACCCGCATTCACAAACTTAATATCGCGGGAGCATTTTTTTAAATCTATTCTGTCATTGAAAATGGAATTTCTTATCGCAATGTGCAGCCGAGCCTCTTTCAATTTAAGATTAGTGTCACTTTCAGATTGCCAACTTCCACATCCATTTTCTCGAACCTGGATAACTTTTTTGGCCTCAATTCAGCACTACTTCAGCCCAGGAGTGGACGTTTGTTTCATCTTTAGGCGATGATCTCGATTTTACAGAATGTTTTTTCGCTCTTCTGAAAAATGCTTATTTCATTGGTTATCTAGTTCTGTACTGCTACCCTTCAAATATATTGCTCACATTTAATAGGCCCGGAAAAGTCCTTACTATATTTTCGTGATTTTATAAATAAAATACGCAGTTTTAAAATTCATAAGATGGAAAACTAGATAAAGACACTTCCCCCCCCCCGCCTCAACGCAGAAAAAACGTTTTTCTAATGTTTTTCACATCTTCAATGTAAAGTTCTTTTGGAACACACACTTCTATAATTTTATAAGAATTTTATATCTGATAACCTATCGCAGAAAACCTGTTTTCTTCATTCTGCAAAATTTCATGTTTGGTCCGTTCTCATTCTCATGACTTCAATTGTTGTGCTAACTCCAGTGAATTATGTGCCAAACTTTCGATTTTTTAAGGTCTCAGACAGGAATCACGAGCTTCTAGAAAGTGCATTTTTCACGAATCTGTAGACTTTCAAAGGTTATTATCAAGAAAATCATTTATAGACAAAGATCTCATGGATTCAGACGCAAAATGGTATCAAAATTACTCGTGGTATGTTTTGACACTTTACGTAAAGTCGTTTTTTCACAAAAAAAATTTTAATTGTGCAAATTGATAGATTTTTACGTTCACTACACAAATACTTTTTGCCTATTTTTCCTTTATGTATTAGAATTCATTCAATCATTACGTTGTCACCAGGCTCAATTTAAAGATAATTTTTTGTAACGCATGCACGGAATGTTTGATTTTCGTGGCATGTATAGCAGCGCTTGCGCACTTGAGCAAGATTTCTTTTTCAAGGTGTTGTGGTTGCGCATTTCGATTCAAAATCACTTTCCACGACTGTCGGAATCATAACCTCACTTCTTTATGAGTTAACACTTGACAGACTGATTCTGAATAGTGAATAGTGATTGGGCCAACTCGAAGTGACAAGTTACCAGAAATTACTGATAAATTACCATAAATTCCCGAAAATTTCTGAATGTTTTGGAAATTTTTGGAAACCTAAAATTCTGGTAATTTATCAATTTTCCATAAATTTCCGGAAATTTTTTAATTCCTTTGGAAAAGCTTTGGATACCTTTGCTTTCCGGAAATATTCGGTAATTTATAAATTTACCGAAAATTCTCAAAATTTAAAATATTTCTGGTAGTTTCTGATATTCAAATATCTTCGAAAAATTTATTTTGATTTTTTCTCGAATCGAAAATTCCCTGCATTTGTTACAAAAAATATCGTGTGCAAATCGGTGCTGAAAGTAGGCAGTTGTAGCTCTTGTGAAGTTTACAGTACTTGCCATCAGCTGATCTTCAGGTCGCCTCTAGTTAGTACAGCAAACTTCACATTCGTGTGGAACGGCCTACTTTCCGCACTTGTAGCACAATATACTATTTCGGCTCAAAGCCATTAAAATGTGTGAGGGAAGAGGCATTTTTTTTACCTGTGCACCTTTGAATAATATGTAAAATCAAACAAAAAATAATTCATCCACTATATAGTGCTGGCATGAACCAACATTTTAAATATTTATTATTTCAGGGATTTTCTGAGTTTGAGAATAAGAGCATTAATAATCTTTTCCTTTTTCAAATAATGAAATATAGAACAAAGTCTCTTTATACCTTTCCAAATTTGAACTCCGTATTTAATATTTCTCATCTAATTATCGAATGACTTGCGTTCTTTCTTCAAAGTTTTATTTTTAGTTATTACGTGTCAGTAAGTAAAACTTATTTCATAATGTAAGTTATCCAAGAATTAAGTTTTCTCCTTTATTGGAATATTTAGGTAACGTTGCCAAGTCGCACGATACCCTTATTGAATAGGTCTATTACTCTATTGACTAGGTGCGTCACTCACGGGCCCCCGGGCCCGCAATTCTACGAAGGGGCCCGTAAATCCTCATTCATTACCATCCTACATAATTTTTAATTTTACAATTGTTGGGGGGAGGGGCCCGTGCATGGTTACCCCCGGGCCCGGATTTGCTCTCGGCGGCCCTGTATGTTATTATCAAATAACCTAATGGAATTTTTAACTCATTCACTTTTTATTGCCATTCTTATATTATGTTTTGAATTTTTGTATACAAATACATATATAACTTCAAGTTGGATAAATTTTCTAATCGAGCTAAGAAGTTTCAAAGTTGTAGGAGTCTTTGTTCAAAACAAAGAGGTTAACAAAGCTTGAGGTTGACTATTTCCTTGGGAACTGATTCCTTTACGGCATTTTAATTTAAAATTATGAAACTCTAAATAATTTGCATTAAAATTCATTTGATTAAGAATTAAAATTGTTCAATTGTGAACGTCTTTAGTTCAAAATCATGAAATTGAAAATTTAAAATTTGAAAGTGCCGTATTTTCAAACTTTGAATCTGAAATTATTAAATTTTGAATGTTTTCAATTGAAAATTTTTCCAAAATTATAAATTGCAAACGCTTTAATATTTTGAAATTATCGAATTTTAAGAGGTCCTAACTAAAAATTGTTCATTGTTTTTTTTTTCGAACACATTCAATTTAATATTATTCAAGTTTGAATGCTTCTAAATTAAAATTGATAAATCATTATTGTTTTTTCAACTTCAAATTAAATAATATATATTGATTTAAGTATTGGAAACCAAACAATTTTGAAGTTTCAATGTAAAATTACTCAATTTTTAACGTTCCGATAAATTTTCAATTATTAGTTCTGAGCTTTAAGTTTTAAATATAAAAATGTGAAAACATTTAAAGTTTAGTATAGTGAAAGGGTATAACAGAATTAGTAAAGGCCATAATGAAATATAATTTTTATGATATATTAGCGAGCATATAAAAAACATGTTTATATTTAGAAATGCGTACAATTCGGAAAATTTATAATATTGAAAAATACTTTGTTTTGATTTGGAAAATTGGTGTACTGAATAGAACCTTTAATATAGAGCATTTAATATAGAACTTTTAATATAGAACGTTTAATATACACTGTTAAAAATTTAATCAGTAAACAGCTTGGACTTTTATAGGGTCCGGTACCGTAGTTGATTTTTTATCTCCTTAGAGTAGAAAAGTCATTTTCAAATTAACACTGAGTTGTGGGATTTTTATAGGGTTTATTCGTAGTAACGTTAACTTCGCTTTTTCAACAGGGATATGTGTGACGTTCCGCAAGGAAAGGACTTACTTTGTGGGTCGTAGCACAGAAAAAAGCAAAAGTTAAAATGTGTTGCAGATAAATTTTGGAACGGTTAAAAATTTAATGGATTTCGACGAAAGCTTCACCGAGGTCAGGATTAGTGATGCATTCGAGCGACACCATCCAATGAACGAGCGACATTTTCATTTTTCTTGCTTTGATAATTGAGATTCTCATATCGATTTCTGATTGACAAACGATCATCTCGGACTTCCGAGCGGCTTCGGACGAGATCCGAGCTATCTCGATTTAAAAAATTTCATAATTGTTTTGAAACCAAAATGTCACGTGTCTTTGTAATGAAGGAAATTTTAAATTCTTTAACTCATAATTATGTAAATGTCCGTAGGGTTGATGAAGTATGTTGAAACACTTTAATAATTATGAGAGTAATTGAGGGTCCGGATGCAATAATAAGGGCACATAACATTTTCTCGTGCGAAAATGAAGTCCCTTGGAGGCTTTCGAAAAAAATTTCGAATTTTAATTTTTAAAAGATACATATGGATGTGAAATTTAATTGTTTCAGAGGAGGTTATGGTTTACATACGATGTCTTTAATCCATATGTACATAACAACCTTAGTTATGACTACGAAGAAGGTAAAATTTTTGAACTGTAGAGGGTATACAGTAAAATAGGGACTATAAAATTTTAAAGTTGGTTTCGAATACTTTTCGTTCAGGACAAATTTTATGGAATTTGAGGATAACTATGTATTATGTTAAACGCAATTTAGATAAGTTTGTAAACATTCAAAAAATCTTAGAATTTTTACAATAAAGCTATCTATTTTAAACATTCTTGATGGAGTTTACAGTAATAGTATATTTTATATGCTTTTTAAAAACCCTGATGTATAATCTTCATAACCTTCTCAGAAAGCAAGCCTTTTTATTATGCGCACGTGTCGTTTGACTTTTGGAAATGTCAAAACCAAGATTTCTCGCTACTCGATCTAAATCGCTCGTTTCCGGAGACGATCTGATACTAACAAAAACAATTGATTAGAGGATAATTTTGACGGCGAGAAATTAACGAAGCCGAACAAGAATAATCGAGCAACGAGAAACTATCGCCTCGTCGTTCATCACTAGTCAGGAGAATATTTATGACGTCATCTAACTACGTCACGCTGGAGTGAGCAAATTGGGGTAGAACGTAGAATTGGTAACAAAAAATATAAATAAACCATTGTTCTTGTTTATAAATCCTCTGAAATAGATTAGACTGTTGTCAATGCACTAGAACTTATTTGACAGCACTCAGCAAAAAGCAGCTGACAGCTGTGAATCGCTATTTTACTCCAGTTAAATGAATACAAATGACGGTAGATAGCGCTGGCGTTTTAGCTCTCGCTACTTTTTGAACAAAAATTGAGGGGAAAGTTGACGAATTCATCAATTTTTGTTGCAGCGAATCTTTCAATCGAAATCGATGTAAACTTTATCTTTTGTTTTTTTTTTACTGTTAATTTAGGAGATATTTCCATTTTTGTGAAAGGCGGTAAGACATCGATTTGGGGTTTTCGGTGGGAAATCATACTTCAGTATATGCTCTGTTTGGTGGCATTATACATATTATGTGCCAGAAGTGACCAGAATTGCGTATATTTTATGTTTGAAGAAGAAATATGACACCTGCGCCTATGGCACTCGCCAACTTTAAATGCATTTTTCTCGAAAAGCAGTTTTTCGAAGTTCCAAATTCAAAAGTGCCTTGATGCCTCGTTTTTCAACCTAGAGAGTTTGTTTTGAGCCTATAAGGTTGAAAACTTATCCGGCTACGTGTCTCGATACCTAACGATAGTGCTGATTTTTGATTGAAAAAGGCGCGTCCTAAGGGTTATTGAAAACAGTTAATTTTTACCAAATTATATTAAAATTTGTTTGTAATCCTGAAACATAGATTTTTGAAGAAACTTCAAAAACTACATATTTCTGTGATGAGCGTTTTTTCTAAAAATTGGTATTATTATTTTAGGGACACTGGCACACCGAAATGGTCAGCTTTAGATTACATTGGTAGATATATAACTGTCATACAAAATATTAACTTCTTTTTCACCGACTTCAAGTGACCAGACATTAATACCTTTTTTAGTTTTCTTCGGGGTCAAAATATAGAGTTCTGAGAATAGTGGTCAGAAAAGTCTGAGAATATTTTTCCAGAAACGACTGTGGTATAACAATGGAAAATGGAAGTGCACTCACCAGTGATTGAGGTCGTGGGGGAAATGGTAGAGGTGGCACGAGGCGGGGGTGAAAATGCGCCTGCAAGGTAACCTCCTCTATCTGCGAGGGCTTGCTTGGCTTTTTCGACACTTTGCTTGAGTTGTTGAAAAGTGCTACCGCAAGCTAGACCTCGGTAAGGCCAGTTTTCCTGCTTCACACTAGAGGACGCGACCGAAACTCCTGCGGTCGCTGCTCCAACTCCCGATGGTCCTTTCAAGTCGAGCGCTCCTGCGTACGAACAGCTGGCGCTGTCGTACATCACCAAAATGCCCCTATAAACAAAGTTATGATATATGGAGGATTCTATAACTCGTTAGCTGACATCTTTGCTGGTTTTTTGAAAGATGTCGGTTTCAAGTGACCCAAAGTTTAAAATTGTGAAGAAGATTTTTTTTATTGACATTAGGATCTAGAACTTTTATTTTATTTAATTTTTTTTTAATTCTTATAAGCATCAAGCTTTTTAAATAATACGAAATATAACGGTTTCGTTACGGGTAGGGCCCGAAATTAAATTTAAATTACATGAATTTTTTGTTAACGTTAATCTTAATGTTAATGTTAGTATAAACACCACTCTGCAGAGCGGTGGAAGAAAGGAGGAGAGGAAGAGACATAGGATAAGTCTTACAATATTTCCATTAAGTTCCGGCCCCTATCCATGGTCAGAACGCTTACTATGTTCTATGTTACCTAGTTTTGAAAAAATTGTTCATACTGAAATTTAATATAAAATTTAAGTCATTTAAATTGAATTTCGGCCACTATCCATGGCCAAAATGTCTTACCACCTTGATCAAAAAGTTTTAGGACTTTATTTTTAAAATCAAAAATACAAGTTTATTCATCATAATCGATATT
>JAUMHM010000031.1:7460872-7477072 GCA_032362435.1 Melikaiella ostensackeni
CAAACAAGGGCAAGCAAGCTCATTTCAATGAAAATTTGTTTAAGCTAGGTATGCAATTCACCTCAGATTTGTCCTAAATCTGCAAAATTAAGATGGAATGAAATGATTCATGATAATAGAAGCACTGTTAACTGCAGTACGTCGTTAAAGACCGCATTTTCCCATTTTCATCTTAAGACTCCTTCTGCTCATTTTCTTCGCCTCATCCGACACTCAAGATATCAAAAGATCAGATACGCAGAAAACCTTCCGGATCGGTTAGTCGAAGGTGCTATCTTAACGACCATAGCACTAATTAGGTCTCTATTTTGAGCCACTAATACTCCACTGAACCGAGTCCTCATCCGATAGTAACCAGCCACTCGTGTTCAGTTATTCGATATCTCAGAACTCAATAGGACGTTGTTGACAAAGGTATCGCTTTCTCTTCAAGAGTCAAGTTTTCCTTCGAAATATCAAGCTCTGTTTGAAAATTAACTCTTTGAATTGGGTTTAGGCTGCCAAACTCAAATATAGACACGTATATTGAGAAAACAAATATTGATTCTTTCGAAACTCGTGGAATACGTATGTACCTTCAAAATCACATGATTTCAGTTCGAATTGAAAAACGTGTATCTTTTATATACTCTTTTCGAAACACGAACAATATGACATAGCAAATCTTATTTTTCACTGCATATTTGCATGCCAGGAAATTCAATTTCAGCAATTTCCGAAGAAAAGAATCGCGAACATAAGTTCACTTATATATTTTACATGGACCACTTGAACATCTATGCTTCTGGAACACACCATCTAAAGGATGCTCTAAAGATCGTCGAGTGGTGCACATGAGAGATTTGTATTAACTTTGGATTGGACGAGTGTGCCAGGATTCATTCGAATCGAGGACGACTTGCTAGCGTTCACGTCGACTCTGAGCTCGTGGACAGGAGTTCTATGAGAAACCTTGACGCTGGACAGACCTGCCTATACCTAGGCGTGCCAGAGAGTCGCATTTAGGATAAAACATCAGTAAAGAAGGCTCTCCGGAGCAAATACAAGCGTCTGCTTCGACAGATTTGGTCTTCCAATCTGCCGGCGTTGAACAACATATCTGCAACTGACATGCTTACCGTCCCGGTTCTACCCTATTCATTTGGGGTGGTTCCATGGAGCTCATGCCTCTCGATATCACCACACGTAAGATCATATATATGCAGAAGAGTTTGCATATCAACTCGTTCGTTTTGCGCTTTTACATCCGACGAATTGAGGGCGTGCGCGGTCTTCTAATTATCCAATGTCTTTATGATCAAATTATCTTGGGTAGAGCTCACATAGTGACCACCAGAAAAGATCCACTCCTAAAAATGGTCATGAAGCACGAAATGATTGGAAAAGGAGCGTTCCTGTCCAAAGCCGCGGAGCAGGCGGCTGAGACCATTGGCCTGGATTTTCATATCAGAAGTGAGGAAAATGCATTACTCCATCTAGATGCCTCAGTTCTAAAAGCCCGGGTGAAGGAAGCAGAGGTCAAAAATTTTCTCAATCCTTGTTGATGGAGCTAACATTTGCTTTCCTTAAATCATCCGGACTTGATTCAGGCACAAAGGGTTTCATTTTCGCATATCAGGACGGTGTCATTTCCACCTTGATATACCGTAGCAGCATCTTACGTTAAAAAGTTCCCAGCAACAGATGCAGAGTGTATCATGAACATTCTGAGCACCTATGGCACATACTATCCGGGTGCCCTACTCGCGAGGGAACGACTATCTCCACAGGCATAATGCGGCCCTAAGAGTGCAGTGTTGAAACTCGGATACTGAAATAGCCTTCATTTGGTCGGCTACGGCTGTTTTAATGTTCTGCATTGTCCCAAAATGACGTCCTTTGAGGTGATTTCTCAATTCCGGAAAGAGTTACATGGACTCAATTAGGGTGAATAAGGAGGCTGAGAAGCCACAGAAATGTTTTTACTGGCCAAAAACTCATTGATCGAAATCGCTTTGTGACAAGGAGCAATGTCATCATGCAACACCCACATGTTTTTGATGTTTTGTCTCACACGCAAGACCCTTTTTCGAAGTCTTTCAAGAACTTCTCGGTGAAAATGTTGATTCACCATTTGACCTTGAGGCAAAAACTCTTTGTGAACGATTCCTTGGCTACCAAAAAAGCAAATCATCATGTATTTGATCTTCGACTTGCTCATTCTGGCTTTTTTTAGCTTAGGAGAGGTTGGAGTGTGCCACTCCATGCTCTGGCGCTTTGTTTCCGGGTCATACTCAAACAACCAAGACTCGTCGCCAATAATATCATGTTCCAAAAAATGAGGATCGTTTTTTCAATTGATACCAAAAAGTCAACGTACCTTTTCTTCCTGACGTCCTTTTGCTCTGGTCAAAGGTTTTCCGAAACCATTTTTGCGCAGATTTTCCTCATCCCCAATTCATTGGTCAAAATTTGATGAACGATTGTGTGAGGCAAATTCAATTCTTCCCCAATCATTCAGACTGTCAAATGACGATCTGAACGCACAAGATCACGAATTCTGTCAACATTTTCATCAGTTCTTGCAGATGGAAGCCTTCCGCTAAGAGTTTCATCTTCAATCGATTCTCTTCCCTCTGAAAATGCCTTAAACCACCTAAAAACCTGGGCTCTTGACAAAACTCTGTCCCCATGGGCCTGCTGCAGTTCTGCGAAAGTTTCCGTTGCACTGTGTCCAAGTCTGAAGCAAAACCTAATAGCACACCGTTGCTCGAAATTGATGTCACTCATTTTCAGAACGCACTAGAAAAAACTGTTCCACGAACAAAGTCAATACAGACACTGTAACACCTCTAGGGAGTTCAGACTTGTACTGGATGCATATAAGATGTTCACCTGCCGCCCTTCCACGTTCCGCATCACCAGTGTTGCCAGATCGAACGCTATGCAACCATTTTCATTACTTGATTTACACACCTCGTATCTTACGTCAAGAAGTTCCCAGCGATAGGTGCAGAGCGTGTTATGCACTTTCTGAGCACCTATGGTACATGCTATCCGTGTTTTCTCACTCAAGCAGGAACGACGCATCTCTACAGACACAATGCGGCTCTAAGAGTGCTTCATGTATTACTATCTTTGTAGCTCTCATGGTGTTGATCGTGACCGTGCTCTGCCGAACGCTTTCAAAGAGATAGAGTCAATTATCGAGAACGAATTGTGCAAAATTTACTGGAACTTCCAGTTCAGGTTTAAAATCCATATCAAACACTGAAGGCCTGACATCGTACTCCTTAACAAAGAGAAACGAATTATGTTCGTGATCGAATTCCCGGCTTCGGTCGACGCCAACATCACAGTCAAGGAGAAGGAAAAGGGAGAGACGTATCGTGACCGTGAAGTGTGTAATTTTGAATTAAAAAATTTAATTGAAGGTGTAATTTTCCGCAGATCTACTGGGAGTCAGTATCATTTTTCTGGATCGCAGTTGCTCTCATGGGGACTCTGCGGTAGTTGTTTGACGAATTATTTTTTACACTTATAACTGTAAGACTAAACCAACTCTAAAAACTTTAGAATGTTATTAAAATGTAGGCCTTTTTCACCTCAAAGGAAAACAAAGGCCGACTGACCAAATCATTCAATTTCCACTTATGAATACTCTATCAAGTAGTTGATAAATATGAATCGAGCTCTTTCCTACTCAAATTCTAAATTTTTCAGATAAGTTGGGCTGACTAAAACAGTTTTTTCTACTTATAAATCCCTGCATGAAGAATTTCTGCTATCGTAAAACTTTTTTTTATTTAACTTTTTGTTTTTCAAGTAATTCATTTATAACATTATGTACACACTAGTTTTCGCTACTACTAGAAAGGTAAATAGGTGTAAATAATCTGACTCTTCCGCAAAATTAGTCTAAAAATACGATGGTGATCAACCCTTTAAGTGCAAATGCAGGCAGTACCGCAACCTGCCGAAGATCGATAAAGCACCTTGCCTCGGGTTCACAGGCTTTCAAGAGACTACGTCACCTGTACCACCGCATCAGGTCTCCGCAGCAAAAGCGTCGTGCTCTGAAATTTAAAATAAAAATTTCCATAAGCAATTTACGTTTCAGCGCGGAAAAGTACAAAATCGTATTTCACATAAGCTGGCTAAAATTGACATCACAAATTTTGATACGTTTCCTTAAAAACTTATTTTGTATCGAAAGCAGCGTCAAAAATATTAAATTTTGCATCCCAAATCATCTTTACATTATACATAATACTGAATAATATTAAATAATAAAATATGTAAAAATAAAGTTTTTTCTTTCCTAAGACAATTTTTAAGAAAGATTTCGCTGGAAAAAAACTCGGCTTTGCAAATCATTTTCGTACAAGGTTGGGGGATATTTGAACTTTTTCCGACGGCCCTTGGGCACTCTTCCTCTTTTGATTGATTTCACATGCAAATGGAATGGAAGGGCGTAAAGAGAATTCTCCTTCCTGAGTTACTTGAAATGGGTCGGTTCGCCATTAAATTAAGTCTTTTACTTGATTGGGTTCTCTTCTACGGTTAAGACCTGAGAACTTGTTCTCTCGTACCACTTTTGCATTTGAGAATGTCTGTAGTAATTTAGAGAAATTCATATTTATTCAAGTTGAGTGTGGAGAAAGCATTAAAAGTGGAAGTGGGCTGAAGAAAGATACAAGTCATTATAAATTTCACAATATATCTTTGAATGAAAAAAACTACTTCCAAATTATGAATTGTTTTGAATAGAGCTCCAACTATTCTAGATCCTTCTACGTTGAAGAAGAAATTTAACCCACCCTAGAATGAAAAAAATCAACCTTCAAATTGAAAAAAATTGTAATTTGATCACAGATTATTGGAGAGAGAAATTTATTTGAATTCAGCGTGGCTTGAAATCAGCTGACGTAAGCCAAACAACTTATTGTTGGAAACCTTAGTGTCAAAGTTGATTATTTTTATCTCTTCTTTCATATTTTCCAATTCTGAACATTATTCTACTAAAAAAAAAATCGTTGGAGATAGAAGAAGACTGAAATGAAGATGCAAGTCCTTACTAATTTCAGGATACTTCCTTGAACAGAAAAATCCACCCCCGAAATTATAAATCATTTTGAATCAAGTTGCGACTATTCTAGATCGTTATGCGTTGAAGGATCAATGAAACTCACTCTAAGATACAAGAAACCAAGCCCCAAAATAATAGAAATTGACAATCGTATTTAGATTATTCGAGACGGGTCTATATTGAATGAACAATGCATTACAAGATTAAAAATGTTATGTGACAAATTCGAACCCTTACTGCCTATTTCATCCACCCTTGGATACAAGAAGTCAACCCCTGAAACTAGAAAACATTCTTAATCGGGGTTCAATTATTGGAGACCATTCTGAAATAAAGAGAAACTTCAGTAGGACTTAAGGGAGAGTTGTATTAGACATTCCACCCCTGATTCTTGCTATCACACCCTCACATATATATGTAGAAAATATCCACCCCGGTTATTGGAACAAATTGTAATTTCAGTTTCTATCAAACTGTAGTATTCTGAATTTAGGGGTAACTTTATTACAACATTCAGAGAAACTGTATAAAAATTCTACCTACTAGTTTAAGCTACTATAAAGTAAATACAATCCGCTAAAACTTAAGCAGCCCTCAATTACAATAAAGCAAGCTATGAAATTATGTGACATTATAAACAAAGAATTATTATTTCTAATTTTCCATGAAAAAATCCATAAAATCAAAAAAATCTATCAAATCAAAAAAATCCATCAAAATCCATAATAGCGATGTTTTATGTATTAGGAATTCTAAAAATTTTTGAAACGAGTAAAATCATTAACAAATGATTAGACCTAATTAGTAAAATATACTTGAAAAACTTGATACCTCCGTACTTTTAATATTTTCATTGATAATATTTTCATTGAGATTAAACAATTTAGAATTTTCAGATTGAAAGAGATCATTTTTTGGTTTTATTTTCGTCTTAAAAAAAGGTTACTAAAAAATTTTTATTAAAAAAATTCAAGTTCAAAAATGAGATTCTTACTCTTTATTTGTGAAAATAAGCGTTAAGTACATTCATTTTTGAAGATCAATTTTTTTTAATGCTTATGAATCCTTCGGAAGGAATTGAAAACCCCTATGAAAACTGTAATGGCCAAATTTTTTGAATGATATTATGGAATTTACAAAATCATTATGAGAGATGATATCCTCAAAAAATTTACTTAACGATTACTTTCATGAATTAACAATTACGGGCCAAGTTTCTCATCACAATATTCTTAAACAAAAAATTTTTACTTTCTTTTGAGATTGAAAAAAACAAATGATCGAAAATATAAAAAAGAAAATGTTGAAACGTCGAAGCTTAAACTTCAAAAACTGAACAATAATTTTAAGTTTGTCGCCTAGAGAATGAGAATATTTTAATATTTTAACTTCTAAAAAGCTTACGCACTATAGTCATTAATCGAAACTGAAAATTGTTTTTCCATTTGACAAATTTTAAACCTGTTGAAAAAATAAGATCACGTAGACAAAATAAAAGAATGTAAGAGAAAGAAGTTTCTTTCAATGGATCTGAACGAAAAATTTAATGGAGTTAATTTCTAAATATATTTAATATCTACTGAAATTGCGATTAAGACTTGTTGATCTGTCAAAAAAATAATTCTGCTGCTTTTTGAAAATTCTGAGAATCCTATAACTTTCTAAATTTTCAGTAAATTAAAAAATTTTGAAATTTTCAAATCAGATTCGTGAAATTCAATCGCTGATAATTATTTTTTTCGATTTTGTAGAATATGTTACGTTCGTTCATGAATTCATATAATTGGAAATTACTTAAAATTCAAATTACAAACAAGAATCATAAAACATAATTGTTTCAGTTTGATTATCGTTTAGCTTTTCTTCTACAGTCAAATAATGTTGAATTTTGAGTAGTTGCCTTTATGAAATTTTTAATGCAAAATTGTTTACATCTGAAGATCTTACATACTCGTATACAATTTTGAACTTGGAAAGTGTTCAATTTTGATGGTTTACATTTGAAATTGCCTAATTATGAAAATTTTAAGTTCATATGATTAGATTTGAAACATTTTGAAGATGAAATAATTTAGTTCACACACTTATAATATGAAGATGTCTAACTTAAGCATTTTTAAAACTGTATGAAAATATTACAATTCATTTGTTTTATCTGCATATCTTCATACAAAAGAAAACTACATACAGAAATCAATTGAAAAATGAAACTTTTTCTTCAGCTCATAACACTTTGGGAAGAGGCAGAACCCTTTCATTTAATTTTAATTAATATGAAATTGAGTTTGCCTTTAATTAATCTTGAGAAAACCTTTTGATTTTAATTTTTGCAGTTTTGCACTATTTCAGCTAGCAATATGAATGAAAAGGAATTGAACTTGTATCATTTCTACATAAAAGTGTTAAAAATTAAATAACTTGAAATCGAAAGTGTTTAAAATTGATGAATTTTGAATCATAAGCACTTAAAATCGAAAAATTTCAGACTAGAATTTCGAAAATTGAAGTGAAACAGTTTTTTTCTGAATTGAAGAATTTTGAAATTAAATGATTTCAGATTAAAATTTCGAAAATAGGACAATTTCAAAATCCTATTCGTGGTATACGTAACTCGTTCGGTTCTAGCCTTGTTGCACTATCAGGGATCAAGAAATTTACGTGGCAGGGGTACGTCAAAGATGTGTAGGTGAAGAGAAAGGCTTTAGCTCAACCCAGAAGTCGCGTGCTGCTCATTCAAACGACACTCTTTCCACAACTCCGCTCCAACATGGGTAGCACATCAATCTCTCTAGCAATCACCCCGGGTGACGAGCTTCACAGAGCTATCACAAATCACGATTCACACATAAACACACTAACTGAATAGTAAGCCTATAGGAAGTTTTATACTCTTTACCTCAACCACATCTACTGAGTAAAGTTCTTCACGAGGGCCCACATCTTCCCATCAGCAATAAATAAACTTCCAAGATACACTTTTTTACGACTTCCCGAAGTTCAGTTTTATCCACTTTATCGAAAGCTGTTCCCAGATCAACAAATGCACAGAAAACTTTTTTTCTTTTATCTGTCTCACACTAAATATCTGATCCGCTCATGATATCCCTTACAAAAATTCACATTGGACTCCCACAGATCCTTTTTTTTATTCCCATGAACTTATCAATAAGTATTTTGGTGAATATATGTCACCAACGGGACTCAGTAGGCTAATCGCTCTATAATTAGTACATTCACATTTACAACGCTATCCCTTGTAGAGTGGAACAATAATTGCGTTTTTATATTCATTTGGAACTTGATCGTTCTTAGCACACATATTCGTAGATTCGTTCAGATACGCAAACAAATATCCGCTACCGCTCTTAAGTATTTCAGCGGTGATACCGTCTACACAAATAGCCTTACAATTCCTTAGTTCCTTAATTACAAATACAATGTCGCAGATATCGTTTCTTATTTAGCCACCTACAACAGTACTGTCTAACCTAACATCTTCTGTGTCACAGTAAATACGCAAAAAGCAAGTGGAAATCAGCCCCCTGCAACGGCCGTGTATGTGTATGTAGTAGTAGTTCTCTTAGCGTCCGGATGGGAAATGGCAGTGGAACTAATCCAACAGATGGCGCTCCGATCAGCTAGGCTGGCTTTTGCACTGCCATGCATTAGAGAAATTCAAAAAATAATCAAAAACATAATGCTGTTTATAAATAAAAATAAATTAGAAATAAATTATATATATTTCTTATAAATCACTGATCAGAATTACAAAAAATAAGTTTCTTTTGTTTAATATAAATATTATAATATTTATAATATACATAATATAAAATTATATAGAAAATATTGAAATTTTTTCAGGGAATGTACGTTAGGTACATCAGGTTTTAATTCTTTAGGTGGGCTGATTTTTTTGATTTTGATTTAGGGGTTTTGTTGGTATTTTTCGGAGTACTTCTCTTCTTGGGCGATTGTCTCTCTTTCTGGTTACTTGAAAAATATTTTGAACAGTTCGGAAATTGTTGAGGAACAGCTCCTTTCCTTAATTTTGGGATTTTGTAATTAACCTGAAAGTAATATTTTTTATAATAAAAAAATAAAATTTACATAAAAAGTGAATGAACGACAATCTTTTTTTTTGAGGCACGTGCAAGTAAACAAACCATCTGCTATACTTGGAATTTTTCTTGAAATTTGAAGGAGAATTTCTAATTAAATAATTATTCATATTACTGCAAACCTCATAATTATTCAAAATAAACAGAATATAATCTCTTTAATGAAATACGTACCGCACTCATGACAGTTCCGTCGGGCCCTCTGACCTCCAACTTCCAAATGATGTCCGATTCTGAAATGTGTTTTTCGCAAACTGGATCCCCATATTTTAAAACTATGTCGTCCCATAATATGGCTTTTCGTCACAGATTAATTATTTCCGGATTTCGCGGTACGAGAAAAAAATGAACTTTGTTTTCGTTGCTGTCATAATGTGACTTGCAAACAGGAACTACGCATTTAATCCCCATGCTTCCCGCACTTATTAAAATAAAGAAAAACTTTTGCAAAAATTTAATTTTTCACTGGGCTACACATTTTTGAAAATTATTTCTGGAAATTTCAACAAAATGTGTCACTTTTTAAATATTTCTCGAATTTTTCCAATGCATGGCAATGCAAAAGCCAGCCTGCTTGATCGCAGCGCCATCTGTTGGATTAGTTCCACTGCCATTCCTCCTCCGAGTCGTAAGAAAACATGGAAAGTGGGGCAGTTGGGGGGGGGGCTGGTGGAAACATAGTAGCTGGAATTTGGGCAAGCTAAATGAATGAATGAATTCGAAGAATTTTATTATTAATTAATTTACAGGTATTTGATGAAACGTATTTTTTGTTACAGGTAAAAAGACCAGTTATACTATCCTAATAATTGGTGAGGTATATTAATTTTTCATTATATCTCTTTGAATCGCAAAAATTAATCCTTTAATCGGAAGATCGAAGAAGTGCAATTGTAGTAATCATGATACTATGTCTTAACATTGTGGCAATCGTTATTTGAATTTAAACTAAAGCATTTCTATACAAAGAGATGAACCTCATGCTGCTCCAAGAGGGAAGACAATTTCATATGATGTCAAACCGACGTATACTAATAAACTGTCACATTGACACATGACAGGAAAAGTAACGAGAAAAAACACGCGAAAAGCGAGAGAAAATATAGGAGCTTCAATTCCAGGCAAAATAGATGAATAAAAGAATAAATTGGTAGACTATTATACATAATTACTATTATAATTATTAATATTTTGACTAGAATGAAGAGGTGTAACGTATAGTATCCTTACATTAAACCGAGTGGATTTATTAAAACTTTAATTAAATGTTTCAGGCGTTAATTACAGTTCATTTACCCCCTTGAAAGATCTAATTTATCCGTCTTGGGACTGTCCCTGAAGTGAAATTCGCCAACACTAATTTCGTAGCATAATTCCCAACAGGAGAAAAATCCTAATGACTAGGAGAGATTCAGTTTGACAACCACGCGAATTGTGTGGGGGTGAAGGTGACTTTCCCGGTCGGAGTAATGAATGCCCTGGAGCAGAAGTCTCTCGGAAGGGTATGAGAGGGTGAAAGAAGGAATCTCTCGCCCCTTGAAGCTTGCCTCGGTAAGCTTGTAAAGTTTTTTCACTTTAATTTTTCACTTTGAAAGCGCCGCTTGATGCAAGGTGGAAAGTATAAAAACTATAACAAGTTTCTTAGGACACTCAACACACTTTCGACAGCTGCTATGCACGTGTGGGTCATGAGGAACTTTAATTTTCCTTCGGGTGGAGAACTATAGTAGAGAAGTCGTTGACTCACTAAGAAAAAAAAGAAAATCATAAAAGGCTCAGGAAATAAAAATTATATCATAGAGAAAGAGAGCTCTGTATTCACGAAGTCGTAACGAAGCCTTTTTACCTTTCCTTGGCAGCCATCCCAGCAATTTTAACAAATTTCTTATTTCTATCGCATTGAGCTTTATGCAAAAAAAATTTCACAATTTTCTTTTATTTTTTCCAGTTATTATTTTAGTTTTGAGATTGATTTTCATTGATGTTTTGTAGCTGGGTGCTATAACATTCTGGAATAAGAGAAATGACTGGACCTGACTTTCTATTGTACAATCAAAATTTCAAAGCAGTTAAATGATACTTATATAGTTATATGTAAAATACGATCAAAATTTTGAATTTTAAAGTTGAATTTCGAAAATTTTCAGGCAAAAGGTTTTTATAAAAAAATATTCTATCATAAAATCTTTCACGTTTAAGTGCTTAAAAGTAGAGATTTTTATTTGGGTACACACATACAAATTTGAACTTTCGAATCTTTACTAATTGAAGGGTAGCATACTATAAGGACGTGAGCCACAAAACCATGCCTTTATAGGTGAAACAAGAAAACGTTTTGAAAAATCAAACTTTAAATGTAAAAAAAATAGAAATTTGATTTCTACTTTTTGGATTGCTAAATCAAGATAAAAAAGTATGCCTGAAAATAGCACCACAGCTGCATCGATACAAGGAAATTTGCTTATTTGAATATTATCAGGTTTCGTGAAAATGAAGGTCAAACACAAATTTGATTTTTTTGGAAGAAACACAAACTTTTTTCCATTTTTTACATCCCAAAAGAAAGCTTAGCTTTTTCGCGTCTAATAGATTTGAGGTTGAAAAGCGGGATTTTTATTTCTTATTTGGGATAATTAGCGTTGAGTGGTTTTTGGAAATAGGCCATATATTCAGCAATTCACAACCTTTTCCTTGATCGAAACCATTTTTAGAAAAACAAATATTTGACATTCAAAAGCGAAGACAAAATTAAATTTGACTGTTCTTCTTGCATGGAAATGATTTATCGTTGATGTTCAAGCTATTAATTTTGCACTTTAGATTAAAGTGATTGAATTTTGAAAATCATAATGCGCAATTTGAAAATTAATAATTTTTGAAAACTTAATTTGAAGATATACTCGTAATTTAAGATTCCTTCAATTTTTATACAAAATTTGGAATTGTTTGATTTTCAACGCTTCAAAGTTTGAAGTGAGTAACTTTGAAAGTTTCCAATGAGAAAGCCTATAACTCTCAACGTTTTTGAAGCAATTCAACTCTAAAGGTTCGCAATATTCAAAATACTATAGCCATAGCTATCCAATCACTTTGGATCTCACTTGATAATACGTGGTATGATATTTGGTAATAATATTTAACAGTCTCCAAAACTTCCATCGATCCGGCAATAGCAAATATAAAACCTTTTGAATCGATGATAGTCTCAAATGCAAATATAAAAAATGTCAGAACAATTTCAGTATGAAATCTTTCAAAATGGCAGAATTCTATATTCAAAGTATTGGTAGTCAGTTTTAAATTAATTATTTCCAGATTTAAGTATTCCAAATCGTTTGACTTGAATTTTTGTCAGATTCAAATTTAATAATTTTGGATTTAAATATTCTAAATTGTTTGGTTTCAATTTTGAAGGTACAAAATTGTCTAGTTTTTTAAATTCATTGAAATCGTAGAATATCAAATTAAAAGACATGATAGTTGCACAATTTTCAGTTTGGGGAATCTGCAATTAAAATGTATATGTTTGAATTTTGAAAAGTGTAATTGACAATTTGAAAATTGTTGATTTTTCCAAAATTTACATTTATTCAAATTAATTCTAATTTAAAATGGTTAGATTATAAAAAAAGTGATAATATCACAATTTTTGGTAAATAAAAATTTCGTCAGTTTCAAATAACGTTCGGATGAGTTCAATTTTCAACTTTCCGTAGTAGATATTCTTTCATAAATAAATGTTTTCCATTTAAAATTACTTCCTTTGACCTCTTTTTAAACAACAGTATGTTAAAGGTCTATACTCGTAAATTGTTCGAGTTTGAACGGTAAGAATGACGGTGAACTTATTTTCCGATCAAAAAAATTTGTGCGATCAATTTTAATGTTAAATTATGCTTGTATGCAACAACGACTCAAAATCCTAGCATTTGAGTAGCCTTAACTTTGAAACATTCATTTTAGTTTTAAATTTTAAGAATGTCAAATTTTAACTGCTTTCAATTGAAAATGATTTCAATTTGAAAGTTTTCAATTTTAAGTTATTCTATTTTGAAAGCTTTTAATTACGAATGGTACAATTTCAATTCTTTTGCATTTTAAATGACCCAATAAAAAAAATTTTATGCTCAAATTATTCGATTGTATCGCTAATATAATTTATATTTAACACAGAAAAAACTACAGTGTCAAATAGAATCAATTTTTGGGTTCCAATAGAGATGCAACAAAACAGAATTACTGCGGTGTGAAATTCAGTCATTTCCGAAAATGTCTCCAAAGGAATTAAATTATGTCATCCAAAAGAACCACTTTTTTGATAGATTGGCACGAAAAGAAACAATTTTCAGAGTAGTTACTTTCCACTTGACAGTCATAATTTGATAAAAAACTTTCAAAGTCATGATGTATTTGTTTTTAAAGGAACTTACCAATATTTCTATAAGAAAATCTATTTCCTGCAAAAAACACCCAATATAACCTCAAAATAATGAAACCTGTGAGGTTTTAAACGGACTAAGCAATTATTTATAAAATAATCCACTTCCTGCGGAAAACACCAAACATAACCTCAAAATAATGAAACTTGTGAGGTTTCAAACGAACTTTGTGTTTTTTCTATAAAAGAATCCATTTTCCACGGAAAACACACAACATAACCTAGAAATCATAGAACTTGTGAGGTTTTAAAGGGGCTTGGGTTGTCGTCCCATTATAGCGTTTTTCTGCTAGTTCTGCGATACGCGTTTTGTCACTAGGCATTACAGCTAATGACATCCTTCTAGTCATCCTCAGACACTGTCATTGGCTGAAACGCCTAGTGACAAAACGCCGAACGCAGAAGTAGGCAGAAAAACGCTGACATGGGATGGCATTCTCAGTGATTTTTCCATCAAATAATCCATTTCCTTCAGAAAACACCCCACATAACCTTAAAATAATGGAACTTATAAGTTTTCAAAGGAACTTAGTGATTCTTTTGTTAAATAATCCATTTCCCCCAGAAAACACCGAACATAACCTTAAAATACTGAAACTTGAGAGGTTTTTAATGGGCTCAGTTATTTCTCTTTAAAATAAACCATTTCCTACTAAAAGCACCCAACATAGACTCAAAATAATGGAACTTGTGAGTTTTCAAAGGGACTTAGTGACTTTTCTATAAAATAATCGATTTCCCCCAGAAAACATCAAACATAAGCTCAAAATGATGGAATTTGTCATTCTCAACTGTTTCAGAAAGGACCACTTCTGATTAACATCTGATTTCGACAGGTTCCAAAGGAACCAGTTTTTCAGTAGAGCCGCAACATCATAGAACCCCTAGTTTTTCTTGTGAAAATGTTAACTTTTAGAATTTGCCTTCATGTCCACTAACGGTTGCGGACCGTTGGAACCGGAAATTATTCTGATGAAAAATCTTTCAACTTTCTGGTATCTCCTACTTTTCGTGTGCTTGAGATAAAACCTTTTAAAAGGGATGGTTTGTAACGCGTCGCTCGATGTTTTTCTACGTATAATACGCAAACTACGAAATACAGTTATAAAATTGTATAAAACCATGTATAATGTGTATCAAAGATATCTTTTCTATTTATACGTAGTCACATCCATCCATATACATGATGTATTGTACGTACTCATCCCTGCCTTTTAGAATATAAACAGAGTGCCTGAAGTTCCGCAAAATAAAGATGGTGTAAAACTGGCGGTGATCTGAAATTTGGTGGGAGATCAAACCCCTTTCTAGCTTGTCTGATAAAACTTGCGAATTTCTTAGGGTTTCGCGTAGGCATAAACGCAGCCTCACATACATTAGATTGTAGGTTACTTTCAACAGATCAGGATCTGCTAGTTTAAGGAAGAAACAAATCGAAGAATATTTGCACCACATACTTCAGTGCGAAAAATAGACGACGGCGATGTGCATTTTATCGGTTACTTAACCTCTATGCATTACGTATTTCCGCAAAGGAAACGATGTTACGGCGAATAACTTTTATGAAACCATCGACATTTCTACAATAGAAATGAAAGAATTTTACCTGAAAGCAGTTTAAGTTACTTCCCTACCGATACAAATTCACTGGAAATTCTCTTAATATTCTCAGGCCCAGTCAGGTTTCTGAGATTTTCTCTGCAAGCTTCCAGGTAGTACTTTTCAAAGATCCAAGTAATTGAAAATTTTCCTAAATAGTAAGGAATTACAGAGGCTGTCTTGAAAGAGGAGGCCCCAGTCGGCATCTGGATGGCGAGCCAAATAGAATGGATGCTTTTGTAGCAAAGTTGCAGTGTAGTGGCCAGAAGTAAGAGGCTAAAAACTTCAGTTTTCTCTCAAATTTCTTAATTAGAAATTCAAAAGTTGAATCTGAATTCACGGATTCTTATAATTACAAACTTCCAAAATTTGCTTGGAAGAATTGATGCATGTAAATTAATCAATAATAATTCTTAAAGTGTTAAGAGGGATTAGTTTTATAAAATTTTTATGAGTGTGAGACCTCAAATATTCTAACTGCGGGTCGTACTTCGGTATCCTCAAGATTCGACTGCCATAAATTAAGTCGCAAAAAAGGACCCAAATCTCTCAAGCAGGGATAGGTTGTGATGCGTCACTCGAGGGTTTCAACGTATCATACATAAACGACGTAATATGCGTATAAAATTGTATAAAACCATGTATAATACAAATCAAAGACGATAAACCTATTTCTCCACATAGCGCATAACCTCTCTTCCATTTACTTTTTTTATGCACGCAGAGGAATTTTATAAATCTTATATAAGAGAGAACCGCTTGTTATGCTCATCATAATAAATCACATAATAAACAATCTGGCACCGAAATATAGACTAGGTACTCTGGATCCTTTACTCAACGTAAGCTTCTATGTCTCCGATGCTCACGGAAATATTCTGCAATGAAAACTTCAGTTTACATATTCATTGTATACAAAATACGTTGATACGAGGGGCAAGTAAAAAGTAAGGTTCCCAACGCTGTAGCTCCGCCGC
>JAUMHM010000031.1:7484250-7495266 GCA_032362435.1 Melikaiella ostensackeni
GGAGCCGGTGTCATTTTCATGGATGGCAGTCGCTCCCAGGGGGACCCTGCGGTGGTTGTTTGACCAATTTATATATACGGTAAGGTAAAATTCAGGGTGAAAGCAAAGCGGAGTTTACTCCGACTTCTGGTTTCAACAGTCGGAGTTCTGCATTGAATTATTTTAAAGAGATAAATTCACAGGCATTTGAAAATTCTTTCACATAAAATTATATATTCGAACGAGCAGACCGAGGTTCACCTCGTAATCTAGTTAATTAAAATATATAATTTCGGTTATTTCGATTTTCATATTCTTTTGGCTGGGCAGTGCTGATGCCTCAGGGTAGCGATAGTAAAAGAGAGCAAATAAAAGAAGAAAAAGAGATTCGATGCGGAAACTATCATTTGTGTTTTAATCGGATCAACTGAATTTATTTGTGAAATTTTACTCATGGTGAAAGGTGGTATATTCTGATTTAGATATTGAAGTGATGTAAGAAGAAAAAGCTGATTAAATTAAATTTACCAATGAGCAAACCAAGGTTCACCTTGTAATCTGGTCTAGGTGGTAATTTTGTGTAAAATCAATAAATTTAGATTATTGACCCCTGTTCATAAACGGAGCAGAGTTCATTTTGTAAACCGGTTAAGAAAACAGGGTTAAATCAATCGGATTTTACATCTGAATCAATAGTGTCAATAAGCAGAGTTTTTTTTATACATCTGATAAACTCTCATAGAAAATTAGTGCAAATTATACAGTGAAGAATCTCACTTATAGGCAGAGCAAGGTGTACCTTGTCAACTGTCCATTAAAGTGACTTTGCGGTATAGGAAATAGTTGAAATCGTTAAGCCTTATTTATGGGCAGACTAGAGTTTACTCTGTCATCTGGCCAAGAAAATAGGGAGAGACGGATTTACCATAGAATCCAAAAGGAAGAAAGTGTTATTAAATGAAGTGAGAGTATTTAAATCCTAGGGATTCAGTATTTACCTGACCCATTCCTACATTCCAACCATAAAAGGTCATAACGAGCAATAATGATAATCCTTTAATCAAATTTACAAATATTGAAATATCTTATTATCACATTATTGTCTTCATTCAATAAGTTCTAATGCAACTTAAATGACCTGCGAACGTGTGCGTCGCTCACAGCCGGAAGCCTAGGCAGTTTATGATTAGGTCCTACTGCGAAAGATAAGCACCTGTCGCTTAGCAGGTCTATTGAGTCGGTACCTGTTGTATCTTTTGTATGTTTTAAAATTTTGAATCGTATTCCAACTCTATAGAAGACAAATGCAATTTGAAAATATAAAGATTGTGACGATAATTCGGGTTTGACGTGATCAGTTTTATGTACATTTTATTTTTATCGGATTTCAATCACTCTGTGTGTTTTAACTAATTTTAATTCTATCGCAAGGCATTGAGATCTTACTCGATTAGTAAGTAGATATAGGGAATGTAAATATTACGCAAAATGAAATCTAAGAGAAAAAATTTGGCGGATTAGAGATCCTTTGAGATGAATGCGCGCCCCTAGAATAGTTAAATAAGAGTACAGAGAAAGACTTACAAATCATATTAGATTTCGATTATTGAAAAGTTTGGATAGATAATTAAATTTCTAACGATACTTTGAATTTTATTTCTCACGTTGATAAGAGTTTCTATAATTATATCGAGTTTTTATGATCCGAAGATGATTACTATGAATTAATTGAATATATAATTCAGCCAGGATTATAGGGCACGGTTTATGTAAAATAGTTAGAGCAGGGCATTTTTGAATAAATATACTTCTTGAAAATGAACAAGCTTGATATTTTCTCTTGTGTTGTTCCCTCTACACTCTCTTAATTTAAGATAATATTCTAAAGTCAATATTATCTATTGATGACCCGTATGTATCAACTTCAAATGGTTATAATATATATATGTATATATCAGTGGTCCTGCTACGTTACCGGAACATTACAATAGCATAAAACTAACTATCTGGGTAAAGGCGAGTCTGGTCTTCTTGGGTCCTTCTTGTAATTTAAAACAGGCCTGAGTAAACTTGGCTCCTGACTGTAATCTAAATCCTCAAGGAAACCGAACCGGCACATGCACCCCAATTCGGGTTATTACTTGAAGTTCTCTCTTTGGCCGATTTTGAAATATTCATGAAGAATATTGCTGCACCTTTTTCACTCATAACACGCTCTCCGAATTTGAGCATATAAAATATTTGGAATGAGATAATCTAATATTTTGTTTACAAAAAACAATATTTTCAAATAAAATTTATTTTCAAGAGAAGCCCGCCACAGATATCGGCTTACTTTTTACAATGCAGAAAAATTTCAATTTATGCATTACTTTGGGAGTTGTTTTTCATTAAAATTATATCTGCTATTTAATTTATATAGTTTATCAATTTGAAACTGTGAGGATTTGAACCCTCGAAGGCTGCTGGCTCACCAGCTCCTAACATAAATAAAGAGTGCGTAAATACGCGCAGCCGTCGAGACGAAACAATATAGGTTACATAAAACTTCTAGCCACTCATGAGAAGAACTCAGACCACACACACACGAGCCCACATACGCCGCTGCGTTTTTCCTAGCGTTTGGGGAGACCATGTGCAGAGGGTCTCACTTATCAGTTCCCGGATTTGTCGGGACAGCTTGTGAGCGCCGTATCAGAAGTTGTTTATATCTTGACTGTCTGGGCATATACTTTTGTACGTGTGCCGGGTTCAGAGACTATATAGTCAACTTTATAATATTCTACATTTGAATCTATGATACTTTAAATTAAGGATAATAATTTTTCTGATATCTCACTAATATTTTATTTGAATTAATAAAAGGAGAAACCATAGCATTTGGTTTTTAATTTATAGTATATGCGTTTAATCGGAGGCGAAAGTACGATTTCATACATCGTTCCAATATTTCTTTGGTTCAAGATTATTTTTTTCTTAGCACCAATCCGAAATCACGCTCGGTACTCCTCTTTCCGAAAGAGTAAAATATGTCAGAAGAGAATACACAATGAAATAAATATCGAAGAAGTGTCAACTTCAAATCGTTAAGAGTTCGTGTTCTAATCATGAAAATACGCCTAATGATTTTCAAATATGTATACAAATATAAATAAATGAATTTAAGGATAACTAAAAATAGAAGAAGTCTTGCGTAACAGTAGATATATGCCATTGCCATCCGAAACTTCTGGGTAGATATGGGTGTGGAAGGTCATGATCAAAAAAGAACTTATGTCCATGCCAAACCCTTTTATTTATTATACAAGTTTAAGATTGTTTCTAAATTTTGAATTTTCCTTCGATGTTCGTAAGCGAGATCATCCTTATTGTATATTGGCCTGTGCCGTAAGGGGACGATCCTCATAATTTCAACCTATTGACAGAGGCGGGGGGGGGGGGGTGGGAAGACCAGCATTATTTTAGTTAGTGTTATGTTTTTTCTCGCGGTAATTGGACAATTACCAATTATTTGAAATTCTTTTTTTAAGGACTTCAAGTAATTTAGGGAACTATATATATATATATATATATATATATAGGGAATATGTGGAAATCATTTCTTCCTTCACACATCCTTTAATACTTTTAAATAAATTTTCCATCATATGGTATAGGAATGAATTTATTTTTGGTCTTTATCCAGCTGTCATTCTTATATTTTCATATGTCTCAAAGCTACATATTTCCAGTGTGATTAGTGAGCAAGGAGGAGGGGTACGAAGTTATGGAAAAGAAGAAGCTGTTGGGAGGAAGAAATGAGAGAATTGAAGATGATCTTAGATGGTCAAAGAGAAAGAAGATAGTGGATGATCGAGGTCAAGGCACAGGATGAGAGTATTAGAGGTTGTTGTAGGTTGTAGTGAACTGTAAGGGAAATGAGACAAATGCAAATAAAAATTAAAAGTAGCGTTTTGGAATATATCAGCGCTAAAAAACATGGATGAAGGATTCTAGGTGGGATCGCAATAGTGGGGTTTGATAATGATGAGCGGAACGTGGGTGGATGAGAAGGACTGGAAAGTCATGAAAAGAATGTAACCGAAAGGATATGTGTAGAAGATGTAAAAAGCGAGAAATGATCACGTAGAAAGCTGATATGGGGAACAGGAATGCATGGACTGTAAAGCTGATGGATAGAATGGAAGTGGGTAATGACATGGGCTCTGAGCACCTTACGGCTGTAGCGACAATGAGATGTGGAGGAACAAAGCGTGGTAGTCGGGAGAAGAAATGTGTGGAAGGAAGGAAACTAAAAAATAGGCAGTTAGCGGTAGGCAAGTTAGAAAAATTTAGAGAAAGAATTGGAACCAAGGAGGTACGGATAGTGACTGATAAAGTAAGGGAGGATGTAAAACCGAAAGGAGATGCAGAGGAAGGAAGGAGGGGGTGGTGGGACGATGAGTGCAGGAAAAGTGAAGATAGGATGAAGCAGAGTGTAAGAAAATGAAGGAACGCGGAAATAGAGAAATCAAAAATCGTTAACGGGGTCGAGGGCAGCGGGAACGAGATTAATAGCCAAGAGGTGGATGAGTTGATTGCAAGGCTGAAAATAAAAAAGGCAACAGGCGAGAAGGGCTTGAAGAATGTAGTACCAAAATATGGTGGAGCAAGCGTGAAAGAAAAGATGCAGAGTATTTTCGATAAAAAGGTTCGGAGAGGTTAAGTGGCTGGAGGAATGAAAGACAGCGCTAATACTGCCGTTGATTGAGAAAGCAGAGGGGAGAATAGGGTAGAGGTATACAGAGGTATCACACTCATGTTCGCCGCCGATAAAATTTACGCGAAAGTGCTGAGAAGATGGAAAGGCAGGCGGAAGAAAAAGGGAAGCACAGCACACTACCAAAGGGCTTTTAGAAAACTTGTGATAACCACAGATAATATTTACGTGCTTCATTTTCTATTGAGTAGAAACTTGAAACAGGTGATAGAGAAACCAGTTGCACTGTTCGTGTATATTAAAGCAGCATACGACTCGGTGAGCAGGATGGTATTAGAGAAGGTCATGAAAGAGAGAGGAGTAGATGCAGGATGCAGGTTCGATAGAGAGGATAAAATAGATATTTATGGAGACTAAATAAGGGAGAAGATAGGAGAAAAGAGAAGGGAGGAATTCTGAAGAGGAAGGGGCTCAGGCAAGGGTGCGCCCTGATCCCTACTTTGTTTAGTGTTCTATTAGCAGACTTATAGGAGTAGATGGAGAGGAAAGAAAGGAAGGACACAATATTGGGAACAGGCAAAACTGTATTTATTAGCATACGAAGACGATGTAGTTCTGGTAGTGGATGATGAAAGAGGATGAGACTAATGGTGATAGAATTCGAAGAGTAAGTGAAAGAAAAGAGGTTTAAGAGCGAATGCTAGTAAGACAAAGATGATGTATTCTAGAAATATAAGCTTTAAAGTAGAATACAGAGAAAGAGAGAGACAGAGAGAGAGAGAGAAAGTAGAGAAACTAGATGCTTTGAACATAATCATATAATATATTTGTTCTATATCGTGTTATATTTTTTATATTACCTGCTGAATGATCAGGAAATGTACGTTTCTCCGTTAACAAGCCATGGGCGCCACCCGCCGTTCCTGTATATTGCAACAGGAAGTATACCATGGTGAACTCTATCTAATTCAAGAGGATCAACTTTTTCTGGTTCACCTGATACCATAAGAAATTTATAGTCATTAATTACTTTATAGATAAAAAAAAATCAACTGAGAGTACTAAATTGTTCTATACTATAAGTCTTCTAATAATTGTTCATGAAATTAAATTTTAATTTTTTTCTAAACCCCAGCAATTGTTTATGAGTTCGAAAAAATTATACATATACCACCGTCCGAAGTTATCTACACGGCTATTGCGAACGGCACAAAAAATTATTGATGACTTAAAACACGTTAACGTTTACGTTATGTAGGATAATTAATTAATTATCTTACATGTCAGAAGTGGGATAGTGACCTTTTAAGTGCATCCTGCAGTGTGTAGAAATACAATAAGTGATGAGTGACCTTTTAAGTGCATTCTGCAGTGTGTAGAAATACAATAAGTGATTAGTGACCTTTAAGTGCATTCTGCAGTGTGTGGAAAATACAATAAGTTTTAGTGCAGTGCAGGGCGTGCGCCAATTTGTGAACAAAAGAGTGTAAGGAAAAGCACCTGACTACGAAAATCTAGTGAAAAGAAAATTCAATGGAGAGATCAGCTGATCGATCGCTGTCCAGGGATTATAGAAGGGGAACGCCTCGAAGATCGATTTCTAGGTATACGCCGCCAAGGGATCGATCGATAAGAAAAAGAAGATCAAGAAGCAGCCGTCATTCCAGAGAAGGGAAACGTTCGACGAGCGAGTATCAACCAAGACGGAGGAAAAGAGAAAGCCGATCGAGGAGTCCGAGGCGTAGAAAAGAAAGATCGAGGGTTGAAGGCACTAGTGTGAACCGCATGAGAAGAAGAACCGACGAGAATACTAGGAGGGCTGAAAGGAGTCAATACCAGAAGAGAAGAAATTCGAGGAGTCGCAGTCCTCTTCGACATACATCGAGTCGGTCCAGGAGTCCGAGTCCCTATGAGGAATACCAACCAGAAAACCGAAGACAAGATGAGACAAGAGGGGAAAACAGTGACACATCGATGCTGACAGCTGACCAAATTGAAATCAGAAGACTGCAAGCAGAGATATCAATATTGAAAATGAAGAAAAATGTATCAAAGATACCCAAGATTGGGGAAGAAAAACTGATTCCGAAATATGATCCCGCGAACAGAGACACAAGCTTAGAAACTTGGATAAAAAGAGTAGAAAACATAGCTCAAATCTGTGGTTGGGACGACGTAGGAATTATGATTGCTGCCACCACTCGTCTAGAGGGAAATGCGGCCAAATGCATTCAACTTCTCGAAATAAGTGACTGGAAAACAGCGAAAGAAGAGTTATTGAAGAAGTTTGGAAGAATCGAAGTATTCGACTCGCTTATGAAGAAAGCCATGGAGTACATCGCCAAGCCGGGGCAGTCATTGGGTGATTATTGTTTTGAAAAATCATTACTTCTAGACAGAACAGGCGCAAAATTGACCGAGAAGGACTATATTGATTTGATCATCGGTGGAATACCGAATGAAAATATAGCCCGATCAATCAGAGCAGCAAGAATAGAGAGTGTAAAAGAGTTTACTGCACACATGTATACAATGGGGACCATGCCCAGTCATGGCAAAGGAAGTTTTCACGAAAAAAAAACGTACGACAACAAAAATAGAAAAGAAGGGACGCACCTGCCCCAAGATCAAAACAAACAGTCAACCGAGAGAGGAAACAAGAAAAAAAGAGAAAAATCTTGTTTCAACTGCAATGAAACGGGACACATGATGAACGTATGCCCGAAACCAAAAAAAAAATGTGACAAGTGCAAGTGGTATGGACATGATAGTAAAGATTGCATCAAACAAAAGGGTATAAACGCAGCAGAACTGGATAGTGTAAATATTGACATAATGACAAAAGAACCCAATAGGGGAGTGAATCTAGCGGAAAGTGAAAAGAAAAACAGCGCATTATTGAACGCCTACATCAATAACAAAAAGGTGAAGTGCCTTTTAGATACAGGGAGTTCACACACATTGATACGAGCATCCAAAGCTGACTTTTGTGGACTGAATAAAAAAAAAGACCTACCGATGACCCTGAACAATTGGATGGGGAACGCACTACAAGTGTGTGAGTATGCAAAAGTTAAAATACGAGTGATGGGAGTATCTGCCAAGGTACGAGCAACGATAGTGCCAGATAGTAATATGAAGTATGATTTGATTGTGGGACGAGATTTTATGAACCAACCTCATGTTATGACGACTATAAAGAATGGAAAAATGACAGTGAATAACCTGCCAAGAATCGACGTGAATGCGGCGAGTATCATAGATGAGGAAGCTCCAGACACAGCAGTGCTGTTGGGTCACTTAGATGACAACGCCCGACAGGAATGTATGCAGATCCTGAAGGAATTCTCGGATTGTGTTGCATTATCAATGCGTGATCTGGGTAAGTGTGATCTGGTTTCACTTGAAATAAAATGCACGTCGGATGAACCCGTAGTATATAGACCGTACAAAATGCCCGAGAACGAGAGAAAAATACTCAGAGATTTGATTCAAGAACTATTAGAAAACGGGATTATACGAGAGTCGAATTCACCCTATGCAAATCCAGTAATATTGGTTAAAAAGAAAACCGGCGATTATCGCATGTGTGTTGATTATAGACGATTAAACGCCATCACAATCAAAGATAAATTCCCATTACCACTTATTGATGACCAAATTGACCAGCTGGGAAGAGGATACAAATATTATACTACCTTAGATTTAAAATCAGGATTTTATCAATTACTGATGGCTGAGAATTCAATCGAGAAAACAGCAATCGTCACGCCTGATGGACATTGGGAATTTCTGCGCGTTCCTATGGGTTTAGCGAATTCACCAGCTGTTTTTCAACGCGCAGTTTTCAAAGCACTGGGAGAATTATTGAACACTATTGCCTTTTCTTATATGGATGACATCATTATCCCATCAAAAACAATTGAAGAAGGGCTAGACCGACTAAGACAAGTTTTTGAGAAATTAAGAAGTAGTAGGCTAACGGTTCGACTGAGCAAGTGTGAATTCCTTCGTACTGAAATAGACTATTTGGGACGAGAGATCAGTGAACGGGGAGTAAGACCAGGAAAGAAGAAAACAGAGGCAGTAGAAAAAATGGCAAGGCCAAAGGACGTCAAACAAATTCGGCAATTCATAGGTCTCACTGGATATTTTAGAAAATTTGTGAAGAATTACTCAACGATGGTTGAGCCCTTGACCAGGCTCACTCGCAAAGACACCCCGTGGTGTTGGGGCGAGGAACAACAGCAGGCGTTCGAGATCGTGAAAAGAGAGTTGACATCTCGACCGATCTTAGCCATATATGACCCAATTTTAAAAACCGAATTACACACGGATGCCAGTTCTCTAGGGGTAGCCGGAATTCTCATTCAACGAGACGATAAAAATCAAGAAAGGGTCGTTGCGTATTTTAGTAAACAGACGACAAAAGAACAAAAGTACTATCATTCCTACGAGTTGGAAACTATGGCGGTTGTATTGTCTATGAGACATTTTCGTACTTATCTACTCCCGCAAAAATTTAAAGTTCTCACAGATTGCAACGCACTGAAGACCACGTTATCAAAAAAGGATTTGATACCAAGAATAGGCCGATGGTGGATGGAAGTCCAAGAATATGATTTTGAAATTGAATATCGGCCAGGATCTAAAATGCAGCATGTTGATGCTTTGAGTAGGAATCCGATAGAAGATGTGGAAATTAATGCTATTGATTTGACTGAGGGAGATTGGATAAAAGCTGCTCAGCTGCAGGACGATCAACTGAGTACTATTATCAAAATATTAGAGAAAGAGCAAGTAGGCAGAGACAACAGACAGTATTTTGATAATTACGTTCTCGAAAAAAATAAACTTTACAGAAAATTGAAGAATAAAGATGACAAAGCGATCAAACGATGGGTTGTTCCTCGAGCAGCCAGGATGCAAATCTGCAGATTATGTCACGACAACAGTGGACATCTAGGAATAGAAAAAACACTGGACAGAATCTCAGAAAATTATTGGTTTGCTGGCATGAGACAATTTGTGACAAAGTATGTCGGCGCATGCCTGGAATGCGCCTATAGAAAAGAGAAGGTCAGGAAAAAGCAAGGAAAACTGAACCCGATACCAAAAGAACCGATTCCTTTCCACACTATTCATGTAGACCACATGGGGCCGTTTGAGACAAGTAACAGGGACAATAAATATGTATTAACGATCGTTGACGCATTCACAAAGTTCACTATTATTGAACCTGTGAAAAATACTCGTACAAAAGGGGCGGTGAAAGCTATTATGAATTTGATGTATTTATTTGGAGCACCAACCAGAATTATCAGCGATAGAGGCACCGCTTTCACAGCAAGGAGATTTAAAATTTTCTGCGAATCTTACAATATCAAACATACTTTAAATGCAGTAGCTACTCCAAGAGCCAATGGACAAGTAGAGAGATATAACAGGACCATTTTAAATGCATTGTCTCCAACAGCAGCATGTGTTGATTCAAAGGATTGGGACTTGTTGGTAAAAGGTGTCCAGAGTAATATAAATACCATCAGAAATAAAGCTACAAATGTATCCCCGTTGGAGGCACTGATAGGATACAAAGGTAGACCGATGGCGGAAGCAGTATTGCTGGCGGAAGTTCAAACTGATTTTGAGAGAATTGACTTGAACGAATTGAGGCGAAAGATGTCACAATACATTACAAAAGACCAGAGAAATCAGAAGGAGCGCTACGACAAATCCAGAAAAGAGGCAGAGCGGTTCCAACAAGGACAATTGGTGATGTTGAAAATTACCAGTGAAGCAGCCACTGGAAGCAGCAAGAAGTTGCTGTCAAAGTTCAAAGGTCCTTTCAGGGTGATAGAAGTATTACCTAATGACCGATACTTGGTGGAGGACTTGCGAGAAGGTCACAGACTAGCCAAGACGGTGGTTTCTGTGGATCACATCAAGCCGTGGCTCACGTATCAACATGAGGACGACGAATAAGCTGGTAATGGAACATACTAATAGATGAGATATGATTAACGTTATTTTGGGTTACAGAAAATGCCAGAAAACGTAACGCACGATTAAACAGTTGATAATTTGCATGGGCAGATATTGGACCGCCGGAAAGGGTTGGATGCCATGACTGTCACGATGCATATATGCAAGAAACCTTTCCGGGTTGAGCATTGAGCAGAGTCACAGATACAAGAAACCCCCTGGGTTGAGTGTCATGGGACTCAATCATAGGTGCGAGAAACCCGTTTGGGTTGAGCATTAAGCAGAGTCACAGATACAAGAAACCCCCTGGGTTGAGTGTCATGGGACTCAATCATAGGTGCGAGAAACCCGTTTGG
>JAUMHM010000031.1:7505164-7530259 GCA_032362435.1 Melikaiella ostensackeni
TTCAAGCTTCGTAATTAGTAATTAAATTTTTAATATCCTTAACTCATCAGGCACTTGACTTAGTCCGTGGCTGATGAAGACGCACCGGGGTTTCCGAGACAAAGTTAAATATAATAATAATAATAATAATAATAATAAAATAAGTATGAAAATATAAATAATAATAAATAATATATATAATATATAAATAACATAAATAATATATATAAATAAGCATAAATAATAAATAAGCATGATATTTCCTTGAAATTTTATAAGAATTTCACGTAATTATACCGAGAATTCCGTGCATCTTACTAAATTTTCTGTAAACATTACAAAAGAAACGTATACTATGTGTGAAAGATAAAGCTATATCTTACAAAATTTGGATTTTAATATATCAGGCGAGTACTTATTTTTATTTCTTTCTCAATACGCTCGCAAATTTCGGTTGCTTCTTGTATCACCAATACGCGAATCACACAGTACGCAAAGAGTAAGGTTCACAATTCTACGAAATCCTCCAGTATTCATAAATTCCAATGGTTTTCCATTAATTGTCACCAGTTCCACACATGCCATCTCTAACTTGTAAGATGTCAATTGAACATTGTTGACATCGTACTTTTTTGCCGCTTCAACAATTTCGCTGCCTTTGTCTTCTTCCTTTTCACTTGATTTCTGTCGCAGAATTCATTGTATTCTTCTGCATGATTTCTTTGCAAATGACGTTGTAAATTCGACGCATGATCCACCTGAAACATGCATTATATTTTTCTGCAATCGAAAACCGAATGGATGCAAAGAAAAGACATCCCTGCTAAAAGCAGGTATAATTTCGAGAAAATCGTAATATTATGAAAACTTATGCGTGAAAATAAAAAAGTTGAAATTATTCAATTTCAAGATCTCTGAAAAACAAAATATTTCAAAACAACATTAACCTTTTTTTTCTCTTCACGTTAATCACGATAATTGTCAAAGTGATAATAAGTAAGATGAAGAAGTGGGCCCTTATTTACATTTTTTTTCAATTACATGACAAATATTTAATTTAAATCTTTTGAAATATTTTTTATATCGAAATGATAGTTGAGTGTGCTTTCAAGGCTTCGTAGAGGTGAATTGAAATTTATTTTCGATTTAATTTACAATGTAATTAATAAAGCAAGTAACTTTGAGTTTTTTATGAATCATTTTTAGATTAAAAAGTAATGGGAATATTTATTATTTTCCTTCTTATAATGAACTTCACTCAATGAAAACAAATTTCGTCTTAACGGGTGACAAGGTTATTCATTTTATTTATTATTATGAAGTATATTTTTACTTGGGAATAACATATCAATCGATTTTCTACTGGTGAGAAATACATGTTCTCATAATTATTTCCTTCATAGAGTCAGCCCCAAGAAATGCTTTTTCTAATAATAAATTTAAGATACTTAACGTGTAATTAAATTATCACATCTTGAAGTATATGCAAGAATCTTCAATTGTTAATCAATTTAAATGGGAAATTTAGACTTCTAAGTCATGAAATTAATGAAAAACCAAGGGGTACAAGACTTCAAATTTTGGTGTGCACTGATTGCAGGATTGCAAGTGAATGAAGTGATCGCAGGTGATTGCAGCGATTGCAGGTGATTGCAATTGAATGCAAGTGAATGCAGCGATTTCCCGTAATTGCAGTGATTTCTCGGTGAGTTTTGAGTGATTTGAGTGATTTTACGATGAATTTCAAGTGCTTGCAATGATCTAGCGGTAAATTCCGGGTGATTGCAGTAATTTCATGGTGAATTCCAAGTGACTGCATGGTGAATTATGACCGATTGCGGGTCATTTCAAGTGAAAAAAAGTAATTTTAATTTACTTCAAAGCTATTTCAAATAAATATAAGGCGGTTTCAAATGACTGCACGCAATGAAGCGACGGAATCCAAATATTCATATTAATTTTTTTTAACACGCTTTTAACTGAAAAATTGAATCAAACCATTTTTTTTTGCTTCTTCACCCCCTTTTTAAAAATTGCTTTTGTTTTTGATTTGCGTTAGGAAGTCCTATTTTCTGCGATTTAAATAAATAAATTTAGATGTTAGTCTTGACCTTCAAATAACCCATGCCTAGACTGAAATGCTTATCATTAAAAAGAGCATGTACGTCCTAGTTCCTTTGTCATTGCGTTTTGTGGATTTTTCAAAGTATTTTAAGCCTAAAATAGAACAAATCTGTTGGGGCCTTTTTGGGAGGAAATTTATATATTTTTTTCAATTTTCAGGTACTAAGATCTTATTTTTAAATAGAAAATGATTCAAATTACGCGAATGAAATTTCACTTTTAATTGGTTTACATCAAAATATTTGTTTAAATGATTAAAAGATTTACGAAATTTTTTTTTCAAAAAGGGCCCAATCAATTGTTTTCAATTTAATTATTAATAAATAATGAATAAAAAATAAAACATAAACTCCACTAGAAAAAAATTTTTCTATGTGAAGAAAAAATTAAGCGAGGACGAAACTCACGAGATATCTTCCTGATAATACCATAAATCTAAAAGAAAATCTTTAAAACAATCAAAGAAGGCTTTTGGAGAAAATTAAAGTTTTAGTTCTTTCGTAAAATGTAGGCTAATATTGTAATTTTCAGAAATTTTCAAGTTTCTTTATGGAATTTGAGAAAGTGTAGATATCATTATAAGCTGTTGCAAAAAAATGAAGTTTGTCAATTGGTTTCCTAAGTTCGCGAAAAAAAATTTAATAAAAAAATACATATTTCATATTTTTTCATGAAAAACAATTTACTTCAGCCCCAGATAATTCCGTGAAATCGCCAGAGTCAGACTACCCGATATCATATAAAATCAGTCATATACCTCACAAGAAATTTATGTGTCTCGCAAACCTCTAACTGATTATGGAAAAGCAATTTGAAAATTTTCATATCCTTAATATATATATATCATTTTTCTTTGAAAAAAAGAAATTTCAAGCATCAAAAAAATTTCCAAGAATTTGCTATATGTAGCCGACATATTCGGAATCAAGAGAACATTCTACAAAAGAAACATTAAAATTTTTCAGAGTATTCACTAAAAATCTAAGAAAAATGTAATCATTTTTCGGTTTGAAAAAATGTTTCCTGACCATTAGATTTAAAAAATTGAAAAATTCTCAAACACGAAAACTCTTTCATGATTAGTATTCGAAACTAAACTGCGAATTCAAGCATTCAAAGCAGAATCCTTTAAAATTATAATGATCCAAACTAAAAATTATAATATTTACAAATGATCAATTTCAAATATAAAATAATAATGTTACAATTTAGTATGCATTAGAATATTCCTAATCTAAAAGATTTCCGTTTTAAGGGCTTGAAAATTCGATACTGTTCTGAAGCAAAACACTCAAAATAATAACAATTCAAATCAGTAGCCTCAAAAATTTAATGAAGTAGAATTACGATTCCCTGAAAATGAGACAATCTTCAAACGACATTCACTCAATTTATATTCTGCAAAATTCATGAATTTTAATAACAAATGAAAAATTTGCAAAACAGAACAATTAAAATTGTAACATTTGAGATTGAAAATGTAGAACTCAGAAATGACCCCGCACCAAATACACTGCAGCAAGGTCTCGATGGATTTCTTTCATTTTGTGATATTTTGTAGCTTATGGTATTCTGAACAAAAAATCCTCATGACAAATGGTCGAAAAGATGGACAGTTTTTCGTCTGTATCGCGCTAAAGATCGCTTTTCATGCACACTAGAGGAGCTTCATCGACACTCGTTGTCTGCTTGGCGCCACGCTCAGGGATCATGACGTACTCGGTCTCACTTTAATATTTTGTAGCTCAGGACCGCCCGAATAGTAATATCCATTTCTGAGGGTCGAGAGAAGGATAGTTTTTCGTATGTGTTATACCAAAAGTCACTTTTCATGCACACTAAAGGAGTTCTACCGACACTCTAGATCTGCTTGGCACCACGCTCAGGGATCACACTCAGCTCTCTGTCCCTTTGAAATTTTGAAGTTTAGGGCCCTCCGAACAATAATATCCATGTATGCCATTTAAGACCTTCCTTCAAGATTTGACAATTGGTGACTATTTGGTACCACGTTCATAGATCATGCCCTTAACTATCTTACTTCATTATACAGTATTTTGCAAACTTTTGATCACTCTTTCGTCGGTGTGGCACCAGGAGTTTATTTTCATGCACACTGAGGAAGTTCTTCGTACGCTCGAGTTCTGTTTGGCACAACGCTCAGGGATCATGCCCAGCTCCTTGTCCCTTGGACATTTTTCAGTTTGGGACTCTTCCCCCCTCCCCCTTCTCCAATGCTTAGACACATTGAGCGTATTATGGATTAGGAAATCTTCGTTGTGGTATGTTGGCAGCGTCGAGTGTCGTGTAATTGAGTTGAGTGGGGTATATCCCATGAACCACAAAGCCGCTTGCCGCATGTGCACAAGTGCCAAGAGTTTGAGCCCCTGCTTTGTACATATAATAATACCATTGGATTGAATCTTCATCATAGTGAAGCTCATCCTTATTTGTTGGTATGTACGCAATCCACTGCTGATGCCTAGTTGCGTTCCCAAATTGTGAATAAACTCGAACTCTGATCAATCCCGGCTCTGGTATAATGTCGCGATGTTGTTCGTTCATGACTTCTTATTGGAACTCTTCTTCGTCTATCCTCCGTAGCTTGTCCTGAATGTACGAATTAGCTAACCTGACCTGACATACACCGACTATGAAATCTCGAGGAAAGGCTAATGTAAAATGTGGAAAGTTAGGCACGTGCTGAGCATTCAGCTTAACTCATCGTTGACCATCTCTAGCCCGCAGATTTTCTACATCTTCCAAGGTTTGAACAACGTTAACATGACGGGCTTCTTCTAGCAATTTTCTAGCCAAACAGCATTAGCTTCTGCCATTTCATTGGATGGATGGTACCTAATAATTAGTGCCACTGTAGGGGAATGATGCTGTCCAGGCTGGAGAAGTTCCGGTATTTTCTATGAGATTGCTAGATACTTCAATAAAGCTGTAGCATCTCGATAGCCTCTATCGACAACTAAGATCGACTCTTCTTGGAACCACTCTCTCATTATGTCAACGTCCCTCTGATATTTATTATTAAGCATCGCAGCATCGTTGTTTTGAGACCCTGAGAAGTATGATTCATGAATTTCTGATATGTAGCCATACGGTGCTACGATTGAAGCAGGTTTGACCAAATGACGACACTAGTGCATGCAGTAAAACTGTCACAGACTACAGGAGTTGTCATTCTTATGAATTTGACTGTAAGTGCCGTCGACATATGCAATTATTCTACGTACTTGAGGTTCTGAATTTTATAATTCGTTGTCGAAGTCGGTCACATGATTTGCTATATATTCCGCTCTCGTTATCGTATTAAGTCCTATATTCTGAGAAACAAATCTTAGCCGTAGTGATTGTCTGACTGTATCAACTGTTAGATTTGTAGCTTGCCTGCTTGAATACTGTAATATGACCATCAGAAATTCGTCAAAAAGTCTCTGTCATCACTTGAATAGCAACATCAACAGGACTCTTCTCGCCACGTACTTGTGGCCGCCTTGACGAAGTACTGAGCAGCAGTATGTGAAAAAATAATGGAGCTGCGCATTTGTAATGGGAGTTTTAAATTTGAATTCGATATCTGAAAAGCTGTTCTCATCCTCGTATTTATTCAGGTTTTCTGCAGCGTTGTCAAATTCCGGCAGAAACATCTGCAACTGTTGACCTTTTAGAATGTAGGGTCTATTACAAATCAAAGACCGGCCATTAATGACACCGATGACAATGACAATTATTTTAGCCGAATATTCCTTTCTTATTCTTTCCCTTCTGCTTGACTGAGATGTTGGCGTCGGCCGGAGCCGAGAATGCGATTACGAACAGCGTTCGTTTCTCTTTGTCGAGGAGTATGATGTCCGGCCTCGAGTCCACAACTTTCAGCCTAAACTCGAAGTTTCAATTAATGTTGCGCAATACGTTTGCGACAATTTCCTCCATCTCTCTGGGAGCGTTTGACAGGGCAGGGTCGCTGTTAACACCATAAGAGCGACAAAGATGGTAATAAAGCACTTTTAGGATTTCATTGTATCTGTGGAGATACGTTGTTCCCTCGTGACTGGAACGCTCGGATAGTATGTGCCGTAGTTGCTCAGAATATACATGACACGCTCTGCATTTTCAGAAAAGGATCTCTTCTATTTGCCACGATTTGAGCTGTACCCAAAATAACTCGGTCATAAAGATACTAAATATTAAGGAGTCCGCGCCCGCCTTTGCGGCGTGGCATGTATCATCTCTCTCCAGTCTCTCCAGTGCCATGATGTCTGATAGTACTCCTGTCCACGAGCTCAGGGTTGTCGGGAAAGCTAGCAAGTCGTCCCCGCTTAAGATGAACCTTGGCACACTTGTCCAATCCAAAGTCCATACCAAATTCTCGTGTGTATACCTTGACGATATTTAGAGAATCCTTGAGATGCTGTTTTATGCTCGCGATTCATATTATTGCCGCAGAGGTACCCGCGAGAATTGCGCAGTGCAAGAGATTGTGGTAGAAGTGTGGTGGAAAGGAGAAGAGGGTTCATGGTGCCGCCCTTGTACGTACTACATGACACACTGTGGTCTTGATTCGAACCTCGCACTTCGCGCTCGGTGCCCTGAATATGCTCTAATCCTCCACCCCCCTTTTTCCCCTGGGTTTATATTGTATGTGACAAGTGTTTTCGTCTGTCACTTTGGCATCCCTTACCGGCACCGCGATCGCGAAGAATCAAGGTGAATTTACACTCATTGCGGTAATTTGAACCAAGAAACGAAAGTCCAACCTCACAGGAAGCATTCTTAGGTTTAGCGATTTCAAATTTGTTCTGACTCCATCATTTATTTTTTATATGCGTATTTTCAACACTTAGAGAGAGCAAACTGTCGAAACTCTACACCACACGGGCACAATGCGCGATCACTACGTCAGGGTTGACCAAAAAAACTAAGAGGGACATAGAAAAATCAACATCTTTACTCCACCGCGGAAACACTGATTGTCATGGTAACGTCACCAAATACGATGCGACCAGAGCCAACCTGCCGTGATACGGGCAGCTAATTACGAAGAGAAGGAAGGAAGAGGGAGACCCATGATAGACGCTGTCCTTTTCCGGTCCGCCAACGTGAAGGCTGAGCTTGATAGAAAGAGAGAATCGAATCCATATTAGTTCTGTCTCTTTCTGGTCTATGAGTTTGAAGGCAGATTCGTAAAAAGTACACCGGCGGTGCCAGCAAAACCTTAATACCGATACTACGTTGTGTTCACAAAGCTCCCTCTCGGTCCCAGTCAATGTACCCAGAGGAGGTTCTGCAAAAGGGACACATGCCAGAAGCGTCGATCATCCAACTCTGATTAATTTTTGTCTCTCTATTCTGCCGCTAGGACAGTTGATATTTACCCGGTTGCCATTTTAAAATCAGGTCTCCAGAAGGTCCCTGATTGGTGTATGCGCGGACAACTCTGAAGTCGTGTTCTCATTGGCCAACCTTGACTCCAGCGGATCGAGCAAACCTGCCGAGAGGATTGATGCGGTGTGGAAAAACTGTAAATCTCGTTCTTCTCCTCCTTCAGTATAGTAGTTCTCGATGATTTTGAAGAGAAAAGTGTTGAAAAAAGAAGAGAAAATTGATTTTGAGTCAGATAAGACCTTATAGAAATATGGATTTCTCGAAAGTGGATTATGTGACGAAACTAAAGATATTTCTTTTTGGTTCCGGCAATCACTTCGGCGGGATTTCCGAGTAAAGAAAGTTGTTGAGTAATCCTGTAAAGGAATGCCGCCAAAGTGGTTTGCCATTTTGAGTGCTTTCTGTGCGTGGCTCGAAAACTTTTCTTAAATTACCGTAACTCCGAAGGAATGTATCGGGATGTCTCTAACGGTAGGTTTCAATCTTCTTTTGTTAATGTTGTAATGTGCGAAGCCTCGCCTTCCTCGACAGTCACCGAATTTCGTACGGGATCATAATTTTAACCTAAAAACGGAACACGTGGCCGGTTAATAATTTGTAACGTTGAATGGACGCGGGAGTCGGCCACGCGCCATTAAAATGGTAAGATTAGGGAAAATTTTAGATTATCTCGTGTCCCGCGTTTCGACTTTCTGACTAAGAAATTTCGAAAATCATGACGAGTAAATCAATGTTGTAGTTCGATCAATATTTCTTGAGACGTTTTATTTTAGGTTTTAATAAAGTTCCACTATTCTTTTCTCGATATGTGGTCTCTATTAATTTGTGGTAGGATAAAGCCTCGCCCTGAATCACTTTAGTACCGTAAGTGTCAATAAAGGAACCAAATTCTCGGCTAAATTTCGACATAATTGAGCAGATTTCTTGTGTGATGAGAAGAAATGTGTCACTAGGAAATAAGCTACTTCTGTTTGAAAGACCCTTATGAATTACTATAGTGGCTGGCGCCCTAGATCAATTGATCCTAGATAATGATTAAAGAAAATAACTTTTTTCTCTTTTTATCCAGTCAAATACTCAAGCCAGAAGTAGTGTGGGTGATTTTATCGTAGAGACCCCTAAAAATCGCCCTCATAAACTGGCGCCCAACCCGCTTCTTACCACAAATTGAAACCAAGTATGAGAAGGATTACTCATAACAAACCCATATTTACTTAAGATGACCAAAGGTCATAGTAAAGACAGGTCGAAAGTCTAATGAAAATCATTCGAAAGCTTAAGTAGGGATTATCGATTTTAGAATCCCAGCTGCCTTTCTCACGATTTTCATAAAAAAAAGGAACATGATCATTTCAGAATGTGAATTAAAGAATGAGCATGAATCTTGTTATATTATGTAGCACGGTATAAAATTCACAATCTTTATAATGTCTACCAGCCGAATATTTATAGGTCTCGATTCCTAATAATTCTAGGCAGCTCGGAGCGCCAAATTCAAAAATAATTACAGGCTTTCTGAAAAATTTCCAACCTGTATTTGTTTACTTTTGAGAAGGGTTTCTAACTTTGAACGTTAGACTAAAAATTGTTAAACCATTTGCACCACGCACTTGCCTGTACCTGTATATACACATTTATGTACGCATTTACTTTAAGGAATCATAAGTTTATTTTGCTGAAAAGGGTACCTAGCAAGGAAGACCTGGATTATCCAGTAGGAAATAGATAAAAATTATATAACTGTTTAATTCCGTTTCTCCACAAACTTCAGCAAAAACAAAGGTACAATATTTCGCGTTCTGAGCCAAAATTTCTTTTTTTGAGAACTTCGAAAGGTTTCAGATTCGGGCAACTGTCGTCAAAAATTTTCCTTGTCGCGCAACGATAGGAGGTACGCGCATCGGTACTTAGATATTTCTGAAAAATCATCAAATTGAAATCACACATGTTTCAAGAACGGGAATTAAGTTCAAAAAATATCAATTTTAGCGGTCCCGAACTTTGGAATGCTTAGAAATTTGAGGATGAAAGTTTTGTTTTTCTCGGGGAAAAACATAATTAACTAATTATTTTTTGTCGACAACGCATTACTTGCATTATTCGAAATTAGGAATTCCGGTAGAACGTTGCACTTGCGATACATGAGCTTGCAAGTTTCGGAGTTTCCAACCGCCTTGATACTTTTGAAAAATTCGAAAAATTTGAATAAACAAGATGGCGTTCTTAAAGTCATAAGATAACGCAGAAATTAACGATAGTTTAGAAGCGTTAAATTTAGGAACTTCTGGTTTACGTAAACTAAAATGCGCCAGATTGCGTAGAGGAATCAAACTTCTAAAAGGTTGGCCATCGCATGATTCCGACTATATGTCCGTGACGTCAGCCGCTAAAAACGATGAAACACATATAGAATCTGACTTTGAAAACCTAGCCGCAAGTCCTCCCAGTAGCAGGCACATAAAAAACTACATACCCCGGTCCCGGTAACAGTAGAAACGAGAGTCACTAACGTGAATCACATTACAACAACGGTAGCATTGCCATGAACTGGCACGATGACAAATACGGCAACCGATACGTCGGTTGATTTTTTAAGTACAGTATCGACACCGCGTATCAAACCGACACTTTTCCCCCCGATAAACCGAACAAATGTGTCATTTAATTATGGACAGATTTTTGGGATGCAAAACCCTTTCAACATACCAGATCCGGTTGTACAATTCGAAGCAAAGAAGCCAAATAATAGCTATGTAGGACTTGCAGATCACAACGTACCAAACCCTCTCAACCCACCAGTCCCGCTGCCCCAATACGAAGCAAATAAGGTTAGGGACAGCCACCCAAACTCGATCCCAGAATTAAAAAATTCAGATAGATTAGGAACCCAACGCTCGGGCCCAGATTTGTTTAGTCACATGGATCAAGGTATAGCACTTAAAGTGAACTTAGGTGCAACCCGTAATAACCCTAAAAGACTATCCGGGTTGAATACAATGTTTTCGAATACAACCACATCCGACTCTGAAAACGACGAGTGCAGAAATAAAGGAAATTAACAATCAAACCTCAATCTCGACAGAAGCAAGTTTAAAAATTCAGCCGAACGTCCTTCAGTGAGAGTCGAAGTGGAGAATTCACAGAGAGAATTCTGCAAATCAACTCAGACATTGACAGAAGTAGAAATCGTGAACCTACCCCACAAGTCGAACCGCGAAAAAGTAATATAGGGTTTAGAGACCATTATTCTCGCGACAACTCTTCAGATAGGGACACAGTATGCAGCAAAAAATCTTCAAATAGGAATAGATTTGGAAACAGAGTCTTCGGAAAGATTGTTTCAGGTTGAAACCTCACATTCAACGGCAGGAGCGAACTAAGCGCAGACGGTTTTCTCACGAAAATTGAAGATCGTAGGAAACTCACCAGAGTGACTAATGAAGAATTGTTGTTAGCTATGCCGGTTTCATTAGAGGGAATACCGTCGAAATGGTTCAAGAGTCACAAAAAGGAATTTTACAGTTGGCGTAAGCTTCGGGAAGAATTTAGATCACATTCGGTGACGATAATTTTGAAAGAAGGATCAAAGAACAAATACAGGCGAGGATGCAAGGTAAATATGAGTCTATGATGACTATTTTACCAATATCCAAAGCCTAATTAATCTACTCGAAGACGAAGTCCCAATAGTCGACCAGTTAGACTGGGTCCATAAAGGTTACGACTGGACTATTATAAGGTCATCCGTCGCTCGGAGTACAGATCTTTCCGAAAATTATTTCGCCTTGGGAGAAGCTGGGAGAAAGAATGGAATGTGTATATTAGAGAATACAAGGCTTCACCTCCTCCTGAAAACTCCTTCTTAAAAGAATTTGCCTATAGACCGCATTTTACCCCTAAGAATAATAAACAATCTCCATCCTTAGCGTTAAAAGAGGAAGTAGAGAGGACCGCATCAATCAGTACAGAAAAACAATATGGTACTCATAGTAGTGGCAAAAGGATTAATCAAGAAGGTAATAAGCAGCAGACCCCCCACGATACTTTTAAGGATGGGCGTGGTCAGCTGAGCGGTAAGGCTTCTGCTGATAATAATAAAAAGAACGATTCCTCGGTTGGAGATCCCAGTGAAGTAGTTTGCTTCAATTGAGACCAACCTGGACACCATCGGAAAGGTTGTGCAGCCCCTAGAAGGCTTCGCTGCTAAAAATGCAAAGCGGTTAGCCTTACGACTAGGGATTGCTCAAAGTGTTCGGGAAATGCCGAAGAGAAGCAGCAAGCGCGGTCCTTGCTGCCTCTCAGTCATCTGAGACCGTGACTGAAAATTCGGCTAGCCCCATTAGACAAAACCCGAGTATTAGGCACAATTCAATTGATTTATCGGAATTTAGGGGCCGTTATCGACCTAAGGATCATGCGGACGATAGCTTCACACTGTCCCCGGCAGATGGTAGGGCCAATCATAGAGCCATATAACAAATTCTACTGTCGACAGTAGATTCCGGAAACGCGACATTCCAGGCGACAATTGACATGGCGGAATTTCAGGGAATCAACATGCCCGAGGACGAACTAGGTTTCGAGACATCTCCGGACAGTGATAGTGTTTTGAGCCAATTTGAGCCCGCAAGAATAGTAATGGAGGCCAAAGTTCACATTAGCCATGGAAATACGCCCCGAAATCGTGCAAACGAATCTGTCGGCCAAAGTCAGAATAGTCCTCACCCCCTGAGGGAAGATTTAGGGTTGATTGAGGCTATAAGGGCGACTACGGAAATTGACAATAGGATACATGTGATGGCAACGATCGGCACGGTCCCACTCGATACGTTAATCGACAATGGTTCTTCTCACGTACTGATTCGGAAGGCGGCATGGGAAAAAATAGCTGAAAATTCCGGCAGACAACTCGATTGCGATAAGAAATCGCGTATGATTGTGGCGAACGGTTCGACTGATTTGATAATTGGAAAAGTCAACCTACCCATAACCATCGATAGAGTGACTCGAGTTTGCGAAGTTAGGGAGCCAACAACCTAGATATCGAAATGATTTTGGGGCTGGAGGGCCAGGGAAAATTCGACATGGCATTTGTCTCGCGTTCTAGGAAGGTCTTCATGCCGGACTCTCAAGGGAAACATTACCCGCTTAAACAATGGTTGTTGGAAGAGGAGAGTTTTAGTGGCGTAACCGCTCTACTTGAGGGCGAGGAGGAAGCTTTGAAAATGTTTTTGAGAATCAAACTCTCTCCTAAATCACAGGGCCCTCTGGGTGCGACCTACCTCATTACCCACACCATTGATGCCGGTGGCCATGCTCCTGTTAAAGAGAGATACCGTATAGTTTCTCCGAAGGTACAAGGAGCTATGTACGAAGAAGTGGACAGGTTGTTAGCTGAGGGTATCATTGCGGAATCTTACAGTGAATGGTCCGCACCGATTTTGATGGCTTGTAAACCTGTTGGAAAATATCATTGATGTTTAGATTTTGGGAAACTGAACGCTATTTCTAAAAAAAATGCGAATCTTCTACCCTATATGACCGACATATTGAGACAGTTGAAGGCAGCGAGGTATATCTCGAAACTGGATTTAAGCGCCGCCTTCAATGAGATACCGCTAGAAAAAGACAGTCAACCTTATACTGCGTTCACTGTGCCGGGAATAAGGTTGTTTGAGTTCAAAAAGTTGCCTTTTGGGTTCACAGGAGCTCCAGCAACCTTCCAACGGCTTATCGATTGGGTGATCACGCCGGAAATGAGACCTAAGGTGCTTAGCTACTTCGAAGACATCATAGTTGTAGCCGAAATCTTCGATGAACATTTATCGTGGCTAGAAAGAGTCCTTGACCGCGTTTCAGAAGCCGGCCTGACGATAAATCCGGAGAAAAGCGAGTTTTGTTGTTCGGAGGTTAGGTATCTTGGGTTTGTGGTCAATCAAGATGATCTTAAGGTCGACTCGGACAAAGTGGAACCCATAACCTCCTACCCAGTCCCAAAAACCGTTCAAATGCTGCGTCGGTTCATAGGGATGTCTTCCTGGTACCGGAGATTCATTCCGGAATTCGCGACAGTTGCGGAGCCAATGACTCGACTATTTTGAAATAACGTAAATTGACACTGGGGCGAGGAGCAACGGGAGGCTTTCGATAATTCCAAGGGGGCCCTGACCAGTGCACCTATACTCGCATACCCAAGATTCAAAAGCGTAGTCGAAAACCCATTCAACCTACAGACGGACGCAAGCGCAACCGGTCTGGGGGTTTTCACTCAAATGCAGGACGACGAAGAGAGAGTCATTGCATTTGCGAGCAGGACTCTCTTAACCGCAAAGCGAAATAACACTGTCACCGAGCGCGAATGTTTAGCCGTGGTCTGGGAAATACGAAAATTTCGCGAGTATCTGGAAGGCTTCTATTTCAGAGTTATCACCGACCATAGTAGTCTTCGTTGGTTAAACAATCTGAGGAACCCGACCGGTCGACTCGCGAGATGGGGCCTAGAGTTACAAGGGTATGATTTCAAGATTATACACCGTAAGGGCGCTTTCCACCACGTTCGGGATGCGCTGTCGAGGTTGATTGAGGATGACGGGACTCCGGTGTTGAGTATAGGGGAAACAGTGGACCCTTGGTATTAAAGACGCGTACAGGCGGTCCAAGACCGGCCGAAAATCTTCCCGGACTGGAAAGTCGAAAATGGGATGTTATATCGACGCAAGCCAGACGTGGCGACCGACGGCCTCTTGGCCGACCTTAAGGCATGGAAACTGGTTCTCCTGGTGGAGTTGAGATCCAAGGTATTGCAGGAAGGGCACGTCGAGCCCCAAGCCGGACATTTAGGAAATGAAAAGACCTTCCAAAGAATAGCCCTCCGCTATTATTGGCCGGGGATGTTTCACGACGTACTCCAGTTTGTTCGCTCCTGTAGTTTCTGTCAGAAGTATGAAGTTGAGCAGGCTCGTCCTGCCGGCATGATGAGCCAGCGACTCGTGGAACAGCCCTGGACGGTAGTAGCTGGGAACATCATGGGTCCCTTCCCGAAAAGCAAAGTGGATCACAAGTATATCCTGGTATTCCAAGACCTTTTTACCAAGTGGATAGAGTGCATTCTGATACGCACGGCAAACGGCTGCACTATAAGTAGGGCGCTTGAGGACTTGGTAATATCCCGTTGGGGGGCCCCAGAGGTGGTCCATACCGATAATGGTACCGAGTTCGCGAACAAATTGTTAGAGCAAATGTGTCGTGATATGGGTATCATCTATATCACTACGCCGGTTTACCACGCCCAGGCAAACCCTATGGAGAGGGTGAATAGGGTCTTAAAGACAATGATCATATCCTTTCTGCACGACAACCACCAAGACTGGGATGTGCAACTGCCGAAGTTGCGTTTCGCATACAACTCCGCGGTACACGGTACCCTAAAAGTGTCCACAGCGTTTCTGAACTTTGGAAGGAACACTCTTCCTTACAGGACTATGCGCACAGATTTGGAAAGGAGCAACCAACATACTGAACCTCAGCTAAAGGGATGGGTCCAAAGGGTAAAACGATTAGACCACCTCCGTGATTTAGTTTGTCGGCACGTTGATAAGGCGTACGAAACACAGGCAAAATATTATAACGCCAGTAAAAGAAACCGAAATTTTAAGGTAGGAGATTTTTTCCTCAGACCCAACAGGAAATTGTCTAAAGAAGTTGACAAAGTCGCAGGAACACTGTTTCCAAAGTTCGAGGGCCCGTTCAAGATCAAGCGTCGTCTGTCCCCGGTCGTTGGTAAATCAGAGTGGGAAATTCATAGGGGAGGAACATGTGCGAAATCTGAAGCCTTTCATCGCAATCGAATAACTCAACGCCGAATGCTTATGTGGAGATTTGCGTTTACTGTTATAAAGGGAGAGAGCACCCGACACACGTAACAATGGAACCTCAGCCTCAACTTCAGGATACAATGGCACGGTGTCCACGACAGATCCCTCTCGTAACTAGCGAGTAAACGATCAAGGAGCGTCGACTGCCGCGCAGAGATCAGGTGGCACGGTGGCCAAGGCTCATCCTTTCCGCGACCACCCGCGAAACTTGGCTAGGAGCCTCAGACCCTGCGTTCCTTCCCGGTCGGACCCACCGTTGAAATCTACATCATTCCAGTATCCGGGCGTGGTTGTTCCCTTCCGGCTGAACCAGCAGTTCGATGAGAGGGCAGAGTGGCTAAGAATGAGCATGCCAAGTCCGAAGCCCTCAGAGGCCCCATCCTTTCGAAGTGTTGTAAGTGCGACGAGGTCGGACATAAACAGGGAGATTGTCCTCGGACCGACTCACGCTTTCTATACTGCAAGGGATGCGGCGAAAAGAGCTTCACAAAGCGCAAGTGCCCGACTTGTAGTCAGCTCTACGAGTCGGATCCGATCCTGACTGGGAGGGCTCAGCCTCGTCCAAATCAGGGGATCATCAGGAGAGGGCCCATAGTAGACGCCCATTACACGAAAATTCATTGTGCGCAAATTCGCAACGGGCGAGTAGCCCGCGATTCAAACCTGATCTACGATTGTTTAAAAGATAGATAGTTTAAAAAGAGTACTAGTTATCCTGGAGAAGAATCTTCTAATGTTTGCAAATTTTTTTATTAGGAAACAAATATTTATTTTTTTACGTGTTCTAAGTTTTATTATTCAAATTCGATAAAGGTTTTTTCATTCTTATTCTAAAATCGATTTTTTAAAAGAAGCAAACCTAGATGAACGAAAGAAAACATTTTGAACTTTAACACAATAATATCTTTGATGCTGTTAGATAATTCAAGTTTGGTTTATCAGTGATATCCTGACATTTGAGTCAGAACCCGCTTCAGTTCACAAATAAGTTTTGTAAGAGAGGCTTAGTTCAGACCGTATCACACAATTGAATTACGTAGAATTCTGTGTTATGTATGAACGATGTATTTTATTTATTTTTCATTGCACTCTCGCTACAATTCTTTTCTTTTGGGGGTTTTTGAAATTTCTCTCCATTCGACTCATCAAAATAGAAACGCAGATTGTAAACCGGTGTGGAAATTATATAAAAATAATCACATCTAGTAAAATATAATTAAACAATTATTATTATTGAACATCAATTATAAATTGAAATAATAATTCTTTCTCGCAAATCATGTAAAACTATCATCGGAAAAAAGTGTAAACAGGTATCGAAAAACTTAATATTATGTTACCACGTTGAAACTTCAATGTTATCCGAAAGTTTTTTTTCACTTGAGGTATCGATACTATCCGGTATTGCATACCCTTTCGATACTTTATAGGCATCTACTTTGTCATGTATGTGATTCATTGTTGTTAAGGAACTATGAATAAATAAGATTTGTATAAATAAATACAGAATAAAACAATAATTTCGGAATTGACCATTGAAGCTTTCACTCTAAAGCCTGCCATTGTTAGAGACTCCAGTCCGGTCAGAGTAAGGAAACCACCTACGATTCCTCCGGTATTATAGCTTTTGTCTTTTATTTTATTGCAAAGTTAGATTCATGATTTATTCACAAGTTCTATTCTGGCTACCGAGAAATAGACTTCTGATTTTTTTAACATTGTCCCTTGCTGCATGTTGGGATATTCATGATCATTTTTTTCACTTCTTGTTGAATTCTGTCAATTTGTCTGTTTGTTGTTGCATGCACTATGAAATGCCAAATTATAATCCTAAGAAGAGAGTACCTGGAGTTTGGATAATCACTGGAAGGACCTTGTTTTTTTTGTGTTTTCGGGAAGTACCCGTCTGTTGCTGGAATCATGAAGGACCCGTAGTCCCCGGCTAAGGTTGGGGGAGTTGTGACAGGTGTTTTCGCCTGTCACTTTAGCATCTCTTACCGGCACTGGGGTTTCGAAGAATCAAGGTGAATTTAACCTCATTGCGGTAACTTGAACCGAAGAGCGAGAGTCCATTCTCACAGGGAGCATTCTTAGGCTTTACGATTTAGAATTTTTTCTGACTCCATCATATATTTTTTTTTTATGCGTATTGTCAACACTTCGAAAGAGCCAACTGTCCAAACTCTACACCACATGGGCACAATGCGCGATCACTGTGTCAGGGTTAACCAAAAAAACTAAGAGGGACAAAGAGAAATCACCATCTTCACTTCACCGCGGGAACACTGATTGCCATGGTAACGTCACCAAATACGATACGACCAGAGCCAACCTGCCGTGATACGGGCAGCTAATTACGAAGAGAAGGAAGGAAGAGGGAGACCCATGATAGACGCTGTCCTTTTCCGGTCCGCCAACGTGAAGGCTGAGCTTGATAGAAAGAGAGAATCGAATCCATATTAGTTCTGTCTCTTTCTGCTCTATGAGTTTGAAGGCAGATTCGTAAAGACTACACCACCGGTGGCCCCGGCGGTGCCAGCAAAACCTTAATACCGACACTAGGCTGTGTTCGCAAAGCTCTCTCTCGGTCCCAGTCAAAGTACTTAGAGGGGGTTCTGCAAAAGGGACACATGCCAGAAGCTTTGATAATATAGTTGAAGGTTTGTCCAACAACAAGAAATGTTAATCGATCATCCATCAGAATAAAGCAATTCAACTTTGAAATTAAAAATAATTTCAAGTTTAAATCATCGGTCATACGTTCATTATTATACAATTGTGTTCACAACAACAACGTTTCGGCACCTTTTTGTGCCTTCTTCAGGTTTGAAATTTTCCTAAATATAATATTTCGCACACGAAATTGAAAATAATAACACCTTAAATTTTGTTAGATATTTCCATTAAAAAACGCATGAAAGAAACATCAGTACAGATTGGTTGAGGAAACAAACATGGTCTGGCCACTATCTAAACTATAATTCACATCATAAATTTAGTCAAAAGATTGGCTTAATAAAAGGACTCATTGATAGGGCCATAAAACTAAGTGATTGCAATTTCAGAAAAAAACAATTTAAATTTGATTAAAGAAACTTTAAAATTAAATAATTACCAGTTATCGTTAATAAATAGCATTATAAAAGAACGTATTCACGAAATTTACAATAGCACGAGTAAAAAAAATGAAAAAGAAAAGTGGTTACAAAAAAGGTAGCAAATTTGACATTACGGTATGTTTGTCATATATACAAGGTTTATCAGGAAGACTCAGAGCTTTGCTGAGAAAACATAATATTCCGACTTATTTTCAAAATAATCATAAATAAGGAAACACTTTTCATAATATAAAAGACTCTGAATTAAAAGAGAATTTATCAAATGTAGTTTATTCAATTAAATGCAAACATTGCAATACAATTTAAATTGGAGAAACTGGCAGGAGACTAAACAGAAGAAAAATCTTAAAATCAATTTTCATTCAAAAATATAAAAGAAGTTGCATAAATTTACAAACTGAAATGTTAAATATTGACAACACATACCTAGGCATTTTAAATACTAATTGATATTTTCATTCTGAATTCAAATTCTATCTACAGTTTATTCGACGATAGAAGTCAATTTGCATGTAAACGTTTTCCAATCGTCTAATTCATAATATTTCAGTATCATGTCGTACCTCGAGGTCGTCAGACCATGATTTGTCCACAAAATAAACTCCCACAAAAGAGAGATGGACTAGAATCAAAAGTTCTTACAAATTCACTTAATATTTATCACTTATTTTACCATTGGACCATAACAGTTAAAAAGATTTTTGTTTTAAAAATAGTGTTTTCATTAAAAAATAATATTTCCGATTGGAAAATGGAACAGAAACACCTATACAAACATGTTTCAATTGTCAACAAAGTTTACAAACGTCTAAATTGTGAGTACAATGTTTGAAAAAATACTTCTACTTCTTTAAAAATTTGACTTTTGAATATTAATTATTTCTTTATAATATTATTTCAAGAAAAAATTCAGACCTGAAGAAGGCACAAAAAGGTGCCGAAACGTTGTTGCTGTAGACAAAATTGTATAATAAAGATCGTATGACCAATGATTTAAACTTAAAATTATATCCAATTTCAAAGTTCAATTGCTTTATTATTAACATGTCAGAAGCGTCGATCAAGAATCGCCATTTCAAGAAGCAGGTCTCCAGAAGGTCCCTGTCTGGTGTATGCGCGGTCAACTCTAAAGGCGTGTTCTCATTGGCCAACCCTGACTCCAGCGGATCGAGCAAACCTGCCGAGAGGATTAAAGCGGTGTGGAAAAACTGTCACTCTCGTTTATCGCCTCCTTCAGTATTATGTAACGGAACAAAAGGTGTTTCTTTTTCGTTTCGGCAAACACTTCGGTGGGATTTCCGAGCAATGAAAGTTGTTGAGCAATCCTGTAAAGGAATGCCGCCAAAGTGATTTGCCATTTTAAGTGCTCTCTGTGCGTGGTTCGAAAACTTTTCTAAAATTACCTTAACTCAGAAGAAATGTGTTGGTACGTCTCTAACGGTAGCTTTTAATTTTCTTTTGATGTTATTGTAATGTGCGAAGCCTCGCCTTGCTTGAGAGTCTCCGAATTTTGTACGGGATCATAATCTTAACCTAAAAACGGAGCACGTGCCCGGCTAATAATTTGTAACGTTGTATAGACGCGGAGGTCGGCCACGCGCCATTAAAGTGGCAAGATTGAGGAAAATTTTAGATTATCTCGTGTCCTGCGTTTCAACTTTCTGACTTAGTAATTTCGAAAATCATGATGCGTAAATCATTATTGTAATTCGATCTATCTTTCTTGAGACGTTTTATTTTTAGTTATAATAAAGTTCCACTATTCTTTTCTCTACATGTGGTCTCTATTAATTCGTGGTGGGATAAACCCTCGCCCTGAATCATTCTAGTACCGTAAGTGTCAATGGAGAAACCAAATCCTAGGCTAAATTTTGACATGATTGAGCAGATTCCTTGTTTGATGAGAAGAAACGTGTCACTAGGAAATGAGCTAGTTCTGTTTGAAAAACCCTTATGAATTTCTCTTGTTGCTGGCGCCCTAGATCAATTGAACCTAGATAATGATGATTGAAAAAAACTGGACAATACTCTCCCGAAAATCGAGCCAAACTCGAAATGCGTAGAAATTCAAAATAAATATACGTGGTTGTTCTACGCATCAAGACGTCGTGAATTTGAATGATACTTGAGTAAAAATTATTGAAAATGAAACACTATAAAGAATCTTTTTTTTGGTGAAAGAATCACTTTGCATTTAATTGGTTTTATAAAAGAATTATTTCTTAATGTAAAGCTGATTGGTTCATAAAAAATGCAAATCGAAGAATAAATTTAAAGTTATATATAGAGTAAAAACAATTGATTTTCTTCAAAATTGGATAATGAATTGGGAAAATGACCTTTGCTGTTCAAAAAAATAATTTAAATATTGTCCAATCGCTGATTTAGATTGTCAATTAGCTGAGCATTCATACCCTGAATGCGTTTTGTACATATTAATGAAGAATTAGGAAGAGATTTACAAAAATAATTGTTAGGATGAGAACTTTCAACACATAGCGAAGCTTGATAGCAAAATTAAAGATAAATCAATAAGCAAATATCAAACTTATGTTGCAGTATGATTTCAAAATACTGGTAGAAAAATGTTTCAAAAAAGTAATTCAGATTACAATATTTCAATCTGTATTTATTCCTCATTGTTAATTATAAATTACTCTTACAGGTGGCGCCATAGAGTAGCCCTTGTAACATGCGCACAAATTTGCATTCCATGCGCGAGGAGCAGCACCGTCGCTTCTGCAAATGCGCGGTTTCGATTTAAAATTATAAAATATTCGAGGGAAGAGTATGAAAATTGGCAAGCAACATTTCAGGGCAAATCGGCATGAGAAAGCTATAAGTGATAGTAAAACATTTTTTGCGAGCGAATGAATATATATATATATATATTTATATATATATATATATACTATATTAGTCAAGTGATGCTTAAGCAGAGAAAATTTCACGTTACCAAATTATGATTATTTACCCGTAGAATAGTAGATTTGACAGCAGGATATGCAATTCTTATGTTAGTTATCAGATTGGCGACACGAAGTCGTTATACCGGGCTGACCAGAGAATCGTTTTATCTTTTGTTTAGACGCTCAAGACCTCTGGGCAGTCGTTTCCACGAAATTGTAATATAAACAATGCGTGCGCCAGGACTTTATCATAAGGGCCGGTGAAGTGTGAACTCATGAAGTCACGAACAGTCTTCACATGAGAAGAGGTATTGTACAATCGACGATGAATCAGTCATAATTAGAATAGAGATATGTAGAGCGAGATAGAAAGCGAGTGTAATACGTTAAAGAAAGAAAGCATGAAAGAGTGGGGAGCTAAGGACCGCTGCGACGGTACCGAGCGGCCCGTCAACAAAGTCGCGATGATTGAGACTCAAAAGATTCGATCTTGTACTGAGACGCACCCGCTTCCTTTTTGTTAATTGTACACTCGAACTCCAATATGAGGACAGTTTCGAAAGTTGTTTCGCACTGGCCTTGCTCCTAAACCAGCTTCCTCGAAACGTAAACAGTCAGGGCCGTATGAACCATTTCCTAATATTACGCAATCTCCGAATGTGAGTACGAACGTCAGTACCCGCGCACTGCGCCTTCGTCTCTACGCTTCTGGTGTCTCACGCTTGGTTGAAGACCGTCTCTCGCCCCGCAAGCTAAGAGACTGCGTGGGCCAGTAGCCGGCCAGCAGTTCTAGGAATCCTCAAACTGGATGGGATTATATGAGAGTTCGAGTGTACATTCAAAATCATTGAATAAATTCATCTTTCATTTTCTTATTCAAACATCAAGAGTTTTCAATTTATTTTGCGCTTTACATACTTCAAGCTTAATTCCGAGCTTTTGTAATTGAAAGTGACACTCTCCATGGATTTGAAATTTAAGAAAGGAACTGATTTTTCACTCACCTCCATTCAAGCTCATATCGGTTCTCTTCTATTTAAGGAGCAATTTTCATTCAAACATTTCATGTTGAAGCCCACTTGTGTGAGGAAATATGGGAGACTGAAAAAAATTGCTGTGCAAATCATGAAATTTGACCCAAAAAAATGAAATCACTATTTGTTTTTCGAGTTTTTACTATTTCTGAAAATTACTATTCAAATCATAACTTTCTACCAATAAAATAGCTGAAAATACTATTTTGCATAATCGGATAAAATATATTGAGTAACATACACTACATTTCACAGTATGGTGTATGGGTGAAAATATGCTTTTTATATCTTAAAAAAATCGATATAATTTTGTCAATTTTGAACCTTTTAAAAATTTTTCGACGTATTTCAAAAGAGAACGATAAGCCTTACCAGAGTCTGGAAAGAAAGTTTAAATATCTTGAATAAGGGCGTTGGAACGGTGTACAAATAATGCAGAAAATTTGTAGACGTACTCTAAAAACGCGACATTGACAGGCGTAATCTACTCGTACATATTTTCACTTCCAGCGCGGTCGGGGAAACAACGTTATGATATTCGTTCGAATAGTGCCTGTAGGGAACTCAGAGGTGGGAGGATAGGACGTGATTAAATATTTTTCCGAAAAAGGGTGGAAATGTTTTATCAAAAATTATTAAATATAATCTGCACAGAGAAAGAACATAAAATCAAATTAGGTGGGTGCAAGAGAGAGGTGAGACTTACTTAGTGGAGAAAACGTCCGATTACTCCACAGAACGGCACTCAAGTTACCCTCGCGGTAATCACAGTCACTTTCAGCGAAGCGGAATTGTTTAATTATTGGTTAATAATGCGATCTGCTGTAGAAATCGTAAAAAATTTATCATCGCGAACTACAAGTTCATGAAAAGTTCCGACTGATGTCTGCCGTCGTCTACTGGAACGGTACACTTACCTGTACATGCATCTCGCTACTCGGAAAGTCGGTAAGGAAGAGTGATGGCGTGAATTTCAAACTTCAATGAAAAATTGAAGATTATATCTTCAAGTTTTTAATTTACCTTCTTAGGAAATAATTTAATAGGAGACGACTGAAGAATCACAAAGAAGACAATATTTGAAGTAGAAAGTTCCTAAAATAACATTGCTGACATTATAAAATATCCGACACAGGAGAATTCCCGAATCTAAATAATTGAAATATAGTTAAATAAAAGAATAAAAATAAAATAAATAAAATCCAATACTTTTATTTTATGGGCATATTTTTTAGTTCATGTATTCAATTTTTTTATTGTTTAGATTCGGGAATTTTATAATTCTGAAATTTTCCTGGGTCGGCAATTATATTTCGGGAATGATCTATTATCGGGAAATTTTATTATGAGAAATTTAAAATTATGGGCAATTTTATCATTCCGGGTATTTTATATTTCGTATATTTTCTTCGTGCATTCCAATTTCCAGATTCTGAAAAGATAAGAATAATAGATTCTCTGTAAATTGAATTTTCTTTCGTTAAAGCTTCTTCGGCTTTAACGAATACATTCTCATCACGTGTCTCGTGCTTCGCGCTCGATTAACATATGTCCGAAACACGAAATTTCCTGTATTTTGTTCGACTCTATTATATTAAATGTATGTTATATTGATTTATGTACCTCGGTCCGGAATTGCTTACTGAGATATTGCAAAACAAAGTACAAATTTTATTTTTCATCATTATTTTAATATTTGTCCCTTATTTTGCATTAATCTTTATTTGCAGCTACCCTGAGAAATGCATCATTTCAATAAACGTATATTATTACAATTCATAACATGCATTGATATTGAAATAAACTAAACTTCATTGTCTTGTTTTTATAATTGAGAAATCAAATAAATATATAGTTTTACTGAAACAATACATTACTCAGGGCTTTCGCTGTCCGCCACGTGCGACCCGCCCGGTAGCTGAGGTTTGCCCTGGAAAAAATTTGTTCTGTGCTTCAAACTTAATGTTATAAGTACTTCTCAATTCAAATCTTTTTTTTTCAGTAAATGCATTTTTGCAATATGGGTCCTCTTAACACTCTAAAGGCGATTTGAAGTAAAATTATTCATCATATTTCAGTAACAGAATTGAAAGGAAAGTTTAGATACGAATACGATAATTATGGGATCGTATACTTATTAGTTAGTTGAAAATATACTCTAGAATACTTCAAATCGTATTTAAAAGTACATAGCTTAAGAGCTTTTATATGTAGGGTCCGACTTGTACTTTGAACGAGATTCAAAATTAAAAATTAAAGCCATGTTTTACCATCAGGGTTTATTGAGTCTTATTTGTTAGAGCGTTGGTTGGTACTTTGTTTAATAGGCTCCTCGCTTTTTTTGCGTTTTTATTATTGGCAGCAGTAAGGAGATAATCTAGGCATCTGGGGGAACTATCTTGTAGGATACAAGGGGAAGAAGCGATAAGGGAAGTGTATCTGGGGATTCTAACAAGGAGAGGAAGACGGAGTGTTACTAGGGATACTGGGGAATTATGGGGTAGAGAAAGAGGGTTTCCGAGTTCCCACGATGCATGCGGCCTGTACCTGAAGTATAAGGGCTTCGCGTTTCTTCAGGTATTTGTCTAACCTGGCCATACTTTTGAGTCGCTCTTGTCTGCTCGTTGGGGGGAGGGGGGGAAGGGGGTCAATTAAGCCC
>JAUMHM010000031.1:7535134-7550735 GCA_032362435.1 Melikaiella ostensackeni
AAGAGCATGGTTAGTATGGGCATCAGCGTTACCACAATGGCGCGAGAGGAGGGGGGGGGGGGGTCGGAGTTAGACCACCGGTCGGAATTGGGCCATCCTCCCCTACGTTGCCCATTGTTCCTCTTTCTTCCTAAATCTCACCTGGAATTACAGTAGAATTTTTTTCTGTTCTAAATCTTGAACTAATCTCTCCTTCAATATTATGGCATACACTTTGTACGCCGTATTAAGGAGATTAATCAGTCTATAGTTTTTTAATTCTTCTGCATTTCCTTTCTTGAATATAGGCGTGATAATCCCTTCCATCCAGCTATCCGGAAAGCCTCCTCCTTTCCATACTTTTTTTATCAGCTCAAAGAGTTTTCTTTTGAAACCCCCCTCTAAATACATCCATACTTCATTCGGTATTTCATCTTTTCCTGAAGCTTTCTTCCCTTGAACTGTTGTATGAGATTCCGTTCCTTTTAAGTGGTCCATGAAGTGATCTTTCCAATTAAAAAAAAAAGTTTATATACTTCAAAATATCTTTTTCTGTTTTTGCATTTTTTATATCTTCTAATTTGTCATCTTTTCTTTTTATCTTTGTACATTTCCTACACTTTGATCTTTTCGACTGTAAGCTTCCCACGAACCTTTACTTTCTTTCCGTTTCCTGTATAAATTCTTTACCTTTCTCTTTATTCTTGAACACTCCTTGTCTCGCCAACTTTTATGCCCTAATTCAAATCTGAATAACTTTACCTTTTTATTTTTTATGCTGTTGTTCACTTTATTTGAAAATATTTCATTCTTCTTTTACGTTCTGTTCCCAATAAACGTCAAAACTCATTTTTTCATTATATTCGCACCTGCTTTCGTCGTCTCATACCACGTAAATTCTTTTTGATTACCACCTTCTACGTTACCATTTAATATGCATCATCCTTTACCGCCCACTAACTTTATCGATTGAACTCCTTCTGTATGGGATACGTTATCTTTAGATGCTCTTTCGACTTCTTCCTCTTCTGGTCCTCTGTATATTGCTCCTTTCGTACCCGTTCTTGCGTTAAAATCTCCTCCGATTAATAAGTTTTCATTTCCCTTATCCTCAATTTCTACCTTCAGTCTAGCTGTCACATCTTTAATCTTATTTTTGCAGTATATTGTCTAAATGTTACATGTTTCGTTTCCTAGTAGAATTTTGCTCCACAGAGTTTCTTTAAAATCCTTTTCTACTTCTTCTATTTCTATTATTTCTCTCCTGGTTCCTGTAATTATACCTCCACTTGCTCTTCCTTTCTTCTTTTCTCTTGTAGCAAATTGGCATACGCATTTGAAACCCTTGGGCAACAATGGCCTGAATCTCGTCCAATCTTTCTCCTTAATTCGTGTTCCTATTAACCCGATATAATCAAAACTTTTGACAAACTTCCAGAAATCCATATCTTTTTTCTTGACACCTGCTACATTCCAAAAAAGTACTTTGCACCTCGCGGCTCTCGTTGACTTTTCTTTTTGCTCAAGGTCGTTGGCATTACTAAAAATTGAAACCTCCCCTTCTAATACTCTTCTTTAGCTTTCTCCAACTTTTCCAAACTTGGTTAACCCTCAATTTTTAACAATTTTTAAAATCCTATTTTTACCTCCTTCCCAAGTTCTACATCTGTTTTGGCTATGTCTACTAGTTTTCTTTGTATCCTCCTTTCTTCCTTGGCGAGATCATGATCTCCAAAAATCTTCTTCCCGCTCAATACTTTTTCTCTTTTCATAATCCAATGTTTTTTCTCCCCGTTACCTATTCTCGCTATCATAGTTTTCTTTCCCCCAATTCCTACAGCTGTAGCCCAGATATGTTCCACTTCCGCATCTAATTCTTTTTTAAAAAGAGCCTTTTCCTCTGTTTTTTTGTCAGTACCTTCTACTGGTAGGCCTCTTATCACTACATTCTTTTCACCTCCCTCTTCTCCTGAGCTTTAAATGCTCTTTTTTCAAAAATTCTATTATTTTTGTACTCATTTCCCCTCTAACAATTGACTTTTCCGTTTCATTTGATTCATTTTTTTTCTTTACCTCATTTTCAATATCCACTACAATTGCATTAATAGACTTTTCTAGTACCTGGCTATTCTCTTTGGTTCCTACAGTGGTTCCTACATCTACGCATAATCTACATCTTAAATCTGTTCTTTCTTTTTCCCATTCTTCTTTTCATTCCCAATTCTTCATTTAGCAGTCTTATCTCTTTATCTCAATTCTTCTTTTCCTTCTCTAATTGTAACCTCATTTGACGAAGCTCGAATTTTGTTTCCTATTTTTTCTTTTATTTTAAAATATTTCTTGATTTAAATTAAGATCTCGGAAGCTAAGGTCGAAAGACTCCTTGAAACAAGTCGACGTTCGTCTTTGAATTTTGAAGTAGTTCAAATGAGAGAATTTTAGGTAATAAAGCACTAATGGTAAAAAATGGTTACCTTTCCAGCATTGAAGGAAATTCTCGAAGTCAAGAGGTCCTCCATGTAGTGTGTAAGAGGAACGCCTTGTACCGTGACCACGGCCTCTTGAGTCAACAGAGTCTTTCCTGAATCATGCGGATGTGGTAAGTACTTTACAGTCTCATCAACCGCAATGTAGTTACAGAAGGTTAGCTGCAAAATAAAAATAATACAAATAAATATATAAATAAACTTATTATGTGTATACTATATAGATTATAGACAGAATTAAATCAATATTATTAGTCCAGAAAAATATACTTTTATTGACTGAAATTCGCTTTAATGAAACTTGTTGGCCCCTCTTAGGGGCCATCCACGAATTAAGTAAAACATTTTTGGCGAAATATGTCCCCTTCCCCTTTTCCCATGTAACAAAAGTCGTAACAAAATATTCCGGGGACCCCCCCCCCCCTTCCGCCCAATCCTAATGCAGTAAAACCCGTCAGTTGGCAGGCCGCGGTACATGTCAATGATTTTAAAGTGTACTTCGTAAAAAATAATTGGTGACCCTAAAAAAGGCTGATATGTATCAAATGAAAAAAATTGGATGGAAAATTCAGTCTAACATCTCCAACTACTTCATTCTTTAGAGTTGGCGAAAGAGTCACTAATTTTTGTTTGCTCAGTAACTGCTGCAGAGAAAAGATGTTCCTAGAAGATTCTTTACATCCCAAACAAAATGTCCATTAGTTGAGGCTGGTGAATGTAAAAGTACCTCAGCAATTGCCTTAGACGTTGTAGAGCTTCTTTATGAGTTGGCATTAGCATATTGTTGTCACTTACTGTTTCATCATTATCACTATCATAACATTAGGCATCAGAGTGTTCAACTCATCAATATCGGCGTACCCCTTTAATTAGTGGTGCCGATCCCGAAAAGGTATCATATCGGATCGTGTCGGTTTTGTCTCGGGTCGAGATAGGGTTTTCGATACTCGGTATCGGTTTGGTCTCGAAAAGTCGATATATCGACTCGGGATCGGCTCGTTTTTTCTGTATAAGTAACTCTAATTATTTATATTTTTGTGATATGAATTGTAAATTGAAAATAAGGATAAAAATTTATTCCAAATAACTTCTGAAAGAAAAAAGAAAAAATTGCTTCCATAAAAAATTGTGAAAATTATGAGTGGGCTGGGTGAAAAATGTATAATTTTAGAATTATAGAATACTACAGTGCGAAAAAGTAGCACATATTATTTGTTTTATTTTTTTGTTTATTTATGAATGTCAGAAGTCTTCTAAATTTTTCAGAAGAAGGAAATATAAGACCAGTTCTCCTACATAATAAAATTTGTAGATAAATATTATGATTGTAATTATGTTACACAAATAATTTCTAATTTAAAAAGACATTTTATTACATTTTAAATACAAAGAATGTTTCTCATATCACACAAAAATCATCCAATTTGTATACAGTACGTTCCAGACAAAAAATTATGTAATTTTTTACAGAATCAATAAATCCGCATACGAGGGCCACCAATGTGTGACAAAAAGTTTAGTTAAATCATTAAATAATTGAATTCAATTTTTTTGCCCTAAAGTCAAATCCAACAACAGCTATTTTACATAATACGTACATAATACATATGCACAACTTATAACATTGAGTATATACTGAACTGCGATTTATTTTTACAATAGTAAAATCCTATGATATTCAAAAATGGCCAAATGGGTGCCACAATCTATACTTGTGCAGCTATAAGCATACATGATTTTTAATGAAAAAATTGTAAAACACAAAATTACAAATATTCACTGTATGATGTCCACCATTTTTAATTTAGAAGATTATAAAAAATGTCAACTCTCTTTATTCATTGTGACCCTAAAGCCCCAAACACATTGTGTCAAGAAATTTACTTATACAAAAAAAAAGTGTGCCTGAAAAGGTTCAATTATTTTTTGCGTAATCACACTCAAGTTTCATTGTAAATCCCAAAGATATTTTTTTATCTGACATAAAATATTCTGGAAAAATTCTGTGCCTATGTCTCAGTAAATCTAGTAGAAAGGTCCGCCTTTTCATTTGATATTTCATACCTTTTTATATTCACTTTTATACAATCGGCAAGGTCCGATGTACTGTGAAAAAAATATTTTCTATTATTTTTTGGGCTTTTTAAAGTTTGGTGCTCCTGGCCATCCTGAATAGAAATATTTCGGATATGCGTGATATCACATCTTTTTATGAGGGCTTTTAAAGTAAAAAACAACAAAGTTCAATTGACCATGAAATAATTTTTTAAAAAAATCATTTCTTTAATAATTTCAGAATTATCCAAAAATATTCTATTTAAATCATGTAGCGATAAATTGATTCAGCTTCTCCCGAGTTTTAGGTCTTTGACGGTAGAAGGCTAGAAGCAGGCACACAAACGTGTTATTTTCAGAAATCAAAAAAATATTTTAAACAATATTTCTGGATTTTTCTGTCAACACAGAGTGTCACCTATTCACCCTTTGTCACTTATTTTAAAACTTATCACCTATTTCACCTATTTTCGAAATTTTCTCATCTTTTTACCTTATTTCGGTTGAAAAACTAAAATTTTTATTAAAAATTGTAATTTACAATGCCTTGTATTTAATTCGTGTGAGCTGAAATGAGCTGAAATTTTGCTGAGGCAGGAAGAAAGCCGGGAAATGACAGTGAATTTATTTTCTGGTCGAAAATTTTGTTAATTCATATAGTTTTTGGTGAAGAACTTATTCAATCCGGACTTCAAGTGGGAAGTGAAATTTTGCAATTTTTGTTTGAACCCTTCTCTAGATTTACCACATTCTTGTAAATTCATTAATTTGAAATTCAAGTAGTAAAAAGTGGACACTTTCAAATTGAAAAGCTTCATAATTGAGTAATTTTACATTTAAAGCCCTCAATATTCAAGAAGAAATTTAATTTTCAAGATTTTGAAATTGAACCGTTTGAGATTCTGCAAATTTACTTCAAGTTGAAAGCCTTAATAAGTGTTGAATAATTTCAGATTGGAATAGTAAAAATTGCTTGGATTCAAATTGGAATCGATCAAAGTTGCAGAATTAAAAATTAAAGCCCCTTAATGCTTTGATAAGTATTATCTCCAAACAATGAAAATCGAAAAATTACACATTAATATTTTTAATATTGAACAATTTGGAATGAGGAGCATTTGAAATTGAAAAAAGTGAACGTAAACGTTTTTGTACAAATTTAATTTGAAATCCTTCATAGTTGAACAATTTTAAATTGAATATACTAAAAGTGGCATAATTTTAAATTGATACTTTATAAATTGCACAATTTTAAACTATAGTAAAAATTTATAAGTTTATACAATTTTTAATTTAAATCCTTTAAAGTTATTTATAAATGAGTCAACTTCAAATGCGGAGTCTTAATAGTTGAACAGTTTTCAGTATTTTAACGTTCAATATTCAATTTGAATTTTTGTGTTGTTTGAAGACCTCAAAATAAAAATGGGTCAATGTTGATGGCCTATACTTCTAAATGATTCAATACAATTTTAAATATGTTTTATTCCGAGAGTGGTGCATTTATTTTAACTTTCGTTCATTACGGTGGTCTTTTGAAAAGAAAAAAACAATAAGAAAAAAATTCCCGGGGTCACTGAAGTTCAAAAATTCGAACTGATAAATTTTTTCATTTTAAGCAATCAAATCTAAACTGCAAATAAAAGCACTAAAAGTAGAACTCTTTTCAATTTTAAACTTTTTGAATTAAAGCTTAAAACATTTTTCATTCAGAATTGTTCAATTCAAACGCTGAATAATTTACACGTACAAAATGAAAGCTTTCAAACTTTGAGTTTTCAATTGAAAAATTTCAAATTAAATGTCTACTGCAAAAAAAGGGGTTGAAAATTACCACATTAATAATGGTGGCAATTGAAATAAAAATAATGATTAACATGGTAATTAAACCAAGAAAATGTAAAATTACAGCGAATAACGTGGTAATTTTACCAAAAAAGTGTAAAGTTACAATCACAGTGTTTAACATGGTAAAATCACACTCAAAAAGATTACACTATGATTTAAATTTACCACGTTAATAACTTGTGTTTCATGTCCACCGATTTACGTAGCAAAATTACACTTATACATCACTTTTTAAAATTGTTAAATTCCACCTTTAATCGCTGCAAGTTCACAATAAACTACTAGAATTAAAACATGAATGACAGTCAACATTTACGCTACTTGTAATTTTCAAGCACTTTTTTTACAGTGTCGTTAAACTGCAAAATTTTGAATTTTAAACTTGTATAAACTGAGTAGTACAAACATTCCTGAAAAAAATATAAATCCACGCTATAATTTTCGATCCTCTAAAATGAAAAATGAATCAATAAATTTGTTAATATTCAAAATTATACCACTTGAAGCAATTTTACGTTAAAAACATTAAAAATGGAACAAACTTAGAATTTTTTTAAAAACCGAAAACACTTTTCAAATTACAAGTTAAATTATTTTTATTAGAAGTAGTTTGAAATTATCAGTTGTTCAATTGTTATCCACAGATACAAGTTCAACACTGAGTCGATGTGGGTCACGATAAAACAAACCATTGGAGAGGTTCAAGACATTTGATCTCTAATCGCCGAATGATACCTGTATGAAAATTGTAATTTAACGCTTTACGTGAAAATATTTCGACTTTATAGGCAAAGAAGAAATAAGCTAGCTGAGCTTAAACAATTTCGGTGGCAAACTTCAGCACGTTGGAATGTGTGGAAATTATCGAAGAATTCTTCTAATAAAATAAGTGTAAGTTTCCCGGTTCCTTAAAACCAGTACAATTTAGCAAGGTTACCAGTTTACAAGGATAGCCAACTTCACAGGTTTATTACTTCCCACGCAAACATCATAAGCGTTCTACAAATCTTAAAATAATGATTATGGTGGGGTGAGATATGCAATTCGCAAAACAATTTAGTTACATGGTTGCCAACAAACTAGACGCTTTAGTCCCCACTTATAGGTTTGGAAGTCGCTAGAAATTGCCAACTTCAAAAAATTAAACGTCGACAGAAATCGCCAGTAGAAGTGTCCCCGGTATCTGTCATTACCTACTATCGAAAATTGTGTGAGCAGGTGCTTCTGAATTTATCGATTGTGTCAAATAATAATGGCCGACACCGAGGGCACTTTCGCAAATAAACATTTGTCTTATGATAAACGTTGATAAAAATTGCTGGATCGCCAGCAAATAGCCAACACTAATGTTAAAAATCGCGGGATCGCCAGTAAATAGCCAAGAGTAGATTTAAATCGCCATAGTTAAGGGTCCGGATCAAAGAACAGGTTAAACTTTCTGGCGTTCAGAGCGAAGAGACTCCTGACGGCTTGAATTAAAGCGACGTCCACAGCCCCCCCCCCCCCCCTGAGAGCCAGAAAGTTATAACCTGTTCTTTGAGCCAGACCCTCAGTTGTCTCCGACGCCAAATCTCAAAAAATGGTCGCCAAATGGGGGAAAAAAGTTCCAAAAATGGCGATAAATCGCCAGGGTTGCGAACACTGTTTAGTTAGACTGTAGAACAAGGGTGTTACGCCATTCTAAAATTTCGTGCCTGCGGCGGGAATAGCAAACAGTGGCGCTGCGATCGTCACTCGGTATATTTAAATTGCAATTACTGCAAAGCGCGCTAAATTTTTTATTCTTTATAAAATTTTAACGGTTTTCGAAGTTTCTCAAGACTAATTTACAATCCAAATTATTTTGTTCTTCTGTCCAGCACTATCCTAGTTACCTCAGTGAGTTTGTCGGGTAATATATTTATTATTTGATACAGAATATACTTACCTTTTCACGGAGCAAAATTTCGATATTTTAAAATTTATTTCTAAATCATAACTCCTATCGACTCCGTTTCTCGCCTCAAAATTTGTTGATTTCCCAAATTAATTTTTTCAAAAAAAAGACAAGAAGTGGTTGATTTAATTTGGACAAAAGTAATTATTTCATTTTTCACTCGATTTTATCCTGGAAAAATTTATTTCGAAAAAAGCAAAACTTGGGGGCAAGAAACGAAGCTGATAGGGGTTCTCATTGTTTATAAATCACTATATTAAGTCCGTAATTTCGCCCCGCGAAAAAGTACCGTATATTATGTATTCTCTTTTGAAGTAAACATATAAAATAAATAACAAGTTTGTACTTCGTAGATTTTGTAGGATTTATTGTTCCTTATCGTTTTTGTTATCATTGTTTATAAAATTCTGTTTTTATTTATTTATTTTTTTTGCAATTCTAAAATATATTGAAATTGTAAAATCGACAGGACTGAAAGAGATAAATGAATGATGGCACAATACAAACCACCTTAAAAATCTCGACAGTTTTTCTTGGTTATTTTTTTATAAAATTTTTTTGTTTTTATTGTCTTGCAATTGTAAACTATACTTATATGGGTATTAAAAAATAGATAAATTTTTACTTTAAAGTTCTTTTATTACCTGTATTGACCAAAAATCTGAAAAATTGAAATCAACCTCTGAAACTTGAGCGTAGGTTATGTTATTGTGTTTACAAAATTTCACCATAAAAAGTAAACTACTTACAGACATAAAGTATCCATCAGGAGCTAAAACCTGTTTCTCCCAAACAATATCGGTCTCTAAAAAATGTTTTTCGCAAGCGACTTGTCCAGTTTTGCACAAAACATCACTTTCGTGCCACAGAATTGCACGTTGCCTTTGTTTAACACAATTTTGCGGTACAGACTAGAACCGCTAGTTCACCGCTCCACCCTGTGGACAAACCATGACACAATTTTGTGTGACTACAGAATGGGTCATGGCATACCCCTGCTGTAGAATAATGGTCTGGATTACGAAAAAAGTCGGAGATCGAGAGAAAGTTCTTTTTATAGGTGTGCTGATGGACGACGCCGTCCATCCACCTTCGAAGGGTTTCGCCTACGAAACCCTAAAAATAATCACCTGTATCGAGACCTTTGATGTATGCGTCCAAATTGGGATAGTTTCGATCAAGCTGACATGTTTGAGAAACCGGAAAATTAGCAATAGACAAGAAACCTTTTCGGTAACGAAACATGCTGCACAACTCGCACATACACGAATATGAGGTATAGGGATGGATGGTAGAAGCATTATTATGAGCGCGTTGGTCGCGAGAGTGGAACAATTGAATCGCCGGGGTGCAATACGTTTCGTGGTGAAATTAACGCCCGCGGCATTGTGGTTCATGACCAAAGGTTCGGGTTGCAGTCTGCACCCTGGACCGCCGTATTAGCAATCAACGAAGCCGACTATATTGCGTCATATCACTGCCATTTATGCTTCCTGCAGATTTTACTGACGAGCATAAATGAAAAACAGGCAACTTCTTACTCCTAAAGAGTGAAAAGAATTCTCTTCAGATGTAAAAAGGATATAAAAAGACATATTTTACTACAAAATTTTTCAGTTCTGAAAATTAATTTGATTTAGTGTTTCAATAATGTTATATTTCCAATAGTGTCTGTCGCCAAATAACCAAACGAATGTGTAGGTGATCTCTTCCTGACTTCGACTTATCGTAGTGTCATTTCCCAAGCTTCGACTTCTTGTTTACCGTTCTGAAATTCTCTATTACCTAATGAAATTTTTTCCCACTTCGACAGTAAATTTTTCTTGAATTTGGGGTTGTTTTCTAGTGAGGATGAATTCAATTACCGTCGCAGATTTTTGTGAAAATTTTGAATTTTCGCTTTGATTGGAAGTTACTGAATGAACGTGAAAATAATTATAATCAAATTTTGCTGTAGATTAATAAAAACTTTCAATATGTTTCACCTAGAAAAATCCTCAATACTGTCACTCGATGGAAACAAACTATTTTCACGTCGTTCAGTAAGAAGGAAAGCGCTTTCTTTGACTTTCTGGAAGAACGCACTGAAGTTTGTTGATAATTATTATACAAATGAAAGTACTTTTAGTGAAGGCATAAGGAGCCGTTCATTTACTTGTTTTTCTGTTTAATCGGTTGGGGTTGGGGTCGGTAACGAATTGAAGATAATAAGGAAGCATATCAGTCATTTATTGAAACGTTCGCTCTGACGTATTGTTCTTAATGTATAATATTCGAACAGTTCGTTTTATTCGGTTTTGGTCTCGTTTTACTCCCTGGATAAAATGTTTCTTTAGAACAGTCGTCCTGAATTTATATTCATAAGTTCTATAGCATTTATTTATCTGTTATTTTTCTAGAATCATCTTTTTTTTCTTCTGGTTCCACATTTTCTAACCATTCGTAGACAGATTCTGGAGTACATGCGAGACTGTATTCACAATCCTTCTCTGCTTCCAGCCATGTTGTGTTTTTTGATAACTGCTTCTCGTTTTGCTTCCTCTTGATTTCGTTGCGTTAAAGATCATTAACTGGCGAGACGTTTCTGTTTAATTTCGAGTTTCTTGCGTTTTAAATTTAACCTAGCTTCTTTTGCCGAAATTACATCCATTGATTCAATTTTATTGTTTTATTGTTTTTTTCTACGTTTACGAAATCTTCTTCGATTTCCCGTAAACTTTTCGCTAAAACAAATTCAATTTCTGAGTTTCAATCATCGTTTTCACTTGAAGCCTTTGACCTTGTATGTAAACTAGGTTATACTGCAGTTGACGTTTCTTGTTCCATTTGATTTTCAACGATGAAGAAATAAAGAATATTCTGAATAACTTGTTCTGGATTTAATTCTATTCTTAATATATAAGCAATTTGTAGTAAGCGACCTTTGCTTGGTTGAAACTCCAAATGAAATGATATGTAAATCTTGAAGGACCTCTACGGGGGTCTCTTCTAGTATTTTTTCTATTCCACGTCATAGAATATTCGTTCTCTGGCCATTTTTACAGCTACAATTTGTAGAATTTCCTGCTGCGTATTGAAGATTTCACTTCCGTGCAGTTTTTTCCACTCTATTTCTATAGCACTGGAATTATATCCAAAATGTTAACCATAACAAAAGCATGTCGATTAGTCGATAACTTTGAGAATTCGAATCTTTAAAACTGATTTGAATAGTTCAAGCGGGCACAGTGTCCATTAGAAAGGATTCACGATTTTCCGTTAGTAGTATGAGGTAACGTTGATCACGTCGGTAGATTTTCACGCGTAATTTGATTTCCCGCGTAACTAGCGTTGGCCTGATAGTCGTCACCCCAGTAATTGCTCTTCTGTCAATTATCTTGACCTGGTTGGTCTTCAATTATGAGATTCTGACACGCACACACAATGATAGGGTCGTGATTGTGTAGCGGCGAAGAACTCATCTGTAAGTTATCAGCTGGGTCATCCCAAATTCGATTATAATAGGTGAAACTGCAACTTTACATCCCCTCAATGCTGTATAGATGACTATTTTGTAAAACTTGTTTGTGGAAGAAAGAAGAAACTATTAAATTAGCCTCAAATCGCAAAATTGTTAATTAAAAAATTGGCACATCAATTCGCACTGTTTTGAAGAATGCAAACATATCAGATTGCAGATTAGAGATATTCTAAAAACCAAATTGGGAGTATTGTGACATCAAAACATTCAACATTTATAAAAGGTAAAAAGTGGTGTGGTGTAAACTAACCTTACCCTACTCTCAAAATAGCAATCAATCTCCTCCTTGTTTAAATTCCACGTTTTAAAGCAACGTCAGTAAGCTTTGGTTAAATGAAACTTTCTCTCGACAGTGGGTGTTGGAAACTGTTATTTGTCAATCCCTCAGCCAGTGGTAACTCGATCACTTGTTTGAGTTTGCTTTTCATTTATCGGTTAGATTTGGCATACCTCTGCGTTTTCACATAAAAGCTTCCAGGCTCAAAAACTCGGCGTTAATTGATCGCAGATCGTTACAGTACCGACCAGTAGTATGAGGGCGGCAGTTTTCTGACATTCGCTAGATGCTCATAATTTTCAACAAAAGAATTAAATTTTTTCTTTTAAATTATCAGAAAACATAAAGAAATTCTACAAAAATCAGCCGTAAGTGAAGTCGTTGAGCTAATTCTGCAAGATCTATTCATTACAAAAATGAATGGATATTTCAGCGTATTCGTAAATTATTAACACCTCCCCGAAATATTAAACAATTAGGATAAAAAATGTATTTGAAATTGTTGTTAAAAAACTGATTGGCAGCTTCTGATACATTGAAAAAAGCGGTAATTCGCAAGGTTGACAATTTTGAGACTAAAAAAGTAATAATCGTGCGCGTAGCACGCGTGTTTTTTATAGTTTTGTAACAAAAATCAAAATCGGTCAATATAATAGTTACACGGGGAACCTTTTGTAAAATCTTAAAAATGCGATAATTTTCTCAACTGTAATGGAAGTCTAATCGTTCACCTGGGGTGTGGTGGCTTTCGGCATACTGGAAAAAGTGATAATTCGCAAAGTTGATATAATTTTTAAAAAATTCAAAATGGCGGTAGTCTTAATGTTCTCATGTCCGCCATTATTTACATTTCAAAACTTCGTGCAAAACTGCCTATTGCGCCTATTGGTTATATGTGAAGCCCATTCATCAGAAAAAAAATACTATAAGTTGCCCTGAGTTGAGGACCCAAGAGAATCGAAAAATAACTTTAAGTATCCTTTTCTTTCTCCTCCCACGCATCGATTTAACCGCTTTGGATAGTGCTATTTGTTGAATTTTATGATTTAGAGGACCAGAGGACCACGCGTACGATAATTCAGTCGTCTGCACATTCAGCCTTCAAAACCCCTATATCATCAAAGTCCGCGGGGAATCCGCGCCCTCGTATCTTCTGTGACACAAAGTCGATATACGGAGGTGATTATTAATTTCCATCTGCACATATTCCCATGTTGTCTTTCGGTGTATCCACAATATTGTAATTTACTTTCTGAAATTTGCGAAAATTGCGAAGAAAGAAAATTTGCGAAAATTGTAGAGCATTGAAAAACTCCTTATGCTTTGCTCCATAGACAGTACAGTTATAGAAAAAACAGTAGTGCTGGCGACGTCTTGAGACACCTTCCCATCAAATTAATTCATGCTCCACATAATATGTTCTGCCATTCACCTAAACTTTGCTTGGCTTCAATCTTTTTATTTGGTATTTGATGTGTTGAAGCTCAGTAAGAATTGCATTCTTCATCTATGCTACATAATATCAGAAGACAAGACAGGAATAATATCAGGAGACAAGAGACGAAGAAGGTCGAAGATTCTGCCAAATTGGTGTAGATAAAGAGTTGTTCGGAACAATCTACCGATTTTTGCTGGTAAGCATTTACTTCAGATGTGCCATCACATGCGTAATTTATAATCAGTTTCAACTTTTTAGCATTTTCAGGTGGTACAATAGTTTCAACTTTTAATCATCTCTGTGCAGTATGGTTTAGAAGTTATTATATTGTATTTGGATAGTAGCGCCTGTTTCATCAATCTCTATCGCTGAAATGGGGGATAACATTCATCTTTGTCATGTGTAAGATGCTTATAAGATGGAAGAATGCCAGCGTTTTCTTTTTCTTCAAAAGTTTCCTCAGAAGTTCATATTTATTCTTAGTTAATTGCATGTCGATAAATAGGGCCAAGTGCTTCATCGTCAGTGAACGGTATCGGTAGAATATCTGTGTTCTGTGATTTTGCAGATTCCATATCCGCAGTTGAAGCCTCTGAAAGCGAAAACACAGCACCCACCCATGACTTATAGTCACGCACAAACCTATCTTTCTTGAAAAAAGAAGCCTTTAATCTCTTTTTGCATGCAGGTATAAAATATTGGATTAGTCTCTTTCGCACTGACTCTTGCAACAAAAGAAGTAAGCGAGACTCGCAGTAGGTTCCAGAATATAGATGTCTTGCTTGATCCTTTGGTAGAAAAGGCTGAGTGACTGATAATAGAGGACAGCTACTCTTTTAATGTATCGATTACAATTATCTTCAATCAGCGTAGAAAAAAAAAACGAGAAAAAAACAACGTGCGATAACATCTTATTGATAAAATTAAGTGTTTTTAAAAACCTACGATTGAATTTGTTGATTTGTTTGGCAAACTCCAAGCCTAAATAAGAGCCTTCCGGCATGATTACAAGCTGAGTCAGCATCATTTGCTTTCATTTACTGCAGACACCAGTTATAAATAATTTTGAATTTTTCCAAAATTTACGCATAAACAGAACTTCACGGTAACTACTCGATTTTTTGCAAAAGATTTAATGCATTGTTTCACGAAATACGACGCTACAAAGTTGACCAAGTTATAAAAGGTGTTTTTAACCACGGTTTTTCACCTTCATTAGAAATTTATATAGAAACTTATGAACGTATCGTGGTCGGATGGTACTGTACTTATGCGTAATAAAATGAGGATTGACAAGATGGTTTTCTTATTCACAGGGATTTTTCAATACAAGTTTTTCAATAATTTCTAGAGGAACCAGGATTTATAAAACCGATAGTAGATGTTTTTATGTAAATGTACTCTCTGCAGATATTACCAGAAGCGGACTGCATTTTTGTCAATCGTGCAGACTATCAAATTTTGTCTCCTTACTCTCACTCCATAGATCAATCTCGTTCAAAGCAATTTTTGAGAGTTATTAATTTATTGCTGTGCTAATAATTATAAGTAACGTCAAATCAATAAAAATAAGTGTGTTAGTGTGCGAAATGGAAATGAACCATTAATGCAGCGTATTGAACCTGTTACTTTGTTAAAATATCTCTTAGGAGTTAAATGTTGCATTATCTTTTGGAACTTATGCAGGCACATATGGATACTACCAGAAACTCACCAGTATATGGTAAATTTCTAAACCATATATCTCTCCCGGGATTTAACGGGAACAGTTTATAATACGCCTGGACTCAGGCTTAACATAAAATACGTTGCATTCTGCAAGCGTGCTTGAGCGCGTGTACTATATCGAAATACAATGCAGCATGAGTAAACACAACGCCTACGCCCGTAGGGAATTGTTCAATTTTAGTTTAAGCTCATGCAAACGGGTAGGCGGAAATAACGGTTGAACAGGGACTGCCTGCGTTATGGAAGGAATATTGAATAACAAGGTTCGTTCGCGGTGACTCTTCAGTTCTGCTAATGACGTTCAATAATGCTAATAATGTTTATAATATATATA
>JAUMHM010000031.1:7599924-7610122 GCA_032362435.1 Melikaiella ostensackeni
TATGGAATATTTCAAAGTATGGAAGAAGTGCCATCCTATCGTATGGAAAAATTACAATTATTTCTTACAGTGTACCTTTTCCACATATCCTGAATCGCCTTTTCGGTAATCTAACCTCAATAAAAATCAAACTCCTACACCGGATTTGCGACGACCCAATGACCATTGATGTCACTACACGAACTCCATGAGGTCGTGTAGCAGAAGCCAACAAAATATATGTCTTTTTCGCAAATCCGGTATAGCAATTTGCTTTTTTGAGATTATGTTGCCGAAAAGGAGATTCGTGATTGGTGTACGAGCTAAACCAAGTCTAAGAAAAGTGTAACCAGTGGAAAATGCTGTCATTGTATCTTTTTCACTTAATTCGGATCTCCTTTTCAGCAATCCATCCTCAAAGAAGCACATTTCTGCACCGGATTTGCGGAAGATGTCCATTTTTGCTCGCTTCTTCTACACCACCTCATGAGCTCCTGAAGCAAAATCAATGGTCATTGCTCCTTCTCTAATACGATGTATAGATTTGATTCTTTTGAGGCTAGATTGCCGAAAAGAAGACTCGGGATTGGTGTACAGGCTACACCAAGTGTAAGAGAAGTGTAACTAGTGGAATAAGCTATATATTAATACAGGATTAAATGTTTAAAATTATTACCTAATCTAATTTTTTATATATCAAATTTTCGCGATCAATATATTTCAAACCTTGGAAACTTAGAAACATTTCCAAAGTTTCATTGAACTTTAGAACCCTACTGAAGGGTACACATACATACCTCTTCAATGCCTTTTCATGCTTACAATTGAGCACTCTAAGCTAACGTCACATAGTCTCACCGTGTGAAGGCTCTTTTACACGATCGTCAATGAGCAGGCGGATAAACTCTTTTCCTCTCACTCCACCATGTGACGATGTCATACTTCTATCTCACTTGAAATTTTTAACCAGTGAAAAGAATCTCAACAGGCGGAGAAAAATCTAGAGTATAATGAATCAGTGGGAAGAAACTCGTTGTAGATGTGGGTCTCTTATCGAGTGACAAGAAATCGTGTTCATAATAACGTTTGATTGAACGAGGGAAAAATCAAAACGTAGAAATGCGTTTTTGATTAACAATTACTTTATATCAAATTATAGAAGTTTAATGCAGCTTCTTCTTTCTCAAGAAAATGATTGCATATTCTAATAAATGAAGACACATTTAGTGCATTAAACGAGATTTGAAGAATTTACTTCGTCATTTTTGAAGCGTCATTAATGTGAATTCCTCCAATTTCATAAATTTCGAATAAAGTTTCGAATTTTTCAATCTAAAAATTGTCCCAACACCAACGATTTTCATTTTCAATTATTCCTTTCGAATAAAAATAAAATTTCATGCCTATATTTCAACTTTTACCTTACCAATTTTTGAGAAAACAGCGAGGAGCTGTTATTACCCCCAGAACAACGACCGCATCTAGGTGTATAATATCTTTGAAGAGAGTTAACCCGGCTGCTTACTGATCTAAGGTCAAAATTGGTGAAGATCGATAGGTCTATATGTTCGAAGCTAATCTTCGTGACTATCTAACGTCATCTTGAATCACGTTCAGTCAAATCGATCTGGTACTCTAACCTCAAATTGTGGACATTTTGTTACATTTCGTGTATTGAAAGGTCATCAACCGACAACAAGATGAAAAATAAGATGAAAAATACGTGATACATATTTCAAGAACTTTGACACCCCCCCCCCCTGCGTGATATATTGTTCATAGTTCTGAACACGGAGAATGATACTCTTGCGGACCCCTCACCCCCCTGAACGTATCGCATATTTTGTGAATGAGAGCGCAGTCCCATGGAGGTAGATTAGTAGAATAGTGGAATAGATTTGACCAATGAGGTGATTGCACAAACTCTTACAATCACCTCATTGGTCGAATCTATTCCACTATTCTACTAATCTACCTTCATGGGACTGCGCCCTGATCCCGATGCTATACCAACTATGCTAACCTGCCGGACAATCCCACCTACCCTTTTATGTCTGTGACGTTATGATAAAATACCTAATTGCTACGTCTGCACGCAGTCTTCAAGATAGTATCTTTGAGACGGTGTATTTTGTTTAATACAGGTGCATCGCCTGAACGCTGTCTTTAAAGAAGTGTCTTCAAGACAGTCCGCATTGAAGACAGCGTGTAGCTGAGTCCGATCGGTGATTAAGATAAGCTGTCTTGAAGACACCTGAGATCTCTGTTGAAGACAGTAAGGGCTGCCACCCAACGAAAATTAAGCGCGAATATGAAATGGTGTTTGTATTATAGTATAAGTTTCCAATTATCTTGAAATAATTGAATATTTTTAATGAATTACTAATAATTTTATACTCAGTCATTCTTATCAGATTCAACAATTATTTATTTGATATTTTTTCATCAAAAATTTATTTACTTAATATTGTTAACTATTGACAATACAAACATCATTTCATATTCACACTTAATCTTTGTTGGGTGGCAGCCCTTATTGTCTTCAATAGGGATCTCGGGTGTCTTTGAGACAGCCTGACTTAAACACCTCTCAGACTCACCTAGATGCTGTCTTCAATACAGACTGTCTCAAGAGCATGTCTAACAGAGGTCACGTGACCAAACTAATGCTCAGTTTTTTAATCTTTATTTTTGGAACGATTTACTCTTTCTGTAAATAAAATATCGCTCTGAAACTTCAGGGAATGCAGAAGGAAACAGTAACTTACGTTTGTATTCATCATTTGGGTGAAAAGTAAAAAAAAATTCTGGAAGAATTTAAAACTGGAGCAACGCCAGATTTTTTTTTCAAACAACTTATATCCTCACGAAATGAGATATGTAGTTGAAATTTTCGGAAATTACATAAGCGGCACTAAGGAACGTTTTTATGATCCCAATTATTTGCAGTTGAAGAAAAAAAATTTTCAATAAGAGACTAAATTTTGAGAATTACCGAACGCGCGACGGCCTACATAACGAAGTTCACAATGACAGTAAGTGACAGGTCTCGAGCTGACATGAGGATCTCAATCGATCCTACCCGCAGAAAACTAGGTTGCGGAAATGGAATGCTGTTCACGGTTTCTACAGCACAGTCGTTAATTGTTCAAATTCAGTTTCTCATTAAAAATTTTTTTTCGAGTGCAAATAATTATGACCATAAAAACGTTCCTCAGTACCGTTCATGTTATTTCTGAAAACTTCAACTCAATATCTCATTTCGTGTCGATATAAGTTGTTTGAAAAAAAATTCTGACGTTGCTCAGTTTTAATTTCTTCGAGAAATTTTTTTTACGAGTTTCCACCCAAATGAGGTATAGAAACGTAAGTTACTGCTTCTTTTCGCATTTCCCGAAGTTTCAGAGCGATATTTAATTTACAAAAAGAGTGAATCGTTCAAATAATACCCTAATAGCACGGAGCGTTCCAGGAACTAGCCGCTGGGACTTTCGGAATGTTCCAGGCACGTCGCTGGGCCGTGTGAAATGTCCGCCCTCTTGGAACGTTTCAGCAACATTCCACTGGGACTTGAAGGGGACTTACCGTTATTATTATTATTATTATTATTAACAATAAATATCACGTAAACCGTAAGAAATCGGTAAAAATCGATGTTAGTTTATAATATAGATATTATATTAGAGTATAGTATACGCGGTTCTTAAAAGTAAAAAATGACATCCATTTTTACCTATCTCTTACGGTTTACGAGATATTTGTTATTAAAAATAACAATAACGGTAAGTCCCCTTCAAGTTCCAGTGGAACGATGCTGGAACGTTTCAAGAGGGCGGACATTTCACACGGCCCAGCGACGTGCCTGGTACGTTCCAGTGGAACGTTCCGAAAGTCCCAGCGGCTAGTTCCTGGAACGTTTCCGGAACGTTTCGTGCTATTAGGGTAAAGATTAAGAATTGAGCTTCAGTTTGGTCACGTGACTTCTGTCAGACATGCTCTTAAAGACACTCTCTTGAAGACAGCGTGCAGGCGAGGCACCTGTATTTTACAAAATATACTGTCTTAGAGGCACTATTTTTAAGACAGCGTGCAGACATAGCAACTGAGTATTTTAACATGACGTCAGAGTCATAAAAAGGTAGGTGGAGAGTTGGTAATTTACGCGTTACTCGGAAGTTTCTGACGTATGATAAGTTTTCTACGTAATATACGTAGAAAAATGTAGAAAACTTAGTGAGATACGTTTCAAGATGGTGGACATGTCAAGTTATACGTGCCATGTACACATAACCTCATATTTCAAATTGATTCATTTTATGAATTAAATGATTCACAATAACAAATAAACAAGAAGAAATAATAATTATGCCTGGACTGGGGAAAATACGTGATACTGTGTAGTCACAAGGAAGATTGTGAATGTCGAGAATCAAAAGGACAGAAAACTGCCGCAAAATGTATGGTTTCCTACGAAAAATTACAAATCTTGGATTCAAAGCGACGAAAAAATCACAGACATCTAAATAATTGTCAATTTTTTTATACAAGATGTATTTTTCATGATGAATAATTATATAATACGTGAATATAGGTTATATTTTAAAAACGCGACGCATGCGCCCTGCGTATTTTGATTTGGACGTACAATATGTTGCCTAATGTAGAAAACTATGGACGTAATATACGCGTAGAAAACCACGTTTAATACCTAGAGCATTCTACGTTCCCAACTCTGGGTAGATGTGATTGTCAGGAAGGTCAGCATAGTTGGGGCGCAATCCGATGGAGGGTAGATTACAGGTAATAGAATAATGGAATAGTTTCGACCAATGAGGTGATTGCTACTGTTTGTGCAATCACCTCATTGGTCGAAATTATTCCACCATTCTACTAATGTACCTCCATGGGACTGTGCCCTCATTCACAAAATACGTGATACGTTCTGGGCGTTGAGGGGGCTGCAAAAGTATCATTTTCCATGTTAAGAACAATGAAAATAAATCACGCAGGGGGTGTCAAAATTCTTGAAATATGTATCACGTGTTTTCTATTCTATTTTTCATCTTCTCGTCGGCTGACGACCTTTCAGTACACGAAATAAAATAAAATGTGAGAAATTTGAGGTTAGAGTACTAGATCGATTCGATCGAACGTGATTTAAGATGACGTCACACAGTCACGAAAGTCACGAAGATTAGTCGCGGACGTATAGACCTATTGATCTTCACCAATTTTGACCTTTGGGGCCCTAGAATTATCGGCACTTACATGTTCAATTTACCAAAATAGTTAGGCATTTCTGTGTAAAATTCCTTCAAGATGAAAAAGTGTATTTCTCTTGTCTTCGATCTTCAAGGCCTTTCACACAATTGTCATTCAGCAGCCGGATAAACTCTCGTCTTCTCATGAAAAATGCATATTATTGACATTTTAATCATCGTGCCATTAACTATTTCTTATTTTCCTCATCTCCCATAATATATTTATTTTTAACAAGAGCATGTAAACGGAAAATTAGTATAAATCATTACAATATTAATCATTTTGACTAATTTGTAATTTTGACGATGCCATACTTCTATTTTACTCTAGATTTTTCTCCGTCTGTAGATATTCTGCTCACTGGTAAAAAATTTAAAGAGAGATAAGAGTATTGCATCGTCACATGGTAGAATAAGAGGAAAAAAGTTTATCCGACTGCTGACTGACGATCGTGTGAAAGAGCCGTCACACGGTGAGACTATGTGACTTGTCTTGGAGTACTCAATCAAAAACATGTAAAGGCATTGAAAAGGTATGAATGTGTACCTTTAAGTAGGGTTGTGAGGTTTGATGAAACTTTGGAAACGTTTCAAAGTTTCCAAGGTTTAAAATATATCGAGCGCGTAAAATCGATGTATAAAAAATGAGATTATGTATTAATTTTGAACACTTAATCTTGTATTATTATATAGCTAATTCCACTGGTTACACTTTTCTTATACGTGGTGTAGCTTTCACATCGATCGAGAGTCTCCTTTTTGGCAATCTAGCCGCAAAAAAATCAAATTCCTACATCGTATTTGCGAAGGACCAATGTCCATCGACTTCGCTTCATTAGCTCATGAGGTGGCGTAGCAGAAGTCAGCAGAAATAGACGTCTTTCGCAAATATAGTGCAGAAATGTGCTTCTTTGAGGATAGATTGCTGAAAAGGAGATCCGAATTAAGTGAAAAAGATACGCTGACAGCATTTTCAACAGGTTACACTTTTCTTACATTTATTTAAGCTCTCACACTAATCACAAATCTCCTTTTCGGCAACCTAACCTCAAAAAAGCACATTGCTACACCGGATTTGCGAAAAAGAGATCCATGAGTCTGAGATGATGAGCGGGAGGCGTTGCAAAGGCTGTGGCGTTCAGCAGTTCCGTAGCTATAAAGCGAGCAATTCGAAAACTCGCGTGCATATTTTGCATTTATTTTTAAGTATGTTACACGCGAAAAAATTTTCTTTCATTAATGAGTCTCCATTATTAAAAAAGGTCCATACCTTATGATAACAAAAATCTACATTTGTACAAAATTAAGTTGATTGATATTATGTATTACTACTGGAAATAGTTCATACGGCCCTGATTGATGACATTGGAGTCGCACCGCCATATGTCCAAGGCCATTTTAGGCAAGAACCAGAGTCGGACTTTTATGGGATTTCAGTGTAATTTTTTTCTGTATCTACACGTTGTTATTGAATAACCTAGCTTCAGCCTGTAGTTTGCAGTGTTTTAATGAAACGCTTTATTGACTTACATTTAGAGAATGGACTGACATTAACTTGACCGTCATTCACCGGTATTTGCTTGTCTCTTACCCGTCATATGACATGTCATTTACCGGTTATTTACCAACCAAGCGTCATTACTAGAGTTGGGTACTTGCCCTCAACGGGTAAATTTACCCATTTTAACGGTATTCATGGTAATAACGCTTATTTGGTAAATGACGGGTAAAAGACAACTAAATACCAGTAAATATCGGTCAGACACTGATTAAATATTTAGTCCAATCAAAAGTCCACGCTCTATCTGGCGAGAACGGGAGTGAGTGTTTGCAGTGTATAATTTGTTGTGAATTACGTGTAGAAAACTACTTCAATTACGTGACGCGTTATACATTCCAAGCACTGGCTGTTTAAAGCTTCTTTGACCAGAAAATAAGGATGCTGAGCTAAGTTCAGCCCTTGACGAACCTGTAGTTTCTATCGACGCCGATAAAGACTCTCCAATTCGTAAACAAACATTACAAATCAACCTAAGTAGATATTCTCAATATGCTCTAAGAGATTAGGGAGTGAGTCCTATTAATAAAACCCTCGTGTAATTTTCGGACACGATTCACACGAGGAATTCCGCGAGGATTTTCAAGTTTCAGTTGTTCTGGTGTTTGACATCGAAGTGTCGCTTGACAAATGTCACGCATGTGACAAATCTTTTCGTCAGATAAATTTTATCTCTCGCCAGATAAATTTTATCTTTGAGTGGATGAATATGCTGCAAGAGCGTGGAGGTAGAGGGCACCGAGGACAGCACAGACCATGTCATCATGACTACGTGATCCTTGAAGCCGTTCATCGGGACAACACGACAAGTTGCTGTCGTCTTTTTCGCGAACACAAAATCGAAGGTGAATCGCATTTTCTCTGTAGGTAAGCTGCATCCTTATCATCTTACAAGAGTTCAGCGTTCGGAAGCAAGTAAGTAAAAAAATTGCATTACTTATTTCCGTGAAACGGTTTCTTTTAGGCCTATTCGTGACCTGAGGTGCAGTAATCGTGACGTCAATTTTTTTGCTTGTTATCTAATTTAAATGAATTAAAATTCCATTTGATACTATTTAAATGCTAAAAATAACTGAGTTCTACCATAATATGTTACCCTTAACATACATTTTAACAATATATTCAAATTCTGATCAAGTTTCACGATTACTGGGACCATCATGATTACTGTGACTATTTACCTTAATAGAATTGTAAGTTCAATTTTTTTAAATATTATACGCATGACAATCAAAAAGTTGAAATTATTTGAATTTCAGTAGTGTGATAAAAAAGTATTCCAGATGAACATGAAACATTTCTTTTCTAAACGTATTAAAATAAGTGTAGAAATAATGATTTGTGAGATGAAGAAGTAAGCATTCATTTTGTAGTTTTAATTTTTTTATATAAACCATTTTCGATATTTTTAAAGTCATAATAGCAATGATATGTACTTCCCGAGGCTAGAAATATGAAAATTATAATTTAATCATTATTATGCTCTATAATGCAATTGATTAAACAAATAATTACCAAAACGGTATTCTCATTTTTTTAAATAATATTTTCGCGCTTTGTATATAATATTTGTTTTTGTTGACTAACGAAAATGTCCTAATTATTCTAATATTATTTTTTTACGGCATATTTTCACATTGGAAGTTATGTATATGAAATAATTTTAATAAAAGATCAATTAGTTCATTGTGGCCGCTGGACCACGAATTTTTTTTTTAGACGGGAATCTTTCTAAATGGAAATTGCTTAAAATGATATAATCGTGAACATTCACAAATTTATTGATTCATACTTTAATTAAGAGCATCAAAAATGATAGCGTGGATTTATATCTTTTAACGTAATTTAATAGGAATTTTTTTGAAGTGATGTAAGTTTCCATTTAGTACGTGTAAATTATTGAACGTTTGAATAAAAATTTGTTCAGCTTCAATTTTAGGAGCTTGAAATTCGAAAGAGTTCTACATTAAGTAGATACTTTCATTCGCAGTACAGTTTTAATTACTCCAAATGAAAATTATCATTTTTAAATGAGAAAATAAGGGAAAACCCAATATTTTGTGTCCGGCAACTAACTTCATATGTTTTTATTAATATTTCATTCATAAAGTCACGTCTAAAATATATTTTTCTTATAATAAACTCGTGTTACCGGATGACAACGAATTGTTGTACGAGCTTTTTTGGGCTCTTAAACTGGTTATTTTAGTCAAATAAAGACATTTCATGTGTAATTGAATTTTCACGTTTCGAAGTACATTCAATAATCTTTGATTATTGATCGTTTTAAATGTAAAAGTTAGACTCTTGAGCCATAAAATTAATGAAAAACTGTTTGGTTGTCGGATGACATAAAAAGTCGGGGACATTTCAAGAGGGGATTATAGCTCTAGAACTGTAATTGGAAACTAGAAAAAAGCTTCATTTTGTAATTCTGTAAATAATTCTTGAAAACTACATGTATTCAACGTTATCGGAACACGTTAAAAGATGACATTCATTCATATTTAATCAAATTCATTTTCACAAGGGATAAGGTAAAAATAATTGCGACGTAGGATATTATTACAGAAAAAACGCTTAATGAAACCCTGTAATTGAGAGAATTATTTCTCCAAACACAAGCGAATAATATTCCAGGGACACAATATTGTCCACTTTTTCATTTTCACCCATACATGACCAACAGTTTTTTTACTGTTTTCCAATATGTAGATAAACTGTGTATTAATCGATTCATGTTTAGTCAAGGATTCTTTTCGCCTCAGTTTATATACTCAGGAGCATCTCATCAGACGAACATGTTTTTTCACCTAATTTGAATTCGATTCGATTGTAGTTGTTTGAAAGCTTTCTGCTTCATCTCATGCTCTTATTTTACCGTGCGCACTCTAAGACAGATTACGTACTCGGTGTCGAGAGAACAACTCTCTAGCCTGTTCGCCTTCGCTGTCTTAGCATTGTCCAGATAAATCTAAGCCAGATTGCTAAGTGCCAATTCTTGGACTTGAAATTCATTTCGATGTCTGTCACAGAGAAATACTCGTCAATGGTTCAACACGTCACGCCCACGAATCCTCGTATAACAAGTAGAAGGCCTTTGCGCTTGCCGCACTCGTATTTGGTGTCGAGAGTGCAACTCTCTAGCCTGTTTACCTGTATGGCAAGCTCGGGCGATCGAAACTCGGTTGCAGGAGTACATCTCATTGGCCTACCTCAAGATCTTCCTAGATCCTTCTCGCTCGCTGGCGAGCCCCGCCCCCCCCCCCCAATGCCAGTCTCGGGTCGGGACCAGCATCCAGCTTCCTTGATCTCTTCGCAGTCGCGTATCTCCTCCATAGAGGTAATATAGATGGAGGCGACAAGCCATAGGCCGCTCTGTAAGTGTAAACGTCCGTCT
>JAUMHM010000031.1:7626198-7637692 GCA_032362435.1 Melikaiella ostensackeni
ATATGCTCGGAATGGATGGATGATTTTGAACGCATAGTGAATTTTATTACTAGTCTTGATTTTGACGGTTGCATGCCTTCGCATTCCGAAACAGTTTATATATTCAATGATTTTTGATGAATATCGTTTTACCTTGAAATCATATTTCTTCATTTATTTATAGATCTCTCCTCCAGTTATCATCACAGGAATTTCAATTTTGGGTACAAATTTCAAATCTGTGGGTGACTAATTGCATCAACAAATCGAATTAGAATGATAGGATAATAATAATCGCTACAACTTTCATCGGGTTGCTTTGACTGCTGCTTTGTCTTGGGTGTTTAATGGTGAATCCAGGTTTCGTCCCCAGTCACGAATAGATGCAAAAAGTCCTGCGGATTGCGATTGAACTTCGCCAAACACTGTGCCGAAACGTCTTTCCGGTTATGCTTCTCGCACCTTCTTAGCCTCCAGTTTTTCGTGCAAGATGTTATAAACTCGATCAGTGGATCGAGTCTATAACATCTTGCACGTAAAACTACAGCCTTAAAAATCTCACGGCACCTCGATTTGTCGATCTTCCATAACCATATCATGAATTTTTTCCGCCATATCCAATGTGGTGACCTCAGTTGGGAATCTGGAGCGCGCTTCATCTTCAGTTGTGGTTCAGCCACGTTTAAATTCGTTTATCGAAAAATAAACGGTTTTCAATAAAGGAACAGACTCCTCGTGAACTTTGCCTAACTCGGCTTCGATCTGCGCGGCCATCCAATTTTTTAAATAAAAATGTTTTATCATTACACGGAACTCTTCTTTCTCCATTTTTTCAGAAACTACTGACATGCTCACTTCAAAAGTATGCCAAACGCAAACTGAGCATCTGTTTTAGCTAAAGCTTGGCAGAGATCAGTTTGATGAGTGCTATTTCTTGTACATATACCACAAAGTTCATTTTGACTCTATCTAGCGAGAAATTTACCTTACATATAAAACGACCCCTATCACCTCAGCTAAAGTTGGGTACTACCCTTAGAAGGAAATATCTGCCTTCTGTAGAGAATAGAAAGTTATATCTTGATTCTTTTATACTTTCAGGCGCAACTCTTAAATACTTAGCTTTTTAAATAAATCTGCATTACAGCTTGGAATTAGAAAATGCTTTATTAAACATAATTTTAAGAAATCGGAGATTCTTCAAAGGGTGCTTTTTCAATTTTCAGAGGTGATTCTGTCAAATAAAGCGTTTTCTAATTTTAAGATTTAATGCAGATTTATTTAAAAACCAAACTATCTTGAGCGTTGCGTCTACAAATAAAAAAGATACTGAATATAATTTCCGTTTCTTTACAGAGGGTAGTTATTGCGTTCTGAGTGTAATACCCCAGTTTGCATGAGGTGATTTTTTTAAAAAGACAGTATCTCACAATTTTTTCTGATAACGGTAGTCTAAAGGCCCAAAATCGGAAGTGAAATCGTTCTTGAATTATTTGAAAAAACTGTGCTATATTGAAATAATATTTCTGAGGTCGTCATTATATGGACAACTGTGAAAGAAGCCAAGAAGGGGTAAATTGTAAAAGTTTAAGATTAGATTTCTATCTAAATATATGAAAAAAGCACATTATAAATTTTCAACCCCATATATAGGGTGTTTTTACTTTTAGGGGTAGTAATCTGAATCAAATTAGGATCAAATTATTTTCAGTGATTCTTAAGATCATTTTATTGTCATACTTATTCCTTTTACGTGATTCATTTGTCATTTTTACACAACGACAAAAATTTACACTTTCTAGTTTTCAAAAGCCTTGGACTACGGATTTGACATATTTTTCAATTTTCAAGAAATTGCAAATTTATTTTTAAGCAAACTGAAAGAAAGTAGGGAAGTAAGGCAACAAGAAAAATATTTTTTTTTGGACACCCTAGTATGCAGGGTTCTAAAAATTTGGGACATGGGGAGCTTCAGTTCCCCTATATTTTTTTAATTGACTGAAACTTTCCTCCAACCTGTTTTTCGTATTTTTGTCAAAAATTCTATATAAAAAAAATGGAATTTTGAGGTTTCGTAAAAGCTGCAAAAATATGTAAGGTATTCATTTTAAATTTTGTTTCAAAACCAGTCGATCATAAAGAAACATTTTTTGAAGGAAATAATTTTCCGTTTTCAAAATGTTTAACGTTATTTGAAACCCATTTTCCTAAAATTGACATTCCTATAAAAAAGTATTCTGAAAATCGTCTTTTGTAACGAATATATCATAAAGAAAACAAAACAGGGTCTCTAAGATTCTTTTAACGATAGTTAAATCCTTGATCAGAAGGCATCAATAAAATGTTTCCAATAATATTAGTCTTAAGAATAAACATTCCAATAAAAGTTGCAGGTTTTGAAAAACTGCACTTTTATTAATGGGAGAATTATTGTTACACATTTTCACAGTTTTCATTGAAAAATTATTGTAATTGAAAAATTAATATTATGAATATTAAAACCAAAAGTAACGAAAATGAAACTTGACAATTACTGGAAAATGTTAACTAAGTTACGACTTTTCTGTCAAATATTTGTTATCATATCTAAAATTCACTTATCAAAAAAGTTACTACAGTTTCGGTATTTTGTGATAAGCTACACAGCACCGACTTTTAGTATCACTTTTGCCATTGGGATAAATATATATTATAGAAAAATATACAACCCGAGGTACGTAAGATTTTTATGATTACTTTCTTAACAGATAAGGTAGGTTATAAAACAGATAGTAAAAATATTTTATATTTATTAAATTCATTAAAGGTAGGCATAAACAACACAGTCAAGTTCAATTGAACAATGTATGATGTTAAAAAAACTATTAATGAAAAGACCACATACTTTAATAATTTGCTTATCATTCATTCTATATTTCGACATTTGAGTATTTTCCATATTTTCTATTTTAGATTTTTCTTTCACAAAATAGCAGGAAAAGCGAAATCCACTTATTTATTTAAAAGTGAGAGGTCAAGTGGGTCGAAGTAGCGATAAACAATATAAATAGGTAGGTAGTTGGATAAAGTGGAAACAAAAATTCTTGACAACATGTGAAGTAATATTGATTATTCAATTTGCAATATATTTTACGTGTGATACGTAAAAGTTACATAAAAAAAGTATTTTCCTCTAAGTTGCGATAAAACAAGCTGCGCTCGTCTAAGTGCCTTTCATTGATCACAGATATGCAGGGGTCGTAAAAAAGACCATTCTCTAGCGAATGCTGAGAAATCAAAATCGTCCAGTTTCAGCGATCCCAGCAATGATACCGTTTCTCGCATTTAATTGAATGATTTTACTGTTTTTGGAATTTCATATTTGCAAATATTTATTTTGAGTTTTTCTAAACCAAGAAAGTCTTTTTTCAATCTGTTGTCAAAATCTAATTAAAGTTCAAAATTGTAATGGACGTATCTTATTCAGGAATTGAACTGTTTAAGTTGGTATTAGGTTTGAGACCAGATTCTAGAAAAATTTTTGAGAAAAGCGTTATCCGCGAAACTTCTTAATCTCGAACCCTTTATTACTTAGGGTGTTTGAGATTTGTATTTTAGATAGGGACAGTGTGAATCTCGTTGATCCATTCATGCGCGTCACTAATTAGATGACGAGGTATTTGGCTTTTTTTTGGAAAGGAGTTGAGAATGCTTTTACGCACTGAGTGTGGGGCTCAACAACTAGTCACTACCCACTAAACTCACCTTCTCCTATTGCGCCTAATGTCCGGCAGGCGTCACCCTTATGTTTGGTTCATGGCACGATCTAGCCAACTCCAACTCTTTCCCGCGGTGCCATCGCCGTCAAGTTGTTAAAACGGGGAAAAGCAGCTACGCCGCCTATTATGGCTCTGGAGGAGATGTTTCGGAAGTCCTTTTGGACAAAACCCCATCCCCTCAGACACGCTGCCGATTCTGGTGACCATACACCCTTCCAATTTAGAGTGGCCGATCCGAAAATGATGTGGTTTCTCGGAATTTCATATTCGCGCTCGATGTAGCCGGCTATGTCGGGATTGTCTTTGTAGTAGCGTGTCTTGTTGCGGTGAGCAGTTCTGAGGTTGAACTGCTCACCGACAACTTAAGCATCTACTACAAACGTAAAGCCATTCTTGATCACAACAAGGTCTGGTTTTCGTAGACCATCCGCGGTTTTTATGTGGGGTTCTAGGAGTACTAACGAACCCTCGTCCCGTAACCGAGCCGTCGAATTCGCATGCCATGTGTTCGGAAGCATCTTTGAATGACATGATTAAGGGTTTCTGCTGCATGGCATCCTGTTCGACAGCTTCTATCAACATGTCTTCCTCGAGAGGTGCGCAATCTAGTTGGTAAAGCGCTAATTCTTAAGCGGCAGGAGTTTATGTAATCCCTGCCACTTAAGAATATTGTTCAGTCGCTGATCCAACGATGCTGGCCAGGTGTTTCGGCCGAGCGGAGCAGGCCACCTCCATCCACTAAGTTGTGGAGCTTGGTTGCCCACCACTTGCTAACATCGTCCAGCGTACGAAAATCAAATCGATTATCTTTGAGCCTTTCATCGCAAATATAGATTTCTCTCTCGCGGAAGTTGTTGTTTTCGGGAAGTTGTTGGTCTCCCTGCCTTAGTGTCATTAATCGATTTCTCCGAAGCATTGGCGCGACTCACCTTAAAGACGGTATTCCGAGACATCCATCAGCAACTTGAGCATGAAAATATGCGTTGGGAACGTCATTTGGCAAATTTAGCCACTTTCTGATCGCTTTTCGAATGATCTTATCAGAACTCATAAGTGTTCCAATTAAAACGTTCCCGAGAGCGAGCTGGTGAAATACCTTTGGTAGGATAAAGCACCTGAGAGCGAAAAGCCGTTGTTGTGGCTTCAGAGGTCCTTTTGTAAGTGCCTCTAAGTCTGGCCCGATGATGTCAATTGGTCGAACTTTCTTGCGCCCTGCTCAGGTAAACCATATTCCGAGATACTTCCAACTATCCTCACGACGCATTCCTGCAAGCTCTCTCTGCCCCACCTTAAAACGTGTTGTTATGTCCATCGTGTTGATTTTACTTTTTCCTGATGGTCGGAATCCAAGGGTGAAACTTTTCCCGATGGTAATGGACATTCCACAACTGGACAAAAAGCGTTCCAACCGATCAATCGAAGACTGCAGACCACGCACAGTTTGCGCGTAGATGTTAACGTCATCTACAAAGGCGAAAGCATTGGTCTTCTTCTTACAAATTTTTACCCCAACATCAGCGGAAAGACTCGTTAAAAGTCTGTGCATAAGCAGGTTGAAAATGGGCGATGACAATGGATCGCCTTGCTTTACGCCTCGCTTGGGGTACGAGTATATTCGGTCAGAAGTCCAGCCCTGCCCTTGTAGTATCGTGTAACTTTCCCTATACACGTGTTCGATGTAGCGGATGAATCTTGATAGAACACCAAAAGAACGCATCGCTGCTGAGAGGGATGGATGTGAGACTGAGGGAAACGCTTTAGCCACATCAACTGAAGTCATATAGAGAGGTTTGAGCAACTGATGATGTTGTCGCAAAATCATATCGAGCTCAAAGAAATTGTCTCTGCACCCATCGATATGATTTCTAAAACCTCTCTGGCGCTCGTCGATTGGTATAGCCGCCTCTAATCTCTTGGCGAGTATGCGATGGAAGGCTCTCACAATCACAGATGAAATTGTGATTGGCCTGTATTTATCAGGCTCATCCTCATGATCCCTCTTGGGTATGAATATCGTGCGAGATGCTGAGAGGAATTCTTGTAACTTTTCACACCACATGAAGAGATTAAATACGCATAGAAGGACCGACTTCGGGAATTTGGCCAAAGCCTTGCCCGATGACGCGTCAGGTCCAGCTGCTGTTTTTGTCGGTAGCTTGCATGCTTCAATCTCTTCCATGGTGATCGGTTCCCAGATGCCTCCTATTTCATCCTCATTCTCTAGAGAAATCGGTGCCGCATCTGAATCCTGTACTAGGACGTTAATCCAGTAGGGTTCCATGATCTCTCTGGGCGGCTGGATGGAGTTCGAGGGTCCATCCAAGATGTTATTGATACACCTCTTCCGAACTTCACGCCAGAGAATCTGAGATGTAGCGAAATCTCGTCTGCGCTCTCTTCTTTTGGTCATTGGAGCTTGTGTTTGCAGTATTCTGATGTTGATATGGTTATCAGGAGGTACTGGCAAGAGTTGTTTAAGGTAAAGGGCAAGCCGAGTCAACGTTTGTTCTTTGTCCCTACGAGAAGCACCTTCACAAATATTACAGCTCTTGGATGTTATAGGCTGTTTGATCCGGAGCTGGTCTTTCTACAGATTCGAAAAAGTCTGCAAATGAACCTTCTTCACTCTCATCCGGCAGAGGTTCCTGTATAAGGGACCTCCTAGCCCGACGTCTTACAGGATGAGGTGGGGTTTGTTGATCTGCTAAAACTTGCTGTATCATCTCTTGCACCAACGCCTTATATGCTGCGCCCCTACGATGGCCTTTACTGGACTCTAGGGAACGTCCTCTCAACTCGACTGCCAAATCCATATTCATATGCTTTTCACCACCCACATGCAACTCTGCTTCCCTTCTAGACATCATGCGATTTTCTTCATCAGTCCATCTCTGTTTTGTTAGCACCACGTTCACCAGTTGGTCTGCGTACTCTGGATGTACTTTACGCCTGTGACCGCCGAGCCCGATCTTATTGGTAAAACGGCGATCACACCCCGAGAAATCACAGTGGTATGGAAGTTGATCGTGACTAGGACCAGGATTACCTATAACAGGTAAAGGACGACCAGCGGGCTGACCTTGAGTATCAGAGGCTCTTTTATTAATGTTGGGACCTGTTAGTGACGGACAAACGGGGTGGCGACCCGAGTCTCCCCTGCACCCTGATCCATAAACCTATATTTCTATAGGCGTCCAGGAACCCCGTCAGGGGCGGATCATTGGGAGATCTTAAGAAAACTTAAAACCCTTTACCTGGATCTCGCTGGGCTAAGCGGGGACGCTACTCCCCGAACCAGCCACGGATTAATAACTTTTGGTTCCACAAGATGTTGGTGGACCCTTTTGAAAAAGTTATTAGACTCGATACTGAGACAGCAGTACGACTGACTGACCTCACGTCACACTCTCTAATAAAAGAGTATACGGACACCTGTGAGGTCAGCGGAGATCGGACGGTGCACCACCGTCCGCTCCTTCCGAAGAAAATGCTCGCATGAGCACCATCCCCTACTGAACCACTTACCCCCCAGAGACCAACCCTGCGTGAGCGGTTGTCGACAGACCTTATCGACAATGGGCTGCATGCCCACCCCCAGGTACCTGTGTGATAATAAGGCTCTTCACGTTACCCAGAAGCCTAGGATGGATCCAACATCCCTAACACCAGGACATCAAAGTCCGGTACGGGTGCACCAGCTAAGGAAGGCAGGGTCGCCACTCTCTGAGAGTCCTCCTTAGAAGACCCCCTTTACCTTTACCCTTTACCCGCCTTAAGAGAGTCATAGTTACTCCCGCCGTTTACCCGCGCTTGCTTGAATTTCTTCACGTTTCGCTAGATAGTAGATAGGGACAGTGGGAATCTCGTTAATCCATTCATGCGCGTCATATTTTTCCTAGAACCCATTACCTAAATCATGTAGCGAGATTCTCTATTAAAAAATAGGATGAAACGCACTGTTGCAAAATTTTATTGAATGCATAGTTTTTGGGTTAAAGTGCTCTTTCACCAAAAAATTACGCACCTAATAAAACTTTGCAAAGAGGACTTTTCATCCTATACTTTGATAGAGAATTTCGCTATATAATTTAGGTAATGGGGTCCGGAAACAAATTGTCTTAAGTATTTACAAATTATAGATTGAAAATAAAGTCGCTTAATTGAATACATTTTTTTCACTTGAAACAAGTAAATTTAGATTTCCTTCAAGAATCTCGATTCTTAATTTTGATGAAATATATATTTGATTTAAAGTATTATTATCTTCTTTCAAACATACATGTGCTTCTCCTGAATACAAAACTCATTAGGTTGAGAAACTATTGTATTGTCACAATACCATATGTCCTTGAATTGAGATTACATATATTTAAATTAAATCAATATTGCTTCATCGTATATTTTCAAATCAATAAAATGTAAAACTCCGTCCAATAATATATTTTCTCAGATCAAGAACATTAGATTTTGATCGATGCATACGGTACCAAGTAAATATTCTCTTGAACCAACGCCCATATTGTATCGTTCGTATTCAGACACACGATTGACTAGAACCAAGTCAAAATTACTTGATCCAAGTACTTTTCGTTTTCAACGTAGCATTGTTTTAATTTGATTTTTTTTATACATTTGTTTTAAAAATGTTCAACTTAAAATTTTTCTTTTAGAAGACTTTGAAATACAAATGGTTTAGATTTGATGGCTTTTACTATAGAACTTCAACATCTTTCAATTTCAGAGTCTCGAGTAGCCACCCTGAGATCTGTTGTAGGCAAAAAATTTTGCTGTTCAACGCTATTGTATCTTGCGTCGTTTTTCCAAAAATTTAATTTGTTTATTTTGAATGTTATTTTTCAAGATCAAAACAAACACTACGCGTCTCATCGAAAAATTATTTTAAGCAAATGTGTAGATATAATTTAGGCAAACAATTTTGTTAATCAACATTTTATTGTATCTTGAGTCGCTTTTCCAAAAATTTAATTTTTATTGTTAATGTTATTGTTAACGATTAAAACAAAAACTACGCGTCCTATCGAAAAATAAATAGTAACAAATTTGTAGATCTCTTTGTGTGAACAATTTTTGTCTATTAATTTTTTTCTCGTATCTTGCGAAGTTTGACCAAGAAATGTAATTTTTTATATTTAGTATTTTTTAACGCAGAACTATTGGTAAAAAAGGCTGATTAACGAACTCGACCTTTTTTTGGTTCCTAATATTAAAAATATAGAACTTCAACAACTTTCAAATCCAAAGAATCTCGTCTGGCCACCCTGAAAACTGGTTTAGGCAAAAAATTTTGTCGTTAAACATTTTATTGTTTCTTGTGTCGTTTTTTCATAAACTATAAATTTTTTTAATGGTATTTTTCACGAATAAAACAACAATTATGCATTTTATCAACAATTGGTCAGATAGAAGTTTTCAGAACTTTTTTATGTGCATAATTTTGCCGCGTAACATTTTATTGTATCTTGTGTCGTATTTCCAAAAATGTACTTCTTTATTTTTAGTGTTATTTTTTATGATTAGAACTAAAAGTACGCGTGATATCAAAAAATGATCGTAAGAAATAATTTTATTATGAAACATTTTCTTGTATTTTGTGCCGTTTTTCCAAAAATCATTATTTTTTTATTTTTAATCTTATTTTTCACGATTAAAGCGAAAAGTAAGCGTTGTATCAAAAAATCATCAGGAAAAAATTTGTAGACCTTTTTCAGTCGAATTATTTTGTTATTAAACATTTAATTGTATCTTGTGTCGTTTTTCTAAAAATTCAATTTTCTAATTTGAACTTTCATTTTTTACAATTAAAACAAAAACTACGCGTCTTATCAAAAATAAGTCAAGAACAAATTTGTAAATCTGTTTTGAATAAATAATTTTTATGTGTTCATTTTTTTTGTATCTTTCATATTTTTACTGCAAAATAGGATTTTTGATCTTTTAGTATTTTTTTCGTTGGTCAAAACCAGAACCGTTGGTCAAAAAAGGCTGGTTAACGAACTCGACCTTTCCTTTCAGTCCCTTATAATGTGTGCGAAAGCACAATCCAATTCGATTAGTCTTTTAAGAATTATCCAGTATACAGACGACAATAACGACGACAACAGACAGACAGACACTAACGTAAAACCTATTTTTTCGGATTCAGGGGGTCTCGAAACATAAAAATTTGAAGAAATTTGCGAAAGTCCATTTTCACATGAAAGCAATACTTTCCCGCTGAATAAGAATGTAAAAAACAAACTATGCCTCCTACCAGAAAATATTGAAAGTAAAATTTGCAGGTCTTCGTAAAAGTAACAATTTTGTTATCTTAACTTTTTTTTCGTATCTCGCGTTATTTGGCTCAAAATTTGAATTTTCGATTTTTTAAAAAAATTCAAAAAGTTGTTATAACAATCATGTAGGGCTTTCAAAAAGCAGCGCTTTTTTCCTCTTAACTTTTTTTCATAACGTGCATTACGTGGCTTAAAATTTTCATTTTCGTTTCTTTTTTTGAATTTTGAAAATGCTATAACTCTCATAATTTTTTTTATCGATAAAAGTCATAAGGATAAATTGTTTGACTTTCTGAGTACTACGAATAGTCGTACATATTATTTTTAAATCTTCAAAGAAAATGGTCGCAAAAATTTCGAAAATGCTTTAACTTTTTGAATGTTTATCCAAAATGACTGGCTAACAAACTTGACCTTAAGTTTTCGGCACCAAAAAGTGTGCCAAAGGCTAATCCAATAATTCATTCTTTCAAAAGTTATCGGCTCACAGACAGATATATATACAGACATACATACATACAGACACATTCGTAAAAACCCGTTTTTCGGGTTCAGAGGGACTCAAAACGTGGACATTTGACAAAAACGAGGAGGGGGTCAAATTTTTGCACAAATCTAATACCTTCTCTGATGAGAATGTAATAAGAAAGTACTTTTGAGAGTTTATGGGGCTCTATGGTCTATAGAAAAAAGTTAAAAAAAGTGCATACTTTCCGAGAAAATGCTCCTTAAAGCTTACCCATGGGCAGAACAGCCTATGTACAATGGTAAAAAATTTTGTTAACGTTTATTTTTTAACTCTGTCTTAAATAAACTACAGAAATAATTAATCAAAAATATGTTATGGGACAAACAGAAGGCTAGTAAGTGGAAAATATATATTTTAAAAAAATTGTCATTCTTCAATAAAATTGGATTTTTCAATGAGAACCGATAGAAACAATGCGATATAAAAAAATATGTTCATGTTTATAAAAATAACAATGATTAAGACGAAGACGAATAATTATACAGAAGAAAATGTTCATTGTTCAAAAATGTGAAATAAGTGAATTTGTTCATACCAATTGTTTATAACAATGGCTATTGTTTTCGCTTAGCCCTCCAAATTCAAAATAAATTGTCCGATATGAAAAATTGTATTGAAATTATTCGAAGATGGTGGTTGTGAAATAATAATATTATAGTATTTTATTTACAAATTAAAAGCTTAAATAGTTGCGCAATTTTAGGTTCGCAGTACCTAGTATTAAATAATTAGAAAAAGGCATTCAAAATAGAATAACTTTGAATTGAAAGTGTTGAATAATTTTCTCCATGTACTTTTACCGAGGTTTTGGTGATCCCCCCATTATGGACTTGGCTGTAGCCCAGCCCGTGGATGGTCGGGTAAAAATTATACCAGACTACCCAATATGTCAAATTATGCATATCACTCTCATCAGATCACTTGATTGCATTACC
>JAUMHM010000031.1:7653252-7664459 GCA_032362435.1 Melikaiella ostensackeni
GAAAAAGAAAAGAGTGGGAAGAAAGTAGAAGCAGAATTCATTTGTGGTGGAAGGAAACAAAAGCAGAAATTACAAAACACAAAATAAAAAACTTACTTGCATACAGACAAAAACAATACGCGGCAGGAAAAGGAATCAAGAGAAAGGAGAAGGAAAAGAAAAAGGAAACACATAGATTTTCTGTTACAGAAAAAATCCTAAAGGAATGAACCCACTCCCAAACAGGAGGGGGGGGAGGTTATAACGAAGTTATAATCGACCCTGCCACATGCGGTTCTGCGGGCAAAAACAAGGAGCGGGAAAAAGACCCGCACCAGGGTCTCGTCCCCAAAATTCTCACTACCGTCGGTCAGTTTTCGTATTGCCTTCGGAAAGGTCGTTGCCTTGCCCAGAACGTTCCCGTCAACCTTATCTGAAAAGAAGTGAGCCGGATTCCCAGAAGAAAATTTCTCCAGCAGCCTGCTTCTCGGGGTTTACCTGTCGAGGATTAACATCGCTCGAGAGCCTGCAGGCCTCCCCCCTACTGTTGCAAGTTTGTCCAACAAACTTGCTTACCTTAAACCTTTTTGCTTTATTGACTTTGCCTTCTCTCGACTCCAAAAACTCCCCCCCTTTCTCTTAATTTACGAGGTCCGTCACAAAATATATTTTCTCACATAAAAAAAATTCCTTCTGTCTTTTTTCCCAAAACAAATGAATGACAAATCCGGAGCTCATGAAAGTGTTCAAGACAGGGAGCAATCTTTTCATTTTTCATCAGAATGTCAAAAGCTATCGACATGTCGACCGCTATCAACGCCTTAACGGCATTTTCGAAATCGAAGAGAAAGTGGAATTGTACGTCCACAATCCCGAAAAATGTGTCGAGTCCTAGAGTCGACCATTTTGATCAGCAGGGGATGAAAGAAAAAGAAGAACAACTTGCACAGCTCGTGGAAAAGTACGAATGCCCGAATGAAACAGTCCTGCTTGCGGCCATAAAGGAAAAGATGCAGAATCTTCGAGCGAAACTGTCTGAGTAGAAGTCATCAATTGAAAAAAATGTCACTGGCTTGGTCACTCGGCCGTTACCTAAACCCAATTACCGGACATATCAATTATCGTCGTCTAAATGCCCTCTGCGCACAGATTTATTGCCATCACGACAAAAAATTCTCCACCCAAAAGTTTCACCAAAATCTTGAGCGATTCGCAAATACTATGGTTTGAAAATTTCTAAATTTGCTGGAAAATCAGTTTGCGTAACATCCAAAGGCCCTGAGAGCAAAAAATATTCACGGTCGTCTACATCTGAAGGAGAAGACTTGCTGCCGATTGACAACTGACAGCCACTCACGCCTCCACCATTTGTTGAAATACACTAGAGCTCCCATATAAGCGCATCCGGTTCAAGAATTTCTGAAACTGCTGTCCCACGTAGTTTCTCAGCGGGCAGGGAGTGTCAAAAATATGTCGCCACCAGTAGCGGAGCGATAAAAGCGGGCAGTATGCGCAGTGGATAATTCCATCAGCTGTCAGTATATGCATCAGTTCGTTTTTAGTGTTTAGCGAGTTCATGAGGCCCTGACTGTTGACGTTTCGAGGGTACCGGTTTAGGACCAAGGCCACTGCGAAGCAACCTCTAACACTAACTGTTCTTATATGGGAGCTCTAGGGTAGTTGAAAAAGATATTCTGATATTCGACACCCCAGATTTCGTACCTACTATCATTAAAGAAACAAGATTTTCCGAAGCTTCGTAATACTAAGTCCTTTTTTGAAAATTGTTGAAACTCTCGCTCTAAAGCGAGATCGTATTCCCTGCTTGAAAAATGCTGATGAAAATTTGGATGAATATATTCCGAGAATGCAACCCGAAATTTAGCATATTATTCAAGTCACAAGACTTCTTCTATACTTTCTAACACTAAGGCCTTTGAAAAAAAATTTAGAACCTCGGCTCTAAACCGATACGTTCAGGATTGTATTTGCTTTTTCACAAAGTACTGCCAAAATAATTGGACAAAGGTATTCCGAGCATACAAACGGAAGTTACGCATATTATTATAGTCACAAGATTTTTTTATACTTCCCAACACTGAGGCCTTTTAAAAAAAAAAGTTAGAACCTCGGCTTCAAAGTGGTACGTTCGGGATTGTATTTCTTTACTGAAAAAATACTGAAATATTATATTGTTGAAGTCACAAGATTTTTCTATTCTTTGTAACACTAAGGCCTTTCTTGAAAATAGTTAGAACTTCGGCCCCAATCAACAAAAGGAACTAAGATTATGAAGCTGAGCTTCAGAAATGATGAAGATTTTCTTCAGACGTAATTGCCATCCACGTGACTATTTATTATTTCTTTTCAATCATCTGAGCATCATTTACTTCGAAGTTGTTCAAACTTTGAACATCGAAGAAGCGGTAGTAATGATTGTAAACATTTTTGAAGGAAAGCTTTTCAAAACCTTGTTGGCTTTACTCGAATAGTGCACATCATTTGAAGGTAGAATGAGAAAGAACATCATGGATGAGATTCTTCGTAATCTGAAAAGAGTTCATTCCTCTATATCAGCAAAATGTTGTACGACAAGCTCAAAAACGTCTGGACTGAAAATAATTGAAGTAATAATTAATCCTCGGAAAGTTCATCAAGGAATTTGAAATTCCTTGCGTATTTCCTCGTGCTTTCCTTGTCCGAAATAACTCTAGGATTTCCTTTCAATATGGTAGAATATAATCACCACTGTATTCTACCTAGTGATATCCATTTTCTTACATATCATAAATTCCTTTTGTCTTTCTCCCAAACCAAATAGATAAGAAATCCGGATCCCATAAAAGTGTTTAAGAATGAGGAAGTCTTTTCAGCTTTCATCAAAATGTCAAAAGCTATCGACATCTCGACCGCTATCAAAGACTTAGAGGAATTTTCGAAACTTAAGAGAGAGCAGAATTGTACATCTATATTTCGGAAAAATATGTCGAGTCCCAAAGTCGACCATGTTGATCAGCACAGGATAAAAGAAAACGAAGAACAACTTGCACAGCAGGGTACGCCTTATTTTTATAACTAGTTGGCGCGGGGCGGTAACCTACCGCCAACTCGCTTTTACTTATGCAATGTCGACAAAACTAAAACAAACTTCGTTTTGGTAGCGTATGAGACCAAAGTTGCGACGTCGTTACATCCAAATAAATGATTGCCAGGAACGAGGTTGGGATTTTCTCTCACGAATTCGGGCGGACCTTCAGCTTTACAGCTTCTCAAAGTCCCCAATAAATACAGGCCAGCCGATAAAAGATATTCAGCCAAGGGGTTACTGCTAAACCAGTTGTTTGTTGAAATATTACAACAAGTTTTTTTCGATGGATCACAAAAATTCGTCACTGTATCAAATGGGTTGTTGGAGGTGGAGCTGTAGGGGCCAGGTCTCTGGGTTCCGCAATAAATCATCATATTATAAGTGTAATATGTTTGAGAATCACATAAACAATAAATTTTCAATCCGTATTTAGAGGGCTTATTCGGCACGTACTGAATGAAACTGCATCGACCTCGAAAATCCACTAGCATTCCGTCGATGGTAACACTTTCACCAACATTGTAGGCTCTCTGACAATTTGCTCAGCATCATTCGAAACTTTCCTTCACTGAAATAAGCCCGCAAGATGATCAAACAAGTCCCATTTTTCGTGAAAAACTCGAAAATATCAGCGTGGTTTCCACGTTTGACTGCTATCAAGAACAGGGCTCCAAAATATGCTTCTACTTCTGCTCTTGAGGTGGGTCTGTAATCCGTGTTCCGAAAGCTAGTGTTAGACAGATTTCTCCTTTCAGTCTTTCGTTGAGCAATGTGTATATTGGTGTATTTAACTATGTCATCGATCATTTGTGGAGAAATTATCTTGAGAAAACATTCGAGCCTTGATCGACCTTCTCAAGCTTCCCGTTTGGGACCTAGAATAGTTTTTATAATGTATCCAGACCAGAATGGTGCAAAGCACTGCAAAATATTAGTTTATCACCGTTTTGGCTCTTACATGCAATAAAACAAGAAAAAAACACGAAATTGATTACTCACATTTTCTTCGGATGGGCGGAGATATTAGTAACACCACCAGGCGCACGGAGGTAAATTACCGACAACCTGACCCTTCCAACTTTTGATGATGACTTTCACGTACGACCTGCAGTCCGAAAAGTGACGCCGCTGCCATCTTGCGTTATACATAGTAACTAGAGAATACAAGACCCTCTCGAGCTTCTGGACACCCGTAGGCTGTAAGTATTCATGTTTTTCTGTCACGAGTGGTAGACTACAGCCATACACCTGCTTGAAGGTTGAAGATGTAAGATTTTTTCAAGCTTCGTAACACTGAGGCCTTTTCTAAAAATTATTAGAACTTTGCCTCCAAAGCCAGATTTTCGAGATTGTATTTTCTGTTTGAGAAGGTACTGATCAAAAATTGCATAAACATATTCTCATACTTTGTAACGCTGAGCCCTTTTTTGAAATTAGTTAGAATCTCGGCTTCAATCAACAAACAGGAACGGATATTATGGAGCAGAGCTTTAAAAATCATAAAAATTCTCTCTAGCCGTAATCGCCATCTACGTGACTATTTATTACTCCTTTCCAATCATCCGACCATAATTCACTTCGAAATTGTTCAAACTTTGAACATCGAAAAAGCTGTAGTTAAGATTAAAAACATTTTTGGAGAAATGCTTTTCAAAACCTTGTTGCCAGAGTTACCTCTTTATGTGTCAATTATGCTTGGGTATATTCTAGTTCTGTTCTTGTTTCATTCGAAAAAATTATAGTTTTGCCCATAAAAAGTTAAAAAAAAAAGTTATTTTTGAAATTAGAATCTATATTATGTTGATGGCTAACTAAATTTTGTTTCAATGAAGGATTTTGATCAAAAAGGTGTTTGCCGAGTTGTATCAGAGTTCCTTTGCTTTCTTGGAAGTGAATCATTCACGAAAAGTACAGAAAACAGCATGATTATCATGAAAAAACGTGAGCGGTCAACTAACAGCCTGCTCGAGCTCCGATGTGACTTAAGTTGGCGCGAACGCGTGAAGGTAAACGATGTAGCTCAAAACACCAGGGGTTAGGACACTTGGTACTTTCTTATGTACGCCAAAATTTAAATTCATTTATTAAAAAATTTGCGTGTTATTTTCGGGTTCGGAAATCCGTGGGGATTTTCGAATTCTTCGAGGAAATGAGCGAGTCAAATAATTAATTCTTGCAAAGTTCCTCACGGAATTTGAAAATCCTTGCGGATTCCCTCGTACTTTCCTTGTCCGAAAATGACATGAGGATATTTCCAATATTTTATAATATAATCTTCATTGTATTCCACCTCGAGACCTATATATTTCCTTAGACATCATAAATTCTTGTCTTTTTTTCCAAGAGCGCGAAAATTTAAAAATATACGAAAACCATTCAATTATCCATCAAATTTCATCCTGGGAAAATGAATCAAGTATAAAAATGAAACCAAAATTTGAAATATAAAAAATAATGTACCATTAAATATATTACCAGAAAAAATTTTGCCGTTAGAAAATAAATGTTTCACTTTTATACATAACACATTTCTCAGGATGGAATCTGCTAATAATTAAATGGTTCTCACATATCCTGTAATAATATGAAGAAATGTTAATGAACAATTCGTGAATTTTTTAAATCTGCAAACCTACTAAATAATATAATTAGGAAGTGATGAAATGTTTTGAAACTGCATGTATTTTGCACATAAAATAAAACATATTTGAGAATGTAAACTTTGAAGTACATCGTAATTGTTTATAGCTTTTAATAATCGTACTGAAAATATATTTAAATAGTGTATGGTATTCCTCCAAGCTTCACAAAGGCGACCAAAGTTGCCAAATCATTGAATACAATCGAATGTTCGAATTCCATGAAGTCGAGAAACTGAAACATAGATGGAAGGAAAATTTTACTTTTTAAATATTGATTTATGAAAACTTTTTCTGGGCTGTTAGATAATGTGCAATTTATTCTTTGAAATAGCAACATTTTCGAGAAGCGTCTGTACTGGAATATAAGATTAATGCAATAAAGTTTCCCTAATGTTTATCGATAAATAATATCCTGATTGGAAACCTTTAAAATCCGAATTTCGAAAAATTAGTCTTCATGTGTTGTTGCCAAACAGTTGTGAAATTTGTACTGTGACTTTCTTTTAAAATGGGACTTTGAAAAACCAAGTAAAGTATTTTCTCACAATATTTAACACTTAAAAGGGGACGAAAATCCAATTACAGAGATCAAAAAATCTATTTGTAGTGTATACAAATTTTAAAGAGTGGACGTAAAAATGCTAAAAAATACGGAAAAAATATTTGTTTTTCGAGCTCTATTTGGCAGTGTATCCACATTTTTAGTATTATTTGCATTTTATCAGGAATCGCTAAAAAAGTATTACCAAAATTTTATGTGAACACTTATACAGGAATAAAATGAATTTTTTTTTTAGATTTTTGAAAGTGATTCTTTTAGAGTTCTATCTTAAAAAATTAACGTTATCGAGCGGAAGCAAAACTTCAGGGACATAATTCAGGCATAATTAATCACCTTTAGGATAGATTTATCTCGAATCAATTGGATTGATTCGAAGATTGGAATCGAATCAATTCCCCGGAGCATGTAGCAGGAACTGTAATGATTGCATTTCTGACGGATTGTCCGAGTAATGCCTTCTTAGTTTACTTGATTTTTGCCTGGGACCATCGAACTAATCTCTTTCAAAAATATATAAATCCACGCTATCATTTTCTATGCCCCAAATGGAAGAAGGAATCAGCAAATTCATGCGTTTTCAAAATTATATCATTTTATGTAATTTCAAGTCAGAAACAATAAAAATTGAAAGATTCAAATTTTTTCAAATTGGAAGTTTAACTTTTTTTTTAAGTTGTTACAAATAAATAATTGTTCAATTCTTATTTATCCATCAAAATTTCTTTTAAAATCTTCTAAAGCATTCACTTTAATTTTTTTTAAAAAATAAACAATCACTTTGAATTTTCCACGAATATTAAGGGAATTTTTCAGTATCTATACACTATCCAAAATCTTTCGAAACCTTAAAAATTTTATTTTAAAATCTTCAGAAATCTACAATTTACTTCACATTTTTTGAAATGTTCAAAAATGTTTAATAACTCTTGAAAATTTTTCAAAACTTGTAAACATTTTTTTAAATGATTCGAATTTTTCCAAAAATTCGGAATATTCTCTTCAAATTATTGCTTGAAAATTAAAAATTATTTTAAAGTTTTCCAGGAATTTTGACAATTTTTTTTATTAACCTAAAATCCTTCATAATTCTTAAAAAGCTTAAAAATTTCATTTCGAAATGTTGAAGAATCTATATTTTTTGTTTTATATTTTTACATGTGTTTTCAAATTTTAAGTTACGTTTCAATTCTTTCAAAACTTCCAAATATCTCCTCCACTTATTCGAATTTTTTCGGAATAAATTATTGCTTAATTGTTATTCGTACATTAAAATTCAATAATTTCACTAAAAAATAAATGTTTTTACATAAAACAATGAAAATTAACACTGTAGCACTCAAAGTTCAAGTACAGCTCTCTGAAATTGTAAAAATTCAAGGCTTCTTCTAAATAATTCAATGTCAAATTGTACAGTTTTGAATATTTCATTTATAATTGCTACTTTGAAATAAACAGCGAAACATTGCTAATTATCAACAAATTGTTCTTTTTCTTAATTAGAAATTTCCAAATTGTATTTAGGTCCATAAAAAAATTTGTTTATTTATTTCAATTTCGTACATGAGCATTTTGCAGATTATGTTACGCAGATCAGTTTTTTCTCAAACACCAACTATGTACTTTTTCGGATACTTACATAAGTGAAATCTTCGGATCCTCTTCTCATAGGCACTTCACGTAAGATTAAAAAACCATTAACTCTGTTCCACTCCACGAGCAAGATAAAAATAAACAATATCGTTACACACAATAGTGAAACACAACTAACATGTGGTACATGAGTTAAATCTTTGAAATCACTCCTTATAATCGCTTCGCAGATTATAATATTTATGAAACCGAAAAGACGTTACATGGACTTTGCCAGAAACAATTATCAACAATAGTTAACAAAACAGTAACATGCATTTCAATGCGGCAAACATCAAGTTGTTGACAACTGTTAACGACGAAGTCCCCTGGCGCCTGCAAGTCCGCAACCAGTTTCACAAATTTGCGCGCCGCCAATCAGAAATAGAAATAACTATAATCGGTCTCATTTTTCTCCATTAGAGTGAACGCACTGTGAAGAGAGCAGAATTGTACGTCTACATTGCGGAAAATGTGTCGAGTCCTGAACTTCTCCATGTTGATCAGCAGAGGATAAAACCGATTGACAACTGGCAGTCACTCACGCCTCCACCATCTGTTGAATTAGTTGAGAAAGATGTTCTGATGTTCGACACCCCATATTTAGTTCCTACTATCATTAAAGATATAAGATTTGTTGAAGCTTCATAACACTGAGTCCTTTTTTATGAATTGTTGGAACGCTGTCTCCAAAGCGATATTTTCGGGATTGTACTTCCTCATTGAAAAAAAGAAATTTATCAGGCAAAGGTATTCCGAGCGTGCAACCGGAAGTTGTGCATATTATTACAGTCACAAGATTTTTCATACTTTGTAACACTAAGGCCTTTTTTGAATATTGCTAAAGTGTATGTACTTTGAAAAAATTGGACGAATGTACTCCGAGCATGCAACGGAAAATTGTACGAATTATTGAAGTTAGTAAATTTTTTTTATACTTTGTAATAGTTAGGCCTCCATAAAAAAATAGTTGAAACTTCGGCTCCCAAGCGATACGTTCGGGATTGTATTTCCTCATTGAAAGAGTACTGAAAAAATAATTGGACGAAGGTATTCCGAGCATGCAACCGGAAGTTGCGTACATTATTATAGTCACAAGATTTTTTTGTATTTTGTAAGATGCAAGATTGTTAAGGAGAATAGTTAGAAACTCGGCTCCAAAGCGATATATTCAGAATTGTATTCCCTTATTCAAAAAGTACTGATAAAATAAATGAACGGGGGTATTCTCAGCATGCAACCGGAAGTTACGAATATTATTATAGTCACAAGATTTTTTAATGTGTAAACATCTTAGACCTCGATTTGAGGAGTTGAGCCTGAGTCGAGTGAAACCATGGCTCGAAAGTGTAATGCAAACTGTCTCCACAACGTCGATGCAGCATCAACGTGATTCGCATTGTGTCGACACTATGTCAATTCATAAAGTGCTATTGTGAAGAGATCTTCAAAGCTCTAACACACGCGTTGTGTCGTGTGTCTTGCTCCTCTTCACCCGCTCGAAGGAGCCCATCAGTTATTCTTTTGACTCCGCATACAGTATTTCTTCTACATATTAATATGTGTATGGAAGAGTGATTATGCATATTATATATATTATATTTTGACTAATTTCTCGAACTTCGTACAGCATTTTTCTATATATTGATATGTGTATGGAAAAGCGAAAGTTATTTTTTGACTTCTGCTTTATGTCAGATTTCTATTTCAGTAAACGTTCACCGGAAATGTTTACACATAAATCTGTCTTGGGTCGTACTTTAGAACGCACGTGATCTTTTCTTGTAATTTGTAAGAATCAGGGTTGTTCGGGAAAGTAGTTAGAATCTCGGCTCCAAAGCGATATGTTCGGGATTGTACTTCCTTATTGAAAAAGTTCTGGAAAAAATTGGACGACGGCACTCCGTGCATGCAACCGTGGGTTGTGCATATTATTGAAGCCACAAGATTTTTTTTTATACTTTCTAGCACTAAGGCCTTTTAAAAAAAAAATTAGAACCTCGGCTCTAAACCGATACGTTCAGGATTGTATTTCCTTATTGGAGAAGTACTGACAAAATCATTGAATAGAGATATTCCGAGCATGCAACCGAAAGTTTTGAATATTATTAAAGTAACAAGACTTTTTTACACATTGTAATACTGAGGCCTTTTTTTTGAAATAGTTAGAACTTTGGCTCCAAAGCGATACGTTCGGGATTGAAGTTCCTCATTGAAAAAGTACTGAAAAAATTATTTGGACGGAGGTATTCCAAGCACGCAACCGGACGTTGCGCATATTATTCAAGTCACAAGATTTCCTCATACTTTGTAACACTCAGGCCCTTTTTGAAAATAGTTAGAACCTCGGCTCCAATCAACAACAGGAACGGATATTATGGAGCAGAGCATCAGAAATGATAAAAATTTTCTCCAGCCGTGATCGCCGTCCCCGTGACTATTTATTACTCCTTTTCAATCTTCCAAGCATAATTTATTTCGAAATTGTTCAAACTTTGAACATCGAAAAAGCTGTAGTTACGATTAAAAAAATTTTTGAAGAAATGCTTTTCAAAACCTTGTTGCCAGAGTTACCTCTTTATGTGTCAATTATGCTTGGGTATATTCTAGTTCCATTCATGTTTTCTTTGAAAAAATTATATTTTTTCCGAAGAAAAAAAGAATTGAAAAAAAAAGTTATTTTTCAAGCTAGAATCTATATCATGTTGATGGCTAAGTATATTTTGTTTGAATGTAAAATTTTGATTAAAAAGGTGTTTGCCGAGTTGTGTCAGAGTTCCTTTGCTTTCATAGCAGTAAATCATTCACGAAAAGTAGAGAAAACAGTTGGCGCGAACGCATGAAGGTTAATGATGTGGTTCAAAAAAAGAGGGTTAGGAAACTTGGTACTTTCTTTTGCACGCAGCAATTTGCATTTATTTTTTGAAAAATTTTCGTGTTATTTTCAGGTGCGGAAATCCGTGGGAATTTTCGAATTCCTCGAGAAAATGAGCGAGTCAAATAATAAATTCTTGCAAAGTTCCTCACGGAATTTGAAAACCTCTGCAGATTTCCTCGTGTTTTCCTTGTCCGAAGATAACATCAGGATTTTTTCAATATGGTAAAATATAATTTTCATTGTATTCCACCTCGTGAAATATATTTTCTCACATATCATAAATGTCTAAATCCGCTAAAAAATCAGTTTGCATAACATCCAAAGACCCTGAGAGCAAAAAATGTTTACCGTCGTCTACAGGGTTTGATTGAAAAGTAATGAGCCTTCCCGCGCGGAGCGTCTGCCAAGCGATCAACCGAATCGGCTGGT
>JAUMHM010000031.1:7669004-7697664 GCA_032362435.1 Melikaiella ostensackeni
CACTACGTCTTTAAAAGATTTTGCCCTTTTTCCTCCTCATAAAAAAAAAAAAAAAAAAAGTTACAATAAATGCTTGAAGAGGCGATTTGAGTTTTAAAATTTCGACTTTATAATTTAGTTTAGAAAAATTATACTCAATACTAATTGCATGCAATGTTTGCAATGGGCTAACTGATTCAGCTGGATTTATCCTTAGATTAGTTGGTTTCATTTTTACTGAAACATACAATATTTCAGAGAAGAATTTAAATAGATGGTCGGATGTCAAAGTTTTGCCTTAATTTAACTAATGCTTATTGTAAAAATAGCACAAAAAATTTATTTTTCATCTCTTCATCAATTTGTAATAATAAATTAAAACAAGAAAATGAATTGGGAATATATAAGTATAAAGTTAATTATTTACTTGATGATTATACGAAGAAAAAAAATATGTATGTTTTGAGTAGTGGAAAAAATTTGACTATTATCTAATTCGATTTCGTTTCTTGTGCGAACTCTTAAATGGGCAGAACTATTGGTTTAATGTTATGTGCAAATGTATTCTGTGAATCTGATTTTTTTGCTCATTTTACAAGTGAGTGTGTATTTCAGTTTCTCTCATACATTCTTGTGCTTGTCGATTAATTATTTGTTAACAAGTATTACACGCAAGTAATTGTTTTTTAGGATACATTTATTTTTTGGAGTGTGAGTGACAATGTGAATAAACTTGTGATATTTTACCAAAGAAATGCAATGAATTTGATTTTCTGAAGAAAGTTTCACAATTTGAAGTGACTAGAAAGAAGCAAGTTCTACAAAATTTAATGGGGCTCCCTGGCAAAAAAATTTTTTTTATATTCGGTACCGTTGCAAAGCAGTAAAGTTGATTAAGAGATTCGTTAGGCTATAGATTAATTCTGGACATGTTTCGTTCAAGTGGCTTTTTGGCATTTCGGTGGGTGGAATCATTTTGGATTCTAAAAGCAATTCATTTCATGTATTGAGAGAGATGTGTAAAGTGTAGTGAATAAGAGTGTACTAATGAGTGTTTCGATGGTAAGTAGTTATTGAAATCGTTATGCAGATGTTAAGGATAAAAGACCTGAGCTTCGTGAGGGTATACATAATGGTTTTTTACTCTGGTTTCTGGATGTATTTTGTCAAAATCGTCTTTTAAGATTAACGTCAGCGCACTGATTTCTAAATATTGGTCGATACTATCTTAACACATGATTGATGCGCAACGAAATTTTATCAGATTAGTTGTAAATGTTGAATAAGTTGTTTCGACAACTCGGATTTTGCCGAGTGAATGATGATTCGTTTTATTTTCATAACTCATTTTTATAAATGGTGGCAGTCCTTCATAAGGAACAATGCATTTTTCGATCTGTGTGAATTTGTTTACATACATTCCAGTGGTTTCGGGTAACATTGAAAAACATGAACTATTCACTAAATATGTGTAATTTCCCGGGTAATCGTATGGTTAGACGCCGTCGACATAGCCTGTCTGTGCAATCACAGGAATTTCTTGAGTTGAAATTATTTCTGTACAAAAAGAAGAAAGGATTCCAATTTGATTCATTTTGAAAGAAAAAAATGGAAAAGGTAATTAAATTTTCATAGAAAAATTAAAATTAGCAAACAGAATTTTTGATAAAATTTGAGAAAGTAATTATTGAGGTAAAAAAGTGAATCCATGAAAATGAGTAAATGTATTATTATTTGTATTATTAAATGTATTTCGCTTAAAGTTGATTTTTATGAATTTATGTAAATATTAAAATCAATAATCAGCTTGATTATTTAAAGATCTTGTTATTAATATTTGCAAAGATCCACGTCGTATATAAAGAAATTGGAAATTGTGAAAATGAGTGAAAAGTTGAGTGTGAGATAGAAAGAAAGAGAGAGATGATTGGAAGTCGGGGGTCGGTGGAATAGGAACAGATGGAAGAGGCTGGGCTTATGCAAGTGCTGAGACTGCTTTGAGCTTATAGTGGTTAAGGGTGGGTGGAGTAGTTTGCAGCTTGAGATGTTAAATAGTGTGAAGAGCTTGAAAATGGGAGTTGGCTTCTTTAGGAATACGAATGGGGTCTTCGTCTAGAGTTCTAATGGGTTTTGTTATGGAGATATGCTTGATACTTCATTCTTTATGGTTGGTTATTAGGAAAATTGTAATTAAAAATTGGAGTCGTTTTCTTTCTTCTGGGTTAGTTTTCAAGAGAAGTCTTCTCTTTATTTCTCTTTTTCATTGGTTATTATTTATATTATTAAATCAAGTTTACTCAAGTAAAAATTAAGTTGATTAATTAATCAAATTAAGTTATCTCATTTGAGAGTATGGAAATTTTTCGATTCTTTGAACAGGTTTTTCGAAATTTTATGTATTAGTTTATAATAAAGTGCTCCTCTGAAAGTATTTTTCGGGGGTTGCGGTTGTTCATGTTCTGATAATGAACATAAATCACCCATTCATAGATGAGGAGCTTCGTTAGTTGAATCGTTAATTTTTTTCTAAAGGGTACTCGTCTAATGCGTTTACATAATTTTTTTCAGCGATATTGAAAGGTGTAGTTAGATACGGCTAGAATAGAGTGGTTGTTGATTAGCTTCGTGAAGTTGAGAGTGTGGATAGAGATTTGAGTCTGTAGTGGTTCTTGGTTTACCTAAAGCTTTTGTGTCCTCGTAGTATTTGACTGTGTGTATTACTACTCCGTTTGGGACCGAGTAGTTCGGGGCCCGAGTATCTTCGCCGGGATCCTTTTCTTCCTGAGTAGTCGCTCAGTTTTTATTTCCTAGATGTACGAGTAAATTAGTGACTGAATCCCATAAGGCGACATTTATATGAATTAACCACCTATACATACTATGTACGGCATAGCCGTGTATAAATGTGTCAGCTATTAGTTTAATAAATCTAATCAAAATTATTATTCCAATAATTCCTGCACTAGCTGCGCCAAAGCTTGTAAATATGGTCCAAAATTTTTCCCATGCGGAGTTTGCTATCTTATCTAATGTATCTTCATCAAGAAGGTTCATTATGGAATATTTATGGTCAATTATAGATTCTCCTGCCATTCCTCTGACTAGGGGACTTAAAATAGTCGGTCTCTCAGCTGGGAACATAATATGGTCCCTTAGTTTGTTTAAATCTGTTTGGGAATATATGCCGCTTGTTGCTAAAGTGGCTGGGTTCGTATATTCTCATGTTTCTTTTGTTTGAGGTCGTAATATTTGTGGGTCTCTTCATTGTGAGAGATGTGGAGATAATTTATACCACGAGTCTCCTAATGCATAAATTGAAGGTGAAAAGGAATAACAGTTGGTTTGAGTTCACGTTTTTAATAGAATGTGAGTTCGCAGGGTTAGAAAATGTGGGCTGTTATCAAAATATATTGGAAGTTGAAGATAACATTCTTCTATAGGTCTATATTTGGCCTTTATTGGGTACTACTTCTCCTGCAACTGTCGACATAAATCCTGGTCCTTGCATTAAATGATAAGCGAATTCATCGGGGGCTTGCGTTCTTAAAATTGAAGAATTTTTCAATATTCGTCCTTCAAGACTGCATTTTTGCGTTATCACGTCACGATAAAGGCTTTTTATTTCAAGAATTGAAGTTTCGGACGTTCTGTACATATTAACATGAAACTACAAACTGGTTCTTTTGATTTTTGTGCAAGGACAAAAGTAATATCTTGAGTTGTTAATGAATAAAAGGTTTCTGGCTTCGCGAGTGAGTTATCAAAAGTTTTATTTGCCAATCCTTCGTATAAAACTTGGTATTTTCGAAATTCGTATATGTCTTTGGGTAACGGATTCCAAAAAGTATGACCTTTTTCCATGTCAATGCAAGTTGTGCTTGAAAGTGGGCAAATAGTTCCCGATCGTAATTGAAGTTTATCAGTATTTAAATTTACAGTAGCCAGTTGTTCGAATAATGTAATTTCAACGTGAGATTCAACAGTTACGTGATTCCACCTTCCTAAGGGGTCTGAAAATTGAGTTCCAATGCAATTTTCATCTGTTGTCGTTGAACACGCAAGAAGTACAGCGTAAGTGGAAGTATCGTATGGTGGTACTTTTGAAATTTGTAGAGTTGGGGTCATATTAATTAATCCTAATAAATGTAACATATTGCATTGGTCTTTTGGAATATCTTGAATGTATGAACTGAAGCCATTTGAAACTGCAGATGTATGTAAATGCATACCGCAATAAAGGACTGTGCGTTGAACTTCTAGTTTACATTGAGTGACTTTAATATGGGTAAACTCGCTTAACTGTAGTAGTTGAATATACTTTTTCTCTACCTGAATGTGAGACTCAGACAGGTCGCATTCTCCTACTTCTAAAAGTGATAGGGTGATGATCTTTAGTTTACTTGACTCACAGTCATATCTGACGATGGCGAATGTCGTATTTGACCATAGTAAAAGTAGAGGAAGGGTTGAAAGTCCGATCTTAGTGTTTTCCATAATCTGGAAAAGAAGGTTTTCCCGAGTTAACACTGAATTTCTGCTTTCGTATACGTGTTTTAATTTATCAAAAGGGAGTAGAAAAAATAATTAATCATCATTTTTCAATTAAATTTTAATTTTTTGTTTTCACTGTAATTAAGTACGTAATTTCGTCTTTGTACCAGTCTATTTGCCAATCCGTGATGATTTGATTGTCTGAGACTTTTTATGAAATTAGTAAATGCGCAGGGTTTTTTTGTTGTTATTGTGGGAATGATGCCCTTGATTATGTCAAGTACTTTCATATTTTTGGACCAAGCAACTGCATCACTGTCATCCCATTCGAAAATTCCGTTATCGAGCAAAAATGGCTAAAGTGTTTTTATGTTGACTTTCTCCACTAATTTACTGGATAATTCCACAACTTCTCTTTCGCGTTCGTATTCCATACTAGAATCTATAATGATATTTGTGTGATTTTTAGTTTAGTTGATAAGGTCTAATAGTGCCGCTAGAAATTCTTGGTGAGTTTGCCTCAGATTCAATATTAATTTGTAATATACTTCGGGTCCTCTTGTTTTGATAGAAAGTATAATTTCTTTTGTTGTTTCCGGCTTGTGAATGTTCAAAATCTGTAATTTCATGTGAGAAGAAGGTATTATTTCAGATTTTGATGTTTTATTTTGTTTATTTTTATATTTTCGGTCATTTGTTTACATTCTAAAGATACTTGATTGTTAATCAGTTTATTTATATCTTTGTTATGTGAATAGATAATGGAAGACTTAAAAGGGATGCTCAAAAATCTTTTTTAGTGTCTCGAAGGCTTTCTATAGGATTGAAATAGGCTGCCGGTCCTCTTGTTTAAATTGTAAGTATGATTTTTTTATCGTTTCTTCGCTGTCGATGTTTTCACTCCGATTCTCCATCTTAGGGTATTCTCAGTTATAGACGCCGTTAATGATTAAAAATATTAATAGACGTTTCATGTCCACGTATCGTGTTATTATGTTGCAGAATTCGTCAATTCGTTCTTGGTGATCGGTATTCATTGCGAAAGTGCGCAGCTAAAATTATGAAAGAGAGGAAACAATTTTTTATAATCCTTCAAAGTGTTTCTTTTTTTAAAGATTCTGAGTTTTTCCTGGTAAACTAATCAGTGAGCGCTCAAGTCGATTAATATGTACGACTTTTGGAGTTTTTTATTTGGATTTTTACGTTTCCTCTTCCTGGAATTTCTAATACTTCGTACAGTCCTGAATATTGATTGTTGAATTTTTTAATTTTTCCTCCTTCTAATTAAAATACTTTGTCTCCTACTTTGAATTCTTGAGGCTTGATTTTCCTATAATAATATTGTCCTGTTTTTCCTTCAGCTGTAATTACATTTTGTCTGGCTCATTCGCGAATTCTGTGTAGTCTTGTTACTAAATTTTCTCTATAGTCATCATACGTTTGCAATTTTTCATGTTCTGGCGGGGGCTCAGAGGAAGATAATCGGGCTAGTTTTCCGAAAACTAATTCATATGGGGTACATTTTGTTGCTTCATGAGCACTGATGTTATAAGAAAATGTGGCTAGTTCTAACCAATCATACCATTCTACGTTTTTCTCTGTGAATTGTTTCAAATATTCTGCTAAAGCGTGATGAGATTTTTCTCAGGATCCATTAAATTGTGGATGAAATGCAGTAGTTTCAAATTGCCTGATACGAAATCGTTTAGCGAATCTTCATAATAAATTACTCAAAAAATCTTCACCTTAATCAGTTGAAACTCCTCTTGGTTAGCCTAAAATGCAAATAAATTCCTTTACAAATGCCTCTGCTATTGTACTGGCTTGATGGTTTGGAAGGGCACGAGCTATACAAAATTTAATGAACTTGTCTTGAATCATTAATATGTGCTCGTTCCCTTTTTCAGTTTTTGGTAATTTTCCAACAATGTCCATTGAAATTTTTTCAAATGCGGTTCCTGGAGTGTCAGTTATGACCATTGGATTTTTCATATTAACGCGGACTAATTTTTTAAGTTGACATTATACACAATGTCCGGAATGGCCCTTGGATACATTTTTTTTTTAGAAAGAAAAATAATAGAGAAATTCTCAATTTTACCACAGTGGCGTACCCATTTTGAGTATGAGGGGCCCTTCATCGAAGGGTTCTTGTTGTTTTTTTCTCATTTTTGCATTCGATTTCCACATATGCTGAAGCCTTCGATTTACGGACACCCCTTCGGGCTTCGAGAATTCGGGACTGTAATTTTCTGTGACAGTCCTGTATTTTTCTCTCTAGGGGCCCCATAACGAAGCTCCTTTGAGTTTCTTATACCTAAGTGAATTCTCAAAACCGCACAAACCGGGGCTCCAGACTTCAAAGAACCTTCGAGCAGTATTGCAATTATTAGATGTTCCAGTCCCGTGTTGTGGAACATCCACGATCAGGTCCATTTTCTCCCAAAATTCTTTTTGAATTCTTTTCTCCGCATCGCACATTTTTCGTTTTTTATCGGCTAGCTCCGCTGCCCAATTGCAGAATTCTATGCGATACGCAATGTGGAGGATACATTTTCATAAAGCGTTTCCAAGCATGTAGTGTGGAGAGACCAGAAGAGAAGTTTTTGATCTTCATCGACAAGTGTTTGATTTTTTCCAACTTGTTCATCATGGAGGGTTTTGCGGAGCATATATAACATGACGATGATGATGGTGTTTCAGTAAGCGCTAGGCAAACCTTTCCGTGAACCATAGACATTATCATTTTATGCGTGACTTTGCAACGATTCCGACTTCGACCGAAATTAGTTGTTGTTGATTTGAGTTTATCGATTTTTCCTTGAATCTGCTTTACCTCAGAGATGGTACTCTTCTTTGTTTCCTTCACGTAGCGGAATCGGATGATTCTTTAAAGTCATGATGACCCAGGATGTGGATTTTTCCAAATCACCAAACATCTATCAGTTTCAGTGTCTATCATCTTCAATGCTAGCGGCACCATCAAAAAAATTAAGATGCTCACATCAGATTTACTAGGATCAGTGAAAGACTGGTTGTACGGATTATAACCAGATGTTCCATCACATGCATACTGTGAAGTTTAAAGTCATCGAGAGATTAGGGCTGTCAACTAAATTTGGAGGTATGATTCCAAGTACTTTCATCAAGTGAGATACTGTGTGATGGAGCGAGACTTGCGTGTCAATACTCACATCCTCTTCCGTCATGATAATATGAGATTCTAGGGGGTAGTACCTTCTTTGGCATCTGCTAGGCTCCTGTGAGGTGGGAGATATCAGCATTTTTAGCTTTTGCTTGGATACGAATAACTTCATACTGGTTTCTACTGAATTCAACGTCTTCAGTCAGTGCCAATACCTCATCATCAGTGTAGCATGTAATTCCTCCTACTTCTGAATATGATAGTTCGTCATGTAATTCACCGTGTTCATCATCGTCATTTGACAAAAGTTTACTTATGTCATTAGCGATTTTAGTTTTACCAGGAGATCGCGAAATATTCAGGAATGCACTCTGTATTCCAGAGTCAGAATAGCATTCCCGAATTTCCAGCACTTTTCGTCTCTTACTTGACTTTCAGCTATTCTCGAAATCATCTGGAGGTCTTCTCCCGGGACAAACTCTAACGAATTGAACGGAGAAATCTGAAAGCAGCCATTCCAAATTTTTGGCACTGAATGTTGTTATGTTATAAAAAGCTTTTTTCCACTGCCGTTCAAATGCGGACATGAAATAAGATAACTTATCTTTGATTGCTTTCAGACATTCGTCTTTGATATTGTCATTGGCTTTGATATAGCTCAGAAGTTCTCCTCTTTCTTCTACGCCAACTGTGATCAGAAAATCAAAAAGAACTTGCTTCGGAACTTTTTAATCATTCATTGTTAGATTAATGAATTTTATCGAAAATTAGGTTTTCGATTGAAACTTGTGAAGGAATGATTTGAAACTTACAACTCATGAATCTCCATAGTATCACAGGAAGAACACGAATACAAAGTATTCACAAATCTGCACTTTATGAAGATAATCCTCACTATTCGGACTCAAGAGTCGTAAATAATGAAAGTCGGAAAAACACAAAAATCTATTGGATACGTGCTTGAACTTTTCAATGCCCACCCAAAAAAACAAGCGTATCGATTAAACGTTGAGTGACGAGAAAAATGTGAGAACCGGAACGAGTGAAAAACGAAACTGAAAATCAAGAGACACAAGCGAATCAAACGAGTATGTATAAGTATATCCAATCTAATATGTTCTTGGAAAATACAAGCGCATGAATTTTGCGATGGACCTTCAAGGACAAGAAACATATGAGAACAGAAACAACTGAGAGTGCAACAACTTAAAATCGGAACGTCCACACAAACCAATTAGATACGTATATTCAACTCCTTCTGCTCCTTCGAGAAATATGATCGCATCAATTTGGAGTTGCACGTTCAAGGAAAAAAACATGTGAAAACCCACAGAACTGAAACTCCAACGACTAAAAATCGAAACGTCTAAGCAAACAAATTGAATAATTACATTCAACTCTCTCTACTCCTCGAGAAATATAGGCACATAAATTTGAAGTTGAACGTCCAGTAACGAAGATCAGGATTGATTATAACAAAGAGAAATGTTTTTGGATGTCATTATATTCCGTAGGAGTTTGATTTCTTATGATCTAAAAAACATATGAGCAAAAGAGAGATTTTTACTATTTGAAAGCGACTATTAAATGCATGTATTGATCAGAATTCTAATAACAATAAAAGATATTGTCAAATGTCAGTTTCTTCCATCAGAATTTTAATTTATGGATAAAATGAACAATTATGCAAAAAATGGATTTTTTCTATCAAAGAGTGACCGTTTAATGCATTTGTTAACCAGTATTGTTTATAACAATGATAAATATTGTTTATTGTCCATTTTTTTCATAGGATTTTGATTTTTGAAGGCAAAACTGATGATTGCACAGGAAGAATTCATTTTGTTTTATCCAGAGGCGCTTATTTATTAAATTTGTTTACGAAATTTGTTTATAACAATCAAATGTTTGTTTTAATGAAACATTGATTTCACTCGATTTTGCTGGGAAAAGCGTGATGAAAAGAGCTTTTAGACTTCAGTGTATAGCAAAAATCGATTTTGTTCATAAATTTGTTTATAACAATTGAACGAATTGCAGGAACTTCATTTAAGTTATCAGGATTTGTTAAGCGATTGTGAATCTATCAGTTTTTCACCTTTCTGAGGTAATATCGATAAATGATATAGAACAGGTAGCTCAAATATGAAAAATTATGGTTTTTTTTTAATTTTGCAACTTGAATAACAGAAAAACGGAGTCTTTTTACAAAACCGGCCTCGACAGACCTCCTTAGAATTTAATTAGCTCCAATTTGAAAAAAAAAAGAAAAAATCGGATAAAAACTGTAGGCTCTGAATCATTTTGAACCCCAATTTTCTAATTCGTCACATTGTGCGGCGGTGCTACAGAATAGATCATTGTTTGAAAAATACATTTGAAAATTCTGTTTTCTTTCCTGATCAATCGATCCTGATCTTTTTTCACGCGCTTATTTTCAATATTTTTCAGTTTTTTTGAATATCCTATCTGTTTTATCCACGCGCTGATTTCTAAATATTTTTCAGTGTTTTCAAATATTCTGTCTGTTTTTCCACGCGCCGATTTTTTAATATTTTTCAGTGTTTATGAATATTCTGTCTGTTTTTTCCACGCGCTGATTATTAATATTTTTCAGTGTTTTCGAATATTCTGTATGTGTAAGGGACATTTGTCTACTCGAAGACGCAAATTTAGGTGAATATTTAGCTTGTAGCATTTATCGTGTGAAGCATAAATTTTTCAAAGGCCCAGACTTGAAAGAGAATAGTTTTCCCAAATTTCTCAGTATTCTGATGGTTTCAAATTACAACTCGAGGATTCGTTTCGAAATCAATCTTATTGAGTTTTGATTCACAGTTGAGTATTCTTGTCACCTTTTTGAGCATTGAATGGTCTTTTTCCATTTCAGAGACCAAACTGCAGGAGACTGGCGCCCCCCTCAGGATACAACACAAACCGATCAGAACTCCTTTGGTTCTGGCTTGGTTTTCATACTTCCCTTTGCATGAGCGAAGTTTGGTGAGACTGTCGTTATAAATGAACACTCCACCTTATAACGATTTAGCCGCTTAATTTGGACATGATTTTATACTTATGGAATGAAGTTCTCGCATCAAATTGTAGTTGGGTGTATACTTTCAACATTGAATAATACAAATAATATTGTAGCCTCGGATAGGATTGACACTTCTACTGACGAAAGGCATATCCTTGTGAAAGTTTCAGGCGATGGATAGAGATTGGGTGTTTGGAATGCTAGAGGTGTAAATGATCTTAAGAAAAAGGAATTGCGGGATACAATGTGCGTAAGGAAGCTAGATATTTTGTGTGTACCGGAAACAAAGAAGAAGGGGTGTTAAGTAAGAGACATAGAAAACGGATTCGAACTTTGGTCAGGAGTAGATAATGAATCATATGTGACGTGCCACGAGAGAAGGGGACTAACGCGGAAAAAATCTCAAATCTGTGTATTGTCTCTATTGATGGTTTTTGAGTTGCTCCATCCAGCACAAAAATCAGAACAAATTTTCGAGCATTATTCCCTATAAAAAAATCAGCTTACCAGCAGGCCGTGAATAGCACATTTCTCAGCGAGACTCGACTTCCACCGCTCGCCCTGTATAATTATATTTTTCTGCGTCAGTCCCCTTTTCTCGTGGCACGTCACATATGGTACCAAGGAGTCGGTCTGATGATGAATAAGAGAGCAGAACAACATGTCAAAAAGTATGAATGTGTATCACCTAGATTACTGTAGATCATAATGAAAGTGGGAATCAGAAGAGTATTTATTATAACGTGCTACGCTCCAGTTGATGGTGACAAGTGGGATGTAAAAGATACCTTCTGGGACTCGTTAAATGATACGAGTATATTAGGGACTTGCGATTCTGGCGAAAGAATAATTATACTTGGAAATATGAGTGGCTAGGTTGGTGTGCAACGCGAAGGTACCGACGAGGCTTGTTCATTACGAACACTTTGTTCAGATATAAAAAGATCCACATGTATACTTGGTGCAGAGGCGAAAGTCATAGTATGGTTGACTTCGTTGTAGCGGATGAGAGACTGAGAGGGCTTGTGAGGGATACAAGGGTTATAAAAGTCTCTGAGTGTGGAACCAGTTAGTTTCAAAAATAGGTCTAGGTCAAGGGTGGAGGAGAAGAAGAACTCATAACAAGCCGAAGCAGACGCGAGTTAGAATGGAGAATTTGCATAAACCAGAAGTACAACTGGTATATCGTAAAAAGCTGAATAAATTTTAGAACATCATGAAGAAGACTGGAAGACTGAATTGAACAATAAAAATGGAGTAGATGCATGGATAATACTACGGGATAGCATCTCAAAGATAGCATCCGAAGTATGCCGTACTGCGGCTGGAGGAAGACAGGCTAGAGATGCTTGGTGGAATGATGAAATTCACGTGGCTGTCAACAAGAAAAGGTAAGCCTACTTGAGAATGTTAAATAGTAAAGGTCTTAGCGATGAGGGAAGCACTAGATTAGAAAATTATTATAGGGATAAAAACAAAAAGACCAAGATACTAGTCAAAGATAGCAAGGATAAAATCAAAGCGGAAGAAGATTAAAAAAATGGAAAACGATTTTAAAGGAAATAAGAAATTATTTTGGAAATGGATTAAGAAGATTAGGGAAGGAAGTTCTAGCACTGAGGTAGTCGGAATCAAGAATGCCGATGGTGAAATGGTATGGAATTCGGACGGAGTGAAAAACTGTATGAGAGATTTTTTCAAGAAATGGTATGGAGGTCTAGCTATGAAGCATAACAATCTTCGCATTAAAGAGAACACGTTGGACAATCCCGTTGTCGATAGCGGAAGAAGAATCAATATCGACGACGTTATACCCGTGATTAAGAAACTAAAGAATGGTGAAGCTTCTGGTATGAATGGCATCACTACTGAAATGCTTAAGAGCGGTGGTGGATATTTGTTTGTGTGACTGAGCGAAATTATGAATATGTGTGCTGTGCATGGTGAAGTTCCAAATGATTGAGAAAAGGCGATTATCGTCCCAATCTATGAGAGAAATGGTGATAAAGGCGACTGTGCTAATTATAAAGCGATTAGCCTACTAAGTACCGTCGGCAAAATATTTACCAAAATACTGATTGTGGAGGTCATGGGAATGACTAAAGAAAGGATCTGGGAAGTTCGATGTGGCTTTATGCCACGGAGATCATGTGCGTATCAGATATTTAGCTTGAGACAGATCATAGAAAAGAGTTTGAGAGTAAACAAAAGAATTTTCTTTGCATTTGTTGATCTGGAAAAATCTTCCGATGAGGTGAATAGATCTAAACTTTGGGAGGTCCTGGAAGAGTATGGAGTGAATGGTTGGCTTCTAAGAGCAATAAAAGCAATATATAATGGTAGCCAAGCGAGTGTGAAAGTGAATGGACAACTGAACGACTGGTTTGATAATAAGCAGGGCGTTAGGCAAGGCTGCGTTATGTCCTCCTGGGTGTTCAATATATACATAGACAAATTTCTAAGAATGGCTCTCTTAGACGAAGAAGGTGTTGACCTTAGGACAGTGAAAGTACGTGGACTGGCGTTTGCAGATGATAAGATGGTTTACTGCGGAATCAGCCGACGATTTGCAAGCGCGCGAATTTTAAATATATATATTTAAGACTCGCGCGGGCATCAGTCATAGTAATCAAAATTTGTTTGTAATCGTAGATTGACTATATCAGCTAAAACTACTGATGCAAGGAGTAGAAGTAGCTAAGGCTTTTATACAGAAACTAAACAGTAATCCAAATTCTATATCTGAAAATTGTATCCAAGATATTAACGATAGTGAGTTGTACCAACAAAATAAAGTAATACTAATTTAAATTTGGAGCACTGACGGTGCGCCACCCTTTCATATCACCAAACAAGATTTCTGGCCTTTACAAATACTGCTCAATTTCCTTTCTGTTTCCATGAGGTTCAAGTATGTTTTGCTAGCCGGTATAATGGTACTACGATGTGAACCAAAACCAGACCTAATGAATCTTTTGATACGAAGGTATTCGCCTAAAGCTTCCGAGCTACGATGGGGATGTCACTTTGAGATTCAGCCCCTTGTATGTTGTTGCTAATTCTGTAGCTCGGCCTACATTGTGAAATAGGTATTAGTATAATGCGTACAGCAGTTGTAATTACTGCTACCACGATGGTCAGTATATCAAAAATGCCGGTATCAAATATTCCCTTTTTAGAACTGGCACAAAAATTAAGAACTCAAAATTCTCATATGCAAGACGTAGCTTATACTTCAAATAATGGCAAGCATGTTCGTGGAGTTAAGGCTGAATCTTCCTTAAACTCAACACCCAATGTTGATATGGTTTGAGGGTTTTCGCTAGATTATATGCATAATTCGATTCTAGGGGTAACCGAGCAAATTTGGACTTTGATGAAGGAGGAGGTTTTGAGAGCTGCTGATCGAAGAGCAATTGATGAACTTATTCTCCTAATTAAACCTCCATACGACTTGCACAGACATCCCAAAAAACTTTTAAACAAAGGTGTGTGGAAGGCAACACATTGGAAATCTTGGCTACTTCATTCTGGTCTGCCAATATTGTTCCGATTTCTACCGGGAGATTTGTTAGAGCACTACGCTCTTCTTGTGAAATTAATTCAAACGTTGCTAAAAACTGACATTTCCGAGGATGAACTAAAGCAATGTGAAGATCTTATTATTTTCGTTGCAAAATACCAAACATTATACGGAGTTGACAGAATGACTTCCAACGTCCATATTCTCTTGCACCTCATCACCTCTGTAAGGTTATCTGGTCCTCTTTGGTCGACGTCAGCGATTCCGTTTGGAAATAATATCGACTACTCAAAGCAGACGATAAATGGTCCAAAAAGCTTTGAGCAACAAATGGCGACCAAATCACTTGCCCAAATGTATTATAAAGTAAGGCCGCGCAATCCTGCTCTATCTGAAAAAGCTACTCAGTATTGTCAAAATTTGTTACATCGAAACTGATACTAAAAGTGCAGTAAAAATACGTGATATAACACTCTTTGGACCAAGCTTTTAACAGATTTCAAAAAGAACAAGAGTATGAAAAATGCATTTTCGAAAACTGCGTTTACAGTTCTTCTTATATTTTAATAGAAATTTCACAATTTAACAATAAATTGCTTGTTGTATTGAAAATATGCTTGAAAATTTAATTATTCTCACAACTTCGTTATAATATTTTATAATAATGATAAAAAATTCGGAATACAATTATTTTAACACTTAGCTTCATTTAAGATCACACTATTTATTACTAAATCATATATATTGCAATTACTTTTTTTTAATTTGATAACTGTAAGGGAAGAGAAAATATTTCTTCCTGAATTTGTGTAAATTTTTTAGCAAAGAGAAAATAATTGATTAACTGCTATATTGGAATTTGAACTCCAAATATTTTATGTCGCAGAAGGCATTACATGGCATTAAACTAATATGTTAATTCAATGGAATTTAATGGCACTAAATCAGTGGCATCACAAAGAAGCCACTTCAATGCCATGAGTTTTTTGTGGGTTCAAAATGACACAAATGAAAACAGTCAAATTTCAAGAAGCGCATTCGGACATAAACGGCATTTTTTTAGATTTATAGGCATCAAAGTTTCCAATTTTTGCAATGCCATATAATCTACTTCAATTCTCTCCTTTTTGCAGGGTTGCCAGTAAGATGACAATGATCGTGATGTCTCATGTCATCTTGTTCAAACGGTTTCTCGCAGACATAACAGTTTGAGTAGACTGAAACTCTATTTCTTGCTCTGCTGTCAATTTCTCCATTAGTACAACACACGTCAATTGAGTATAAATATTTTGTTCAATTTTCTTTTATTCATTCACAGACCACTTTATGCAATCTTTTCCATCATAAATTTGAAATTTTGAACGAGAGTCAGCAAAGCTGCTATGTAAATAAAATGCGACACTGTACGGAACATGCTGTTGATACGGTCCCAAATCCAAAGGATTTTCAACAACTTTCGGTAACTGATACTCGATGTCAGCATATGCAGAGAACGGACCTTTTTCTTTAAATCTGTAATTTCAGAATTTCAAAAAATTTTCATTCTCATTTCATAACATCATTCTACATTGATTCACATTTTCACAATCCAATCTATGATTCTGTAAAGATTTTTCTAATTTAAAGTGGCATAGGCACCGATCATACAAAAATGTACGATGACTGTCTTTGGCAAACTGAGATTTTGCTTACCGGGATAGATTTATAATCAAAGCAAAGTGATAAACTGGATAATTGTCATTTAATTGGTTTTCATCGAAATGGTTAAGGTAAAGGTTTATATTTTCTATCATCAAAAGGTAAATTGTTGGGCACCTAGACTTTCCTTCGCTTAGATATAGTAGCACAATTTCACCTTTCTGATATTTTTTATCGGGTTCTATATCATTCACGCTCATGCACAATTTATTAATGTTCTCAAATTTTGGAATATCCGCAAGACTTATGGGAATCTGGATTCCATCCTGTTTGAGTTCTGAATTAAAATGCGAATAATATCTAGTCTTACATACGTTATTTTTCGCAGGATGAAGAGATGCCGTCACTGACCATAGAAAGCAATAAATAGTGCTGATTTTCACTAAAATTTGTTCAAAAACCTTTCAATTATACCATGCATCGATATCTGTTGATGGTAAGATCTTAAAATTTTCAATAATCCCGAACTTAATTCCTTCAACCACTTCATCGTTTACTGATGCTTGAAATTTTCCTGCAAATGCAACACCTACAGGTACTTTCAATTTTCCATCCTTTTAAAAAAATATTTTTCATTCGTTGAACTATCATTGACTTTGCATCTTCCAAAAAATGTTTAAGATCTTCATTCTATAAGTTGATTGCACAACCTTTTTGTTATTCTTCTCTTGAAAGCTGAGTGTAAATCTTCCCATTGTATCATATCTCTGTTTTTACTTGAATTATCAATGCCTCGTCCTTTCTTTTCCAGTGGTTTTATTTTTTTATTGTGAGCTTTCAAAATGCTTATCGCCGTTCGAATGTGTGTCTTCTCCAACAAATAAATTTCTATTATACTTTAAAATTTTGTTCAACAATCTAATCTTTCTAGTACTAAAGTTTAACAATTTTCTAACTTTGTCAACTCGTACCTCATCTATCAAAGTTTTATATGCTTCCTTAATAATTAAAGTAACTTTTTCACTCTCTTCAAGATTCATTTTTGTTTAATGGCAAACACACAAGCGTACACACTCAAATAATTCAATTCCATTATTGACAAATTTTTCTCTTTTTTATAATTTTTTTTAACTTTTGTACCGACAATCGATCACAGAAAGAGCTACTTTTGTAGCCTGGTTACTATTATTCCCAAAACGTATATATAAGAAAAATACAGGAAAAATATCCCTGAGAAACACGTATTATGATAATTAAAATCACTCAGAATACTTTAAAAACATCAAGCTCATCGGAGCTGCTGCAGTGCTGATCGGTGCTGATGCAGTGACAACCTGAACTCGCAGTTGACCCTCTTTGCCTTGAAGTTCTTGAAGGTTCTATGCTATGGGAGAATGTTTTCAATCCTCTGCAATAATTGCAAAATATATGTTTTTCAACTGACTTTATCTTAAATTTGTCATTTAGAGAAAGCAATAAATCAAATTTATAGACAAAACAAAATGTCATACTTACCCCATATCCAATCGCAATTGTACACATGCATCTTTTGCGCATCAAATAAATAAATACATGAATTTCTTAATTAAATGTATTATCGATGAGGAAGGAATAAATCGTCCTTATTTTCTGCAGACAAACTATATGACGTAGTAGAAAATACGAAAGCAAATTGAAATATTACCTTGAAATGCTCAATTGAAATAAGAAATAACCTTAAAGTTGTTCATACGAAATTAGTTTCTCACAATTGTGCATTGAACAAGTAAAGACAGAAATCTTTAAATAAATGTAGTGTTTATAATGAAGCAATAATTCATCCTCGTTTTTTAGAACTGTACAGCAGCATCTATAGGAGTGACGGAGAATTGCACATTATAAAAATATTATTATAGCATCATCAGCGCGTTCTCACAAGTTCAAAAATAAAGATGTCTGTGTAAATCATAATCACAGAATCCGCATGTTATTCATCAAAAGACATCAGATATATCACTTTTCCGTCTGCGAGTCTGCTTTGATAACCAACAAGACTCAGATACATCAAAACACACATACTATAAAATGGCTTAGTAATCCTGTTGTGCAAGTGGTTCAGAAGTCTAGCTTAGGACTCCTCAAATTAGCACGGACATAAATCACACAGCTGCGGAACGATCTCAATCTCGAAAAGGCGCTCAGAATTCCTCTTCTTAATATGGCTTAGAACACCTAAACTTAGCACAGACATGAACCACAGTGCTGCAGAATGGTCTCAATATCGGTATGGGAGGAGTACATTTTATCAGTCTCACACGACACACACGTATGCTAACCTCGCACGCTCCATCTCACACAGTAACACACGAACAGTAACACACACACACACCTCGCACAGGCACGCACTAACACTAATAGATCCTGAAATGCCCTTGCCTATCTACTCATGGGATATGAGAGATGAACTTTTAGAAAACGATGATAATGTAGTAAACAAGGTATTAGATAAGTGTCCGGTAATGGCATTAGGTTTTGGGGATATAGAACAGAGATGGCCAACGCAGGAGCAAAGTGCCAAAATCTGTTACTCGTTAAATCCCTTCTCTTACCGCCTTTGTTAGAGAGCGATCCAAGTGAACGAGCGTGCGAGGAGAAAGCATGAAGATGCACTCGGAGAAGGAGAAAATAAGCAAGTAAGGAAACTATCGGTTGGTCATCCCTGATATAGAAACTGGAGTATATAAACTAGCGAAGAAGGAGAACTTGTTGTAAACTGGTATCGAAAGCTCACATGGTCAGATAGATATCTTTATTTCGACTCATATTGTGACTTCAGATATAAAACAAGTGTCTTTAACTCTTTGGTCGATAGAACAATTAAACTGGCTGATCCTAGGTTCTGGGATAAGAATTTAGAATCAGTAAAAACACTCTTATGAAAAATAGATTTCCGGCAAGTCTTTTGGGATAAATATATAAAAAGTATATTTGAAAAAATAACTAAACAATGTAACTTAAACAAATTAATGCTACAAAATAACACTATACACATGGTTATACCTCATACTGAACATTTTTAAAAAACACAACCAAGGCTTGTAGAACTACCAGTGTACAATTAGTTTTCATTTCAAATAAGAATAACTTCAAATGTTTTGATACAGGAAAAGACCCACTCAGGAAGGGACAAAAATCTTGCGTAGTATATAGTGTGGATTGCGACGGTTATGAGATTATTTACACTGGAGAAACGGGTAGAACAACAGATACTCGTATGAGAGAACATAAAAACTACCATAAATATGATGACCAGGGGCACCGACTTTCCTCTGGAGGGTATGGAGTACTCCATACCCATACTAGATTCAAATAAGGCGATCAGATTCTTCTAAAATTATTAAATAAATCAGATGAGAATAGTAAAATCTTAGCGAAATTTTTACAAATTCACGACGGACCCTACTCAAAATTTAAAAGGGTATGAGGAGGGAATTGATGAAGCTTAATCATTTTCGCATAAGCATTTCCCAAATCACTGTAAATTCAATAATAAGTCGTGATCATAAATAAAGGAGAGTAATTGCGCAAGGTATATACTCTGTATTTGTAATACTAGAGTGAATTATTAATGAGAATATTTCCAATGTTATTGATTGGATATTTCAAGCGAATTACAAATCAGTAGTAAATCGGAATTCTCGGAGTAGAGAACGTTTTTATTCTCTGGAAAGAAATTAATTACAACAGTACAATAATTTTTTTCATAGTAAGTGAGAGGGATTAACCACTAATTAGAAAACTAGGTTGACAAGAAATCAAGGTAAACAAAAAAAAAATGAAATAAAAATTAAAATATTATTTATCTGACTTTTATAATAGCAAATCTAAATCTTTATTAGAATTTAAGAATTTAGTTTCAGGCAGGATAACACATGTATTGTATATGATTTGTCACTCGTCTGTGAAAAAAAAATATATATGTTAAAATAAAAAATGCACCTGCTCAGGATGTCCTGGGTTTTTTTATTAAACCATTTTTTTCTAAGAAAAATTGAAAGATTTTTTCTTATAAAGCCGAAAATTTATTTTGGGCAAAGGAGATACCAAGTGGAATAAGTCATTTCGTTCAGGTGAAAGCGATAAATAGAACGATAAACGAATGAATTCAATTTCATTGAACATATTTGTAGCGTTAGATGACTGACAATCTTATAAAATTGAATTATTTTTCTTTTGTTTGTAAACACATAGATGTTTTAAGAGATGAAAAATCTATTCGTTTAGGAGGGGCGTTGAGACGGTCCAGTCTACCTTTAAAAAATTAAAGTAAGAAAATATAAAGAAATAATGATTGAATATTATATTTAAAATATGAAGGGATGGGCGACAATTAAAATGGGTACACCCATAACTCAAAGAAGAATTTTCAAACTGGAAAATCATACGATCCATAACTGCGTGCGTCGACACTAAAATGAGTGGGGTTAGCATGGGTCCGATGCAGGTCGATCACAGGTAAATTATGCTCATTCGTTTTCGGATTTTAATAATTAACGTGAGATTGTGTGGAAATTTAAGAAATTAAAAATATTAATGTGGAGACCTTGTTGTGCATGATTGCATCTTAAATTCCAAATTGAAAAGTGAATAATGTTTCATCTACTTTGAAATTAATTAGGTAGATCACTTGATATTTAAATCTAAAAGTGTTTTCTCGTAACGACCTTGCACCTTATTTAATTATGAGGACCTCGTTGTGCGATGAAAAACAAAAATAAACATTTAGTCATGTACATTAATCTCAAATTAATCTTATGAGAAGGATCTATAAACATAAATTTAACTCAACGCAAAAGTACGCAATCATCTCTCCCTTGCGTGAATCCACAGTCCGTTGCTTTTTATTTGAATAATGATTCAAATTTCGGTGGAAATTTTAATTGAAAGAATTAATCTAAGTCAACTGTTGTTCATTCAATCATCAAGTTTAGTTGTAGAATGGTTAGGGCTCTTTTTAATGTCCTATCAGTATTAGTATCAATTTATATTGTTGATAAAAATGAACGGGACAGGGCAAAGTGAACTCAAATTGAACGAATCTCCTATTGAAGATAAACATCATAGAGATAAATTTGAAATGCAACACTACAATTAATAAAAATTAATATAATTCTTGGTGAATCCAACATCCTTTATTTTAATCAGCCAAATGCATTGACCATAAACTCAGAATTTTAGTAAACACGAAATCAATCCCCGGTTAGAAAATCGATAATGTTACAAGGCAATAAGATATGAGATGCACTCTGTATACATGTTAATATAATAGAGAATAAGAGATTAGACGCACTCTGCATGCATATTAGTATAATAGAGAATGAGAGATAATATGCACTCTACACACATGTTAGTATACTAGACAATACGAGATTGGATGAGAAATCGATTGCTACAAGCTAACTTGAATCATGGGAGTGTAACTGCCATGTTCGAGCCCCCTAGAATGGTTTTCTTTGTTTGAACGGGGTTCAACCTCGATTTGATTTTCGAACACGATCAAATGAATATTGTAAAGAAATCGTTGAGTACAATATTTGGATGTGTAAGCTCTACATTTGGTATAAAGAATATTTTGTTTAGAACGACGACATTTTGTGTTAACAAAATTCGTGGGACCTAAAGGATATCAAACTTGCTTCCCTACATAATTTTCTCGCAATATTCTTGGTATGGTATTATAAAAATTTTTACAAATTTGAGTAATCCTTTGTCTATTAATGAAGATCGGAATTTGATTTTGAAGATTAACAAAACATGATTTGTTTTCTGAAAGCTATACGGGTATTAAGGAAAGAAACATGATGATAGAGGTAAAGAAACTCATTTGATCAAATTCAAACAATCGATTATACATACTACGAATTATTAGAAAATTATAAATACGAAGTCTAATATGTAAAAGGTAAGGAGAACAAGGTTGCGCATATATAGACGACATAGAGGTATTTGGTGGAACTTTTGATAAATACAAGCTATGCCCTATATGGGAAAAGATTATTTTTTGCCAAAAACTCAAAAAAGAATTGAGATTGAAATCTATACTAAGACAACATTCGAATGGAAAGAAGTGTTAGCAAAAATGGGAAGAGGCTTGTGACAGATAAATTTCGTTTCATTATGAAAATTCTTGCAGAATCCTAAATTGAATATTGAATTAGATGCGTAATTCTTAAAAAAAAAAAGTGAAACAGTAAAACTAGTTCAGCTAGCCTATCACTAAGTAGTAAGGTTAAAATGAATGAAAGTTGATTAGAATATTTGAATAGGCTGATTTTACAGTCTTGATATAAGGTTGAAAGTTTAATGTATGATGCGAGATATACTTCTGGTTTATTTAATGGAATATCTGAAAGAATAGAAGTATGATTTTCGGAAGGAATGAGTGAAATGTTCCAAATGTTATTTATTAAAAGCGTTAAAGTTGCATATAATTTTTTTAAGGACCTTGAATAAAGGAGACTTAGAAACTTTTTTGATTGACTCCAATTATGAATACGGTCCTGCCCCCATATTTATTTTCGGAAGTAGATTGTAGGATAAATAGACAAAACTCACCAAGTACTCGGGGTCTGATAAAATCCTGGAATATACGAGTACATAACGAAAAATAAACCGCTTTTTTCATGAGATAATGAATATTTTGATAGAAAATATTGATTTTCTGCAACGTTGAAATCAACGCCGAGCAGACAAATCCTGAGAGACTAAACTTCACAATAATAAAGCGAATTTCGCGATTCAAGACGAAACCAAAGTGAGAAATACTTCCAACTTTTTTGAGAATTACGTGACGGATGATGACAGATGAAGAAGCAGGAGAAGCCGATCTAGCAGCGTGTTCACGAGGCGGTAGGGGTCACTTTTTGTACTAAAATGATAGAGTCGCAGAATACTCAGAGAATCGCGGTCGGTAATTCACCTTTTTCTCAAAACTGACCATCGCATTACAAAAATAAAAACTAACAACTTTCATCATGAACAAGCATCTTGAAATTACTTTTTGTAGAAATACAGAGATAAGATACCTTTCAGGAAGTTATTTACTAAGTTTAAACTTCATTTATTAATGCATAAATTTACTGAGTTTAGACAATTATTTATTGCTGACTTCACAAATCACTTTCCTTTACAAATAAATTGACCAACCTTGTGAAATTATTTATTTATAAATTCACAAGTCTCTGTCCTATATGAATGAATGAATAAATGAATTGCCAACTTTGCGGAATTATCGATTTCCATTCCACAAGCTTATTTCCTTTATAAATAAATGAACTTACTAACTTCGAAAAATTATTCATTGCCAAATTCACAAGTCTTAATCCTTCATGAATAAATAATGCATTTGCCAATTTTGCGAAATTATTTATTCTCAAATTCACAAGTTCATTTCTTATAAATGAATAAATTTCCTAATTTGTCAAATTATTTATTGCTAATTGGTAAATTTATCTATTTATTTATTCATCAAGAAAAGCGAATTGCGACGTTAGAAATAAATAATTTGACAACTTAGGGAATTTATTTGTTTATAAAAAATGAACTTCTGAATTTGGAAATAAATAATTTCGCAAAGTTGGTAAATTTATTCATTTATCTATAAGGGTCGTAGACTTGCGAATTTGAAATTAAATAATTTTGCAAAGTTGGTAAGTTTATTTAATCATAAAGGAAATAGGCTTGTCAATTTGGAAAGAAATAATTTCGCAAATTCGGTACATTTATTTATTCATTTATTCATAAAGCAAAGAGACTTGTGAACTTATGAATGAATAATTTCAAAAGGTGGGTAAATTCATTTATTTATGAAGGAAAGTGAATTGCGAAGTAAGCAGTAAATAATTTGATGAATTAAGGAATTTATTTGTTCATAAGGAATGGACTTCTGAATTTCGAAGTAAATAATTTCGCAAAGTCGGTGAATTCAATTATTCAGTCATTTATTTATAAAGGATAAAGACTTGAGAATTTATAAATACATAATTTCACATGGTTGGCAAATTTATTTATTTATAAAAAAAAGTGAATTATGAAGTTAGCAATAAGTAATTTGACAACTTGGGGAATTCATTTCTTTATATGAAATGGACTTGTGATTTTGGAAATAAATAATTTCGCAAAGTGGGTAAATTTATTAATTTATTTATTCATAACGGACAGACTTGTGAATTTGTGAATAATTAATTTCACAAGGTTGGTAAATTTATTTGTTTAGAAAGGAACTTAGTGAATAACTTTATAAATAGTATTTCATCTTTGTATTCTTGTTTGTAAAATATGACTAAAGTCAAGTGTATTCGATACTTGCCATCTCTTTCTCGGGATTTGTCTGCTCGGTGTTAATTTCAACGTTTCAGAAAATAATTTTTTTCTTTGAAAATATGGATTTTTTCATCATAATTGGGGGCAACCAAAAAATGTATAAGTCCTCTTTATCCAACTTCTTAAGGTAAAATGTATTCATTTATAGATTCTTGACCGGCTCCGAAGAAAGGGGTCTAGTGGCTAAAATAAATTTTTCGATAAAAACGCGTTTAAGAATTGACAACACTTTTCCGTCTTTCTATTCTTACTGAGCGCAATTTTTACTCACACTTTGTACTTCGGGTTCTCTGGGTCGCTGAATCCGAATTTCAAATTCAAAAAATTTACCATACGAACGTTTCTGACAAGATGCTGACTGAGAGTGGTTTTTAAGTCGCTGATCTCGAATTTGAAGTCCAGAATTGTTAATTTCAAAATGACTGAATGAGAAATATTGTACAGAATATTTTTTTTCATGAGTACTGTATTTGATTTGAAAACTGTTCAAACAATTAACGACCAACTTGTCGAGGAATCACCATGGATATTTATAATGAGGATGCTTTTCTCGATAGGTTGAGCTAAAGTTACCTTCTAGACCTCTTCGTGCACACAAATGTATTAGTGACGACCTGATTATCTTATACACACACGTGAAAACAGTTTAACAGTTTGAAAGCCAAACATTTAAATAAACAATCACCTCTGTCACCGCAGGCTTTGATCACAAATTGTTTTCCTTCAACGGTAATCACTTTTTTACTGTTTCCTTGCGACAAATTTTCCAAGGAATGTTGCTTCTCTGCGAAATTCTGGACAACTACTGTATTTTCAAAATGCGTGCCGCATTCAGTGTTTGATTGACTGCATGAAATCTGGTAAGCCTTTCACGGTAAGGGTCCAAAAATTCGATCACGAACTGAGGCTCCACAGTCGCACATTGAACAAGTCAAAGCTGCTGACTATCAAGCAGCACATTGTTGACAAAATATGGGTGTTATCTGACGTTAGGACGAGAATACAGAAGAGAGAGAGGTGAATCAGGGAGAATCAACAGTTTTTCGCTGACCCATTGCGCCTTTTTAGCGATCATCCTGTTCCTGTCAATAATCCGCCTACGTTCGAGAAGGTAGAGACATTTTTGAGAGATATACACGAAGTACAACACTTATTGCATGAAGACACTGAGAGCATCATGCGCCTCAAGGAGCTGTGCAACAACTTCATGACGTTCGTGGAACGATGTCCACCAATTACTGCCGACGAGGTGAAGAAAGCACTGAGGAGCACAAAGAATTTGTCCGCTGCCCATTCCGCAGCGGCTGGTGTTAGGACGCACTGTACTCCTACCGAAGAAAGGCGACTTGTCCACCCCAAGGAATTACAGGCCAATAACTTTTCTGAACACGCTCTACAAGATCTTTACAGCTATTCTGCACGACAGGATTGTTGAGACAATTAGACCTGTGTGGAGAGAGATCTACGAACAACGTGGATCGAAAAGAGGCGTAGCAGGCTGTCTGGAAAACCCGCTAATCGACAGAAGCGCCTGCAAAGACGCTGCAGCCTACAATCGCAATCTGTCAATGGCCGGGTTTGATTACCAGAAAGCTTTCGATTCAACCTCCCATAGACTTATCATCTGTCTTTTGGAGAGCTTGAAGGTTCATCCACACATAGTGGGATGCATAGAGAGATTGATGCCCCTTTGGAAGAGCAGATTTACTATCTCATCTAGAAAACAGCGTGTGCCAACTAACAGCGTCACCTTCCAGATGGGCGTCTTTCAGGGTGACACCATGAGCCCTCCTCTCTTTTGCATCACACTTTTGCTACTATCTCTCGCACTACGCAATTCTCGTGGGTACCTCTGCGGCGGACGACTTGCTAGCGTTAGCGATGTCCCTGAACTTGTCGACAGTAGCGGTATTAGACACCTTTGTGCTAGACAGTATTACCTATACCTAGGCGTGCCAGAGAGCCGCATTTAGGATATAACATCAGTGAAGGAAGCTCTCCGAAGCAGATACATGCGTCTCCTTCGACAGATTTTGGCTTTCAATCTGTTGGCGTTGAACAAGATATCTGCAACTAACATGCTTGCCGTTCCGCTTCTACTCTATTCATTTGGAGTGATTCCATGGACGAAGCACAAGCTCACGTCCCTCGATAACTCCACATGTAAGATCATGCATATGCAGAAGTCCTTGCATATCAACTAGTGCATTCCGCGCTTATACATCCCATGCCGTAAAGGCGGGCGCAGACTCCTGAATATCCAGAGTCTTCATGACCAAATTATCATCATACAGCATACATCGTGGAAAATGGAAGAGATCCTCTCTTGACGATGGTCGGGAACCACGAGATGATTATCAAAGGAGCGTTCCTCTATAAAGCCACGAGAAGAAAATGCACGGAAACTTTCACAGAAATGTAAAAGACCAGTCCTTGTCGATGGAATTAACGTTTGCTTTCCTTAAATCATCCGGACTTAATTCAGACACAGGGGGTTTTATTCTCGCGTGTCAGGATGGAATTATTTCCAACATGGTATACCGTAGCCGCATCTTACGTGAAGAAGTTCCCAGTGACAGGTGCAGAGCGTGTCATGCACATGCTGATCACCTACGGCACATATCATCCGAGTGTCCCACTCACGCAGGAACGACGTCCCTCCACAGTCACAATTCAGCCCTAAGAGCACCTTATTACCATCTTTGTCGATCTTATGGTGTTAACCGCCACCCTTTCCTGCCGAGCCCTTTTAGAGAGATAGATTCAATTCTCGCGAACGAGTTGTGCAAAATTTACTGGAAATTTGACTTCAGGATGAAAGTTGTACACTCGAGGCCTGACATTTTACTCCCTGACAAAGAGACATGAACGATGTTCGTGATTGAATTCTCGGCTTCGCCCGACGCCAACATCACAGTCGAGGAAAAGGAAGAAAGGGAGAGGTATCGAGACCTTATACGGGTGCTGCGGAGAATGTACAAAGAATATTCGGCTAAAATGATTGTCCTTGTCATCAGTGCTCTCGGAGGTGCGAAAAAATCACTGGTTCGTTACTTCGAAGCCATACCCGCGTGCCAGAAGAATGCCAAGGCACTTGCAGGATGGATGCACGGAACTATCATTCTTGGGTCATTCCGTGTCCTTAAGACTCACGACGGTTTCGCCGGCCCTTCATCGTGACTCGACTATACCATGTGGTCAACAATCTCACGGTTGTGAGACGTGGCCATAGATGTGATTTACTGCAGTTCCACTGGAAGCTAGTGTCATTTTCATGGACGGCATAGTACGCTGGAATCACGATGAAGGGCCGGCGAAACCCTCGTGAGTCGCAAGCGCCTTGCCATTTTTCTGGCACACGGGTATGGCTTCGAGGTTATAAACCAGTGATGGTTTCGAGCCTCCGACAGCCGTATAAGGTCTTGATACCTCTCCCCCTTTTCCTTCTTCTTGATTTTGATGTTGACGTCAGCCTGAGCCGAGAATTCGATCATAAACATAGTTCGTTTCTCTTTCTCAAGGACAGCGATGTCCTACCTTGCTTGTACAACTTTTAGCCTTAACTCGAAGATCCAGTAAATTTTGCACAACTCGTTCTCAAAAATTGTCTGTATATCTTTGGGGCATTAGGCAGATGGTTATAAAGCAATCTAAGGGTCGCATTGTGCTTGCGGAGATACGTCGCTCCCACGTGACTGGGACACCCAGATGGTATGTGCCGTAAATGTTCAGAATGTGTATGACACGTTCTGCCCCTGTCGCCGACAACATCCTTACGTAAGATGCGGCTATGGCCTATTATCGCGTGGTTCCTGACCATTTTCAGGAAAGGTTCTCTTCCATTCGCTACGATTTGAGCTGTACACAAGATAATTCGCTGATGAAGACACTGGATTTTTAGGAGTCTGCGGCCGCCTTTTCGGCGTGGGATGTATAAGCTCGGAACGGACAAGTCGCTATGCAAGGTCTTCTGCATATGCATGATCTTACGTGTGGCGATGTCGAGGGACGTGAGCTTGTACTTCGTCCATGGAACCATCCCAAATGAATAGAGTAGAAGCGGGACAGCAAGCATGTTAGTTGCAGATATTTTGTTTAACGCCGACAGATTGGAAGACTAAATCTACCGAAGGAGACGCTTGTATCTAATTTGAAGAGCCTCCTCGACTGATGTTATATCGTGAATGCGGCTCTTCGGCACGCCTAAGTATAGGTAGGTCTATCAAGCGCGAAGGTGTCTAATAGCGCTCCTGCGCACGAGTTCAGGGTCACCGCTAACGCTAGCAAGTCGTCCTCGCTTCAAATGAATCTTGGTACACTTGTCCAGTCCAAAGTTCATACCAATTTCTGGTGTGTGTCCCTGGATGATCTTTAAATCATTCTTGAGATCTGTGTCCCAGAAGCATTGATCTTCGGGTCTTACATATAAAATATATGCTTATGCTATATATATATATATATATATATATATATATATATATATAAT
>JAUMHM010000031.1:7697764-7717764 GCA_032362435.1 Melikaiella ostensackeni
ATTTTATAACATGAGAATATGGTATGTGTGCACTTGGTCATCTCCAAAGCCTGGTCATCTCCGAGGCTCTTTTCATCTCAGAAGTCTTTTTTCGTTGCGACTCAGAAATGTTATTTTTTTACACGTACAGTAATATTCAACGACAATGGGGATAAATATTTTGCTCTAATCTAGTGAGACATTACTTTTACAACTTCAATATGCAATCTTGTATTGGATGAATGAATTAAATATAAGAAAGTAAATAAAAAATGCTTTCATAAATATTCATCTTGGCATTACTTTCTTGTGATAAAATTGAAAATTTTACGAATGTGATTCCTTATCTGAAATAGAATTGCCGAAATAAAGTTGCTCTTGATTGAAATTAATGCAGTCATACTTGGAAGACATGAGTAATTAATTTAATGTACAAGTTAATTGTAATAAACAATTCACTTGAACAAATTCTTCAGTATATTAGTTTGTTGTGGAAAAAAATTATTTTGTCCTAAAATTGTCGTAATTCATTATTAGAATGGTACTTGTAACGAAATATTATCACAATTTGAGAATTTATAAACAGCTTAAAATTTATGAACAATTTTTTAACCTATCAAGTGCCTCGGGCACACCAGTTGACATAGTAGGAAAGTTAATGTCGGAATGAGAACATTTCATTAAAAGATGATTTTTATGGTAAATAATTAAAATGTCGGCTGTTTAAACAATTCATAACTACATAACAAACAGGATTGAGAAAAAAATTGTCTAACACATAGGCTCTATGTAATTTTCCCCGTATAATCGAATGATGCTATTAGTTTTTTCGTGACTCTCATTTCTAAACAAATTGTTTATGCAAAAATTGTTCAAACAATCCAAAATTCGAGGTATTCTTATGAAAAATCTTCTTTTAATGAAATGTTATCGGATACCACGTTTTGAGTAAATCCAATAATTTTTTGAAGCACTTGTCCGCCATAATTGATCCGAATTTTTTTTGTTGGAATTTTGACTTTAGCTCCGAAATGAGCGACCCAAAAAAACCATACATAGGTGTAGTTAGAATTCATTTTTGTATATTTTGATGGGCTTGCCGAATTTTGGCCATGGAATCTGGTCTCCTGGCCCACTATGAACTAATTTGGTGCAAAACTACTCCTAAAATATCAACATTCTTGAGAATTGATTTTCCAAAAATCACCTCATTTTTGAAGGTCGTATGAATTCATTTCAGGGGAAAAAACGTTCAAAAATCTAAAAAACTTCTTTTCAGAAAAGTCGAACTGAAAAGGGTCCCTTCAGTAATATATATGAAAATCTTTGGGATCAATGTCAAATTTTCGAAATTGTACAACAGAATGCAATCGATAATTGGAAACTAATATTCTTGAAATAAATATATCTTGCATTTTACTTATTGGCTTTCTTTAATTTTCATCTTCAGTTAATAAGTTTACCATTTTTTCATACTTAAAATACTTGGAATAAAGAAAAAGCCTCATCTATTTGACTTCTGACATTCGTTTTAGGAAAAGTGATTCAATTGCTAAAATCTATTACAATTACAATTTCTTAACTTCAAGCACGAGTAGAGTCTTTAACCTTCTTAGTGTATTGTATAAAAAAGTGAGAATGAGTTCATATATTGAAGAAGTTGTATGATTTTCTGTTTTTTTAAATCTTTCAAAACTGTCAATTCAAAAATTTTAAATCGTACTTTTTGATCAGCTTTCAGCTTGAAACTTTTAAATTAAATTACTTTAAATTGAAATCATTTAATATTAGAGAACTGTGGATTGAAAGCATGTATCGAAACATTAAAAATTGTTTGGTTTCATTTTTAAATCTTTCAAAATAATGTATCGTTTTAAAATAATTATATTTTATAGTTTAAAAAATAATTAAAACCAACGCCTTGTTATGTAATTAATTTTAACCTAAAATATCCAAAGCTTTATAGTTTTAAATTTACATTAGTACAATATTAAAGTAGTATTGTGGTATTGTATTATCAATATTTCGAACAAATAGTTTGAGTAAATGAATTTGCTGCTGTTAATTTTTGTCGAAAGCCAAAAGTTGTATTTAAACGTCAAAAATTGTAGAGTTTCAAATTTAAGTTCAGGAACTTTATAATTTTTACCCTCCTAAAACTGGACTGATTTTTATGTAATTATTTTCTTATAATATTTTCCTAGAATCGCGAAAAAGGTATAGAGAATCCATTATTGGAAAATCGTCATAGGCCTAAATTGAATTTCCTATAGTCTCTTTTCATAAGAACGTTGCAAAATTATTTTAAAAGTTAATAAAAATATATGACACATTGATAAGGGAGTTGTATTTGAGGGTGAATAAAAGGGCCTCAGGAGGGTATAAATTAAAACATTTGCAATTCAACAATATTGAATTAGAAGCTTTAAATAATTTGATATCTCCCAAATTAAAGTCTTCAATTTAAATAATTAAAGTACCAAGCATTTAAAACTGAAATTATAAGTCAATTTTACAACTCAAAGTGGAATATTTTCGAAGTTGGAGCGTGTAGAAGAATTTTTAATCTGAAGTGCTGAAAAATGGTACATGATCAAATTTATAGCTTTCAAAATTTCAAATTCACAGCTTTCAAAACGTAGAAATTTTCATTTTTTTAATATTTAGAGCAATGAATATTTGACAAATTCAAAATGAAACTTGAAAAATAATAAACATGAAATGGGAACGTTGGAGGGTGAACAATTTTCAATTAGATATCTTCAAAATTAAAAAATTTTAATTTCAAATCTACAAAACCGAGGAATCGTTTTTAATTTTGCGACACAATATCAAAATTTAAAGTCTCGGACAGAAACATTCAAAATGACTAGTTTGATACTGATGTATAATTGAGAATAAAAAATTTCACTATATGGTGACTTTAAATTAAAATCCTGCAGACTTAAAAAATTCCGAAGCAGCATTAAAAATTGAATGTTTTCAAAGTAGCTTTCTAATTTTTAAACGCGTTTCCAAATTAATTGTGGAAAAAAATGTTGCTTCAAAAATTATTTTACTTTCGCCATAGCGCACTGTAGCGCGTGTATAAGATTGCTAGTTAATAATAATAATACAGTCACAAATTTTAATTCGAAAGAGGAGTGCAGTCTTTAACTTTCATAGTTTATTACATAAAAATTTCAGAATGATTTCAAATATTATAAAAGTTGAATGAATTTCCAATTTTTGAATCTTTCAAAACTGTAAATTTAAAGACCTACTTGTTGAACAGTATTCAGCTTGAAAATTTCCGAATTGAATTATTTCAAACTGAAATCGTTTCAAATTAAACAACTTTGAATTAAAAGCATTTAAAATAGAATAATTTTATACCAAAACATTGCAAATGATTTGACTTCATTATTAAATGTTTCAAAATTGCATCATTTTAAACTAATTATATTTAATAATCAAAAAAATAATTAATACCAATGCTTAGGTAAATAATTAATTTTAACCCGAAATGTGCAAAATTTTTGTTTTTAGTTCACATTAGTACAATATTGATACACTTTGTCATTCCGCCCCCTAAAACTTGTAATGAACCCGCAAAAATGATACCCTTAAAATTTGAGAAAAATCGATTGATAAAAAGACATACCTCATAGCCCTTAAAGTTTCCTATTTGATTAAAGTTGTGAAAAGCGTTACTTTTGAAAATGTGGAAATAAGATGTGAAAATGTAGAATTAATGTCAAGTAAAAAGCTTTTTTTTTATTGGAAGCATTTCAACGAATGTCAGCGTTTCAATATTATAATTTTTACCCTCCTTAAACTATTATTTATTTACCCTCAAAAATAAGTTCCTAAGTATTGGAATGAGACTTTTGCAATATATTGAAGTTAATTAATTTTTTCTGACCAATTTTTTCTCCAGCTCATCACTAATCAATGTGCCATATATTTTCATTACCCTTTAAAAGAATGTTTTAACTGTTGAAGAAACATTCATTGTTTGAACAATATATTTTAATCGAGAAATTGCGAAATAATGTAATTTTCTGAGTCGCACAACTTTTACAATCAATATAAAGAAACACAGTATTTTAGAGAACATATTTTTCAATAAATGAAACAATTTAATTGTGTTTAAATGTCTCTTGTAAACCGAGAACTCTAGAGGTACTTGGGGTTTCTCTATTTGATTATTTATTTGATATTTTACTAACATTCACCAACTTTTTAAATAATTTTTTATTGTCTAAGCAATTGGTTTTCAGCAAGAAGTTACAAAATTGCCAAATTGCAAAACGTGATTCTATGAACGTAATTTTCAACAATTAACAAGATTAGACTGTAATTTGGCATATTTTTTCCTTTGGTAGTGAAATAACACGTCTTGGATTCAGAGAGTGAACAACTCAATTTTGGTTTTCGTTCTTTCTTTTTAAATAATACAAAAAATAAAAAATAAAAAATTAATTAGAGCTTTTCGTGTTTCTGCATAAGTATGTAAATAAAAAGTGGTTTTCAAAAAAAAGTGTTGGTATTGTAGGATGTGGATTAAACCTCATGGAATGTGAAGATAAGTTGTTTGACCTATACTAAATTCAATTACAATCAATGTTTCTAGACAAAAAAATTGTCTATCGATTATCTAATTTTCAATTTTCTATTACAGCTTGAAATGATTCTGAAATGTGTGAAATTTATCCTATACCTGTTTTGTTTTCCTATTATTTTCCCCTGATGAGGAAGTCTAAATTGGCTTCGAAATATGTTGGGCCCCCAGTAGTATAAAAAGGACGGAGAAAAGAAGGAGTGTGAGGATGGTTTTGGTTGACTCTTTCTTTTTTCTCCCTCTTTTTTCTTTCTCTTGTGTACATTTATTGTGCACCTGTCTCTAACGAGCCGGAAAAACCGGTAGTCAAAAAGTCTATTTTTGATTTGTGAAATTTTTGGGTGTTCTTTTTGGTACACAAAAAATTGTCATAAGAAAGTAGATTTTATTTCGATCTTTGATAAATTAAGTGTTTAACTGTTTGTACAGATTTCATTTTACAAAATACTACATTGGCATTATTCTTTATCTATATATGGGTCATTTTATTCATTTATTTTTATTTATTTGTTTATATTTGCCAATAAAAATATATTGCTGTGATAGGATGATTATAAATGCATTTTAATGTGTACTGAGGGTAGTGGTATAACAAATAATATCCATCGGTTTTTTTTTTAACTCCGATTTTTTTTTTTTGAGGTAGGCATAAATGACTTGAGATATTTCACAGTTATAAAATAAATCAGCTTGAATGATTTCTTTTCAAGAATAATTATATAATATTCTTTAAAGAGATATTTACAAGATCTGTGTAACTAATATAAATATTTATGATAGTGTTAAACAGAATGAAATTCATAAAGTTCCTCACATTTGTTGATATTATTCGATTACGGCATTTAGATTTTACGTTTTAAGGTACTAGACGATAAAGAAATACACCTACGATCGATTGTCTTAGAAACAAATCGTAAATTCTATAAAAGTGAATATACTTGAACGTGTATGTAGTTGAATTTCTACTATACTTCTCAAATAATCTTTGAGTATTAAAGGATTTAAAATGTATGACGTATAGCTGAACAATCCTCAGAAATGCATTCTAAAGGTCCAAATTTCGTGCATGAGAAATTTCGTTTAGATTAGGTAGGTAAGTTATTTAATTTAACGATTTGTCCACTGGCGAAAATTCTTGTTACAATCAGCATATTAAACAAATGGTATTTTCAGATTTTTTCATTCAAGTTGTTTCAGTAATAATTCATAAAAAGCTTAAACTATTTTTAAAGAAAAATCTATTTTAAAATTACAATACATCTTTTTAATTTCACAATAAATTTATTGCGATTTCACTTTACAATACGATGCTTGCAATTTCATATCACGATTTGTATTGTGAAGTGTACTAGAATCGCCAAACTTTTTAACAGTGCTCTTATATATAAAACCAAAAGACATTACCACGGAGACGTTGGGAACCGTTTTCAATGGCACGCGCCGTAGCCAGTGCTTTTCGGATCTAGCTTTCATTTGAGCGCCCGTTGAAGACGGTTATTATGTCATTACAAACTCTGTCCCAGTAGGTTTGTTCCTTACTGATTAATATTTCTTCAATTTTTAATTTCTTTTACACTGCTAACCTTTACTAAATTCAGTCCTTTTCCTCATAAGCCGATTCAAATCCTTCAACAAGACCAAGATTATTTGAGAAATATAATAAAACTTCAGCTACATACATCGTCATCTGTATTCACGGTCATAAAATTTACGATTTTTGTCTAAAAAAATCGATTATAGGTGTACACTCAATTCTCCATTTAACTCCAGTCTCGGTTATGGCCTGCGAGGACCGTGAGGCACTTCCAAGAATTTCTACGATGTAAACAGTCGGGGTCGTATGAACAAATTTCAGTAGGAATACATAATGTTAATTTACAGTACTTTGTATAAATGAAGATTTTCGTTATAATAAGGGATGAACCTTTTTTAATAATGTAGACTAATTAATGAAAAGAGATTGTTCCGCGTGTATTTAAAAACAAATGCGAAATATGCACGCGAGTGTTCCAGCGTTTCTCTCTCTCTCTCTCTCTCTCTCTCTCTCTCTCTCTCTCTCTCTTTTCGAGTTAAGAACCACTTTGAAATAAATCATAGAATGAGAATTTTGAAGATGTTAAAAGGAAAAAGCATCTCAAAATTTACCGAGAATTAAGAACGTCTCGCCTTTGACTCACTACTGTCATGTTTTTGAATGTGACAAAAACTGTTAATCATTTAAACAATTTTTATGATTCAATGGTAAGTTTTCACCGTGTTTCCTTGAAAAGGATCTTTTTTGAATAATCGACTAAAAAATGCAGGTTTTCAAGTAGATGATGATTCTGGATTTAGAAAGGTAGACCAGTTTGGGAATAAGATCTGAATTCTAGGCACTGATGACCGAGATTCCCAATCATATTTTTCTCCGTATAACACTTTTGACATTTGTGGTCACTCTGTCACACAGTAAAAAAAAAACGAATCATTTTTGTTACAGAGCATTTTGCTCCCGCGATCACTTGACTTTCGAGATCATAATGATTTGATCATTCGGATTATTTTGATCTGCTTTCAGAGTCATCTGTCAGACTAAACAAAATAGCCGCCAGTTTTTCGCGCAGATGTCATAACCTAAATATTTTGTCTAACCGTGCGCAAGTGACAACTACACTTAACAGGAGATATATTTTGTTATCAAGTTCCGTTTTTTTTTCAAATTTTCAGGTACACTGCACGATGAAGAATCGTAAATGCTCTCATATCCTTCACAGCAAGGGATATCGGCGGGATATCCCATTTATCTCCCACGATATCCCAGGCATATCTCAGGGATATCGCGAATGATATCCTACGGGGCGGAAATCTCGGTATCCCCGGAATGTCCTAAAGATATCTCAGAATATGTTGAGGATATCCCATTAATGTCCCAATTTGTATAGTACGGAATATCTCAATGCCACGGATATCCAGGGAGATTTTAGGGACATTTTTCAGGATATCCTATATCCTGCCGGGATATCCTAGGGATATGTCGAAGATATCATTTTGTTTTGAGGGATGAGCTGAAGAACGCCAAGAACGTCGGCCATCTTGACTTGAATTGATACATGACCCCGAATCAGATCATTATGATTTCAAAAATCGATCATTCATTCCAGGCGATCAAAATGCTCTTGATTTTGGTATCATTTTTGTTGCATATCAAAATAATATTGATTTCAGTATGATTTTGAACATTATTTGTCACTGTGCATACGTCTCTTTCCTCAAGTGGAATAAGGAGTACTTCCATGATTTTTGGACAAATACTGAAATCGGATTTTCTTTAAATTGGAATTTTTTCCCTATTCAGATTCAACAGAATGTTATCCATATACTATCGATAATTCGTGTTACAGTGGTAGAGGGTGGCGAGGCGCTGAGTGGGATTTTCAAACAATTCCCGCAGCTGAGAGAGAACGAAATAAGCTAGAAAAACAGTCGTAAATACCCCCGGCAGCCATTTTTACGAGCTTTACGAACTGATATACCTCCCGGTGATTTCAGATGAGTAGCGTGATTAATATTACGAGAGTTTGCGTAACTCGTAAAGTTAGCATTCGTAGTTATTGCACTTAAGTCGCTTGCGTTGTTCACTGCTTTTAGCCAGAATAAACCTTTCTCCTTTATTCTTCTTTCTTGCTCAATTTCAACCAGGATCGTAATTTGATAGAATCAGGTATTACAAAATATCTCCTACTAATAACACCGGTCTTTTTAAAATCCATGATCAAATTCTTGGTACTTCACGAATGGTTGCATAACAATAATTCTCTATAGTGTGATTTTTTAGAAACAGTTGTTTGAATCTTACTTTTTACTATTATTTTCCTAGTTTGTGGTCTAGAATACGATATTGCAATAAAACAGGACACACGCTTTTTTATTCATTTTAGTTACAGCGATATTTACATTGCTTATTGATATTTCATTGAATTCTAAAGTAAATTACTGAATTCTAATACAGAAAATTTTATGCAATATTTTCTTCAAAATTTGAGAGCCAATCAAGTTCGACGACGGCCCTGCTTGGGCCAAGCTGCCGAGTTACCCCATCGACACTGTGAATTTATCGCAGAGTTAAATCGTTAATACCTGCTCTCGTAGGCTTTAAATCAATGCAGAATATTCTAATTGGAATATGAAAAAAGTTGGCACGATCCCCCGGTACATTCTCGAGGGTGCCAGTAACTGTGAGAAGGTTGCGAAGTTCGGAAAAAGAAGGGAATGGGCAAAAAGGCGACTTCCTTCTGCGCGCATATAAAAGGATAGAAATTAAATTATTCTGGCAGAAGTTTGACAGGGAAAAAGGCGGCAGGAACTTTTCGATTAAGGTGCGTTCTATATAAACGGTGGTGTATTGAACTGTGAATGGTCGAAACCATTGCTACTCGACTGTGTGTGTTTCCCTCGTTTCACACCCACACACGGCATATTCCGGGCTGAATTTTCTGGAAAAGATTGAATTTGCTATTTATGTGAGTCCATTACCAATAATTCTCTTCTAAAATTAAGCTAATTGAAGTCACAGCAAGCGAATGATACCAATACTTCAAAATGTTCAAATTTATTATCTAAAAGATAAGACGTTTATAAGAATAGAAGTATTTCTTATCTCACATAAGAGAGGAGTTCGGGTAGTGGCCAAGGGCAAGAGGTGAAGGGGAAATGATATGTGGATGTGGATGAAGAGGCGATGCACAGTGGGACGAATCGCACTTTTGTTTATTTATTATAGTTCTACTCAAAGTATGAGGAAAGTGAATTTTTTACAAAATAATTCTGTGCGCTTCAGAAACAGCTTATCTACAGGGTGTCTAAGATCAATCTGTCCGCACTTATGTAGCTGCGTAAAAAATGAAAAAATAAATCAAATTTCCTTCTTCAAAAATTGGTTATAGTTGTAGTTTTTGAGTTGTAGAATAATTAAGCTGAATGTAAGAATATCATCCCCTGTGTCATTAAGTTGTTCAAAAAATCCGTTGTGCCAACCACTTTCATTACGGCAGAAATTCTTGGATGTTTCGCAGTAAGGGATAAATTAAAATTTCTAGCACGCTTTAAAGTAAATTTAGATCGGTGTCAACCTGCGGACGGTTTCGTGGCGATGTTTGAATATCATCCCCTGTGTCATTGAGTTGTTCGAAAAATTCGTGGTCCAAGTTAGTTTGGCTACTGCAGGAATTCTTCGATCTTTTTTAGTAGGGGTAAATAATTTTTTTTAGCACGCCTCAAAGTAAATTCAGATCGGTGTCAACCTAAGGACGGTTTCGTGGCGACGTTAGAACATCATCCCCTGGGTCATTAAGTTGGTCGAAAAATCCATGAAGCCAACCACTTTGATTACTGCAGAAATTCTTCGATCTTTCTTGGTAGAGGATGAATAAAAATTTCTAGCACCCTTCAAAGTGAATTGAGATCAGTATCACCCTGAGGATTGTTTTGAGGCGATGTTAGAACCATATTCCCTGGAACATTGAGTTGTTCGAAAAATCCGTGGTGCCAGCCACTTTGATTACTGCAGAAATTCTTGAATCTTTCGTAGTTGGGAATAAATAAAAATTCCTAGCGACCTTTAAAAGAATTGAGATCGGTATCACCATGAGGATGGTTTCGTGGCGATGTTAGAACCACATCCCCTATGACACTGAGTTGTTCAAAAAATTCGTGGTGCCAACCACTTTGATTGCTGCAGGAATTCTTCGATCTTTCGTAGTAGTGGATAAATACAAATTTCTAGCACCCTTTAAAGTGGATTGAGATCAATGTCACCCTCGGAATGGTTTTGTGACGATGTTGGAACATCATCCACTAGGACTTTGAGTTGTTTACAAAATCCAAGGTGCTGACCACTTTGATTACTGCTGAAATTCTTCGATCTTTCTTAGAAGGGGATAAATAAAAATTTCTAACACACTTTAAAGTGAATTCAAATCCGTGTCACCCTCAGGATGGTTTTCTGGCGATGTTCGAGCATCTTTTCCTGAGTCATTGATCTGTTCTTGGATTTTTGATAGTAGGGGTAAGTAAAAATTTCTAGCACGCTTTGAAGTAAATTCAGATCGTTGTCAGCATGAGGATGGTGCAGCGAGGATGTTGGAATATCATCCCCTGTGTCATTGAGTTGTTCAAGGAATCCGTGGTGCCAACCACTTTTGATTACTGCAGAAGTTCTTGGATCTTTCGTCGTAGTGGATGAATGAGAATTTCTAGCACCGTTTTAAAGTGAATTGAGATCAGAGTCACCCTGAGGATAGTTTTGTGGCGATGTTAGAACCACATTTCCTGGAACATTGAGTTGTTGAAAAAATCCGTGGTGCCAACCACTGTGATTACTGCAGAAATTTTCCAATCTTTCTTAGTAGAGGATAAATAAAAATTTCTATCACCCTTTAAATAAATTGAGATCTGTGTCACCCTGAGGATGGTTTCGTGGCGATTCCAGAATATCATCCCCTGTGTCATTGAGGTGTTCAAAAAATCCGTGGTGCCAACCACTTTGATTACTGCAAAAATTCTTGGATCCTTCGTAGTAGAGGACAAATAAAAATTTCTAGCACCCTTTAAAGTAAATTCAGATCGGTGTCACCATGAGGATGGTGCAGCGGGGATGTTAGAATGTCATCTTCTGTGTCAATGAGTTGTTCAAAAAAATCCGTGCTACCAAAGACTGTCATTGCTGCAGAAATTCTTAGGTCTTCCGTAGTGGGGGATAAATAGGAATTTCTAGCACGCTTTGAAGTAAATTTAGATCGTTTTCACCATGAGGATGGTGCAGCGGGGATGTTAGAATATCATCCCCTGTATCTTTGAGTTGTTTAAAACAACCGTGGTGCGAGCCACTTTGATTACTGCAGAAATTCTTGGATTTTTCGTAGTAGAGGATAAACAAAAATAAGACCAAAAATGTACAAGAGAAGATAAATGAAAAAAGATAGAAGGAGGACCATCATTAGAGTAAATTCAGATCGGTGTCACCATGAGAATGGTTTTGTGAGGATGGTTGAATATTAGTCCTTGTGGCATTGAGTTGTTCAAAAAATCGGACTGATTAAACTCAATATTTTTTAATTTCTTCATTGAGATATGGGACTGAGAAAGAGGAGAGAGGAAACTCTGCTGTTTTCAATTTCTTCACTTTTCATAATAAAAAAATTGATATTGTGATATATCTTTTGGTGTTTTTTAGTGTATTTTTCTTAGCGTCAGGACTACCAAGTATGTCTACAAACTTTTTTCCAATTTTGTTTTGTATTGGAAAGGGGACTGAGAAAGGAGACAGAAAAAATTCTGTATTTTTCAATTTCTTCACTTTTATTTTCAAAAATTACACACGCCTCTAGTATCCCTGAAAATTTCATTTCATAGAATAAATTTGAATTTGCATTTTTTAATTTATCACTATTTTGAAAAAAATTAATTAACTGAAAAGTGCTACCTGATAGAGCTTTTTCTCTATTTCTTGGATAAACTGGACTCCATAAGCTTTCAAATGAACCGAGAAACATTCAAAAAACCTTTAGTGAGCCAGAATTTCTATTATCAGAAATTGTAAATTTTTCATTTTATCACTATTATGAAAAAAATAAACTAAATAGTGATATCTGATGAAGATTTCTCTCTATTTTTTCGATGAAATGGACTCCATAAGCTTTAAAATGAGCCCAGAAGCATCCCAATAACCTTTAAAAGAGAGACAGAATTTCTATAATCAGAAATCGTAGCGTTTTTCATTTATCGATATTTTGAAGAAAAAAACAAACTAAAAGGTGATATCTGATAGAGCTTTCTCTCTATTTTTTCGATAAACTGGACTGCATAAAGTTTCAAATAAACTAACAAACATCCCAATAACCTTTAAAGGAGAGACAGAATTTCTATAATCAGAAATTGTAATTTTCCTAATTTATCACTATTCTGAAAAAAATAAACTGAAAAGTGATATCTGATAGAGCTTCCTCTCTATTTTTCCGATAAACTAGACTTCATATGCTTTCAAATGAACCAAGAAACATCTCTATAACCCTTGCAGGAGGGCCGCAATATCCATTACAAAAAACACCCTTAGGCAATTCTATATGTAGAAGATAGAAAATGTATATATTTTTATCGTGGGAAAAAGTTTGAAAATATATATTATTTTTATAAATTATTCGATTGATACAATCCAAATCAAATCTCAAACAACTATTGTTGCAATAAATGTATCACATTTCAATCTATGAATTCTAAATATTTAAAGTACATTTGGCAAAAAACGAAACAATTTAGTGTATTCAATTGCATTTCGATTCTCAGTTAATAAACTTCAAATCAAATCCATTCCAATCCAAATGAAATTCAATTCAAATTCAATTTCAACCAACATATAAACTCAGCCTATTAATTTTAAACATTTCAAATTCAATATCCAGTTTCAATTCTAATCAATCTATCAATTCCGAATGGTCCAAGTTGAATTTCAAATAAATCAACTCAATGTATAATAATTCCGAAATGTTCACAAATCCAAATCCTTTTCAATTCGAATGAAATGAAATCCTCATTCGATTTCAATCAATTTTATCACTTCAATACGTTATTTTCAAACGATCGAAACTCAATTTCCAATCAATAAATCCAGTTAAAATCCAAATTGTTTCATTTAATTATGAACCGTTGATTACAATTTTTCAAATTAAATATTATTTATAAGTCCTGAATTATAATTCTATTCCAATGAATCAGTGCCTTCACTCTAAAGTGTCACGTTCTGATTTATTAAAAGAAAAAATTGTTATAAATTACAGAATCAAAACTATATGATATAAAATGTAAACATTTTTTATGAGAAATTATATCATAGTACGAAAAAGAATTGAAAGACAAATAAATACTGAATTATTTCCAGGATCTTATACAAAATTACGATTTGTATAAAGACTTTCTTTTTTCAGAAGTATTAATGAATAGTACAATTTTCTGAATCGATAATTGGAAAACAATTTTAACTTTCATGCCTCCAAAAAATAATTAACTAAAACAATATTTTTAAAAATCCGTTTTCCTGGAAATTATTTATTTATGCTTATGAGAAGAAAAAAGCAATACCAAATCATTTCCAAGAACACATATAAAATTACAATTTGTATAAAGAATTTTCTTTCTCAGAAATATTAATAAATGGTCAAATTTTCTGATTTGATAAATTAAAAAAATATTATTTTCATGCCACAAAAACATAATTAACTAAAACAATATTTTTAAGAATCCTGTTTGCTTGGAATCATTGATTCATACTGATGAAAAATTACGAGTAATTTTTGGTTTATAAACGGGCAGGCTGCATTAATGTGTTCTCTTTTCACACTTTGCTTGCAATAAATTCATTTTCGAAATGAAATCATATTTTCAGTATCATGAAATGGTCTCATATGATTTACAATGTAGATAAACCATCGTACGCATACTTCAGTTAAATATTTAGACATCAAATGTCATTCCTCAGAGAATTCCAAATAAAATCAGGAAAAAAATTTAATTGATAATGTATGGAAATGGGGTTATTGTACGAGTTTAAGATAATGTATCTTTTAAATACTGCATATAATTCTAAAAATTTTAGTACTTTAAACAACATTTTTGAATACTTTATTTTTTAGAGAAAACAATTTTTAAGAAAAAGTATCGAAATCCCTATTCAAATAGCTCTGTGATTCTGAAACGCTTAAAATTTCTGATTAGAGAAATTCTGTCTCTTTTTCAAAGGTTTTTGGATCTTGCTTAGTTTATTTGAAACTTTACAGAGTCCAATTTATCGAAAAAATAGAGGGAAAGCTTTATCAGATATCACCTTTTAGTTCATTTTTTTTCAAAATAGTGATGAATAAAAAAATTTACAATTTCTGATTATAGAAATTTTGGCCCTCTCCTCAGGGCTGAAGGGATGTTTTATAGCCCATGTGAAAACTCAGGAGGTTCTAATGGTAAAAAAAAGAGAGAAGTTCCTATCGGACCTTTGATTTTTAGGTTTTTTTCTAAAAAGTGATCAATTAAAAAATGTAAATTCAATTTTATTCTACAAATTGAAATTCATAGAGATACTAGAGGCTTGTGTCATTTTTTTAAAGAAAAGTGAAGAAACTGAAAAGTGCAGAGTTTTCTCTTTCCCCCTTCTCAGTCCCCTTTTCCTATGAAGAAATTAGAAAATATAGAGTTTCCTCCTTCCCCTTTCCCATTTAGAAACCAAAAAATGCAGAATTTTTTTTGTCTCCTCTCCCATTCAAAAAAATAATAATAAAAAGTTTATAAACATTCTTGGTGGTCTTGATGTTAAGAAAAATACACAAAAAGATATACTAGGATATCAATTTTTTTATTATGAAAAGTGAAAAAATCGAAAACTACATAGTGTTGTCTCTCCCCTCTTTCAGTACTATTTTCCCATTTGAAAATTAAAAAATACAGAGCATACTCTGTGCCCTTTCTCAGTCACCTTTTCCTTTTTAGAAATTGAAAAATACAGAGTTTTTTTGGTCCTCCTTCCTCTTCAGAAACTGAAGAATGCAGAGTTTTCTATACCTCTTCTTTCATCCACAAAAAATTGAAAAAAAAAAAGTTTGTAAACATTCTTGGTAGTCCTGATGATAAGAAAAATATTCTGAAAACACAAAAAGATATACTACGATATTATTTTTACATTCTCATCTCAAAGAGAAGGTATTGGTTTTATATGAAGATTGACTCTCGCGGATTTCATTAAATATCCATGTTTCGAGACGCCTGAATCCGAAAAAATAGGTTTTACGTTGGTGTCTGTCTGTTCTCGTCGTTGTCGTTGTAGTTGTCATCTGTATACCGGATAACTCTTGAAAGACTATTCGGATTGGATTGTGCTTTGGCATGCTTTTTTAGAGTCCATTTTCGACCAACGGTTCTGGTTTTATCCATCAAAAATGCTTTTCAAAAATTAAAAAATTCCATTTTACAGCAAAACTGTACAAGACACGAAAAAAATGTTCTCAACATAATTGTTTATCTTAACAATTGCTACAAATTCGCCAGAAACTATTTTTTTGATAAAACGCATTTTTTTGTTTAAGTCGTGAAAAATGTTATTAAAAATAGAAAAATTCCGCTTCCGGGCAAAAGTATACAAGGTACGACAAAAATGTTGGAGAATGAAATTGTTCTTCCTAAAAGGATCTACAAATTCAATAGGAGGAATATTTTCGATTAAACATATAGTTTTGGTTTTAATCGTGGAAGATGTTATTTTTAAAAAATCCAATTTCAGGTCAAACTATGAAAGATTCGAAAAAATGTTACCAGGTAAAATTGTTTATGTCAAAACGATCTACAAATTTTTCTTTGACCATTTTTCAATAAAACGCATAGTTTTTGTTTTAGTCACGAACAATAACATTAAAAATGAAAAATTTGAATTTTTGAAGAAAATGAAACAAGATACCTACAACAAATTGTTAATGACAAAATTTTTACCGAAAAAATTGTAATAAAATATTAAGCAGCAAAATTTTCCACCTCAATTTCAAAATATAAAATGAATACACTAATCTTATTTGTTAGGTGATAAACATACTCGAAGTTAACAAAACAAATTAGGGCGCAGAAATTAATATAACATAAAATTATGATAATAGAGTTCAACATAATATAGAAAATTTTGCGTTTTGGACATACTCTAATCCAATGCGAAGCGCGAGAGACGTGATGAGAATTTTTTCGTTAAAGTCGAAGAGCTTTAACAAAAAAGAATTCTCAATCATCAAATTATGATTGTCAGTGGTTCAACTTTTAATTTTAAAAGGTCTCTGCACAAATATGGGTGAAATAAATAGACCAATCGCGTAGCGCGAGGCAAACACATTATGTCCATTACGTAAAAGAAAAAAAAATTGGAAAAAAGTTGGTAAGCATTCTTGGTGGTCCTGATGCTAAGAAAAATACACAAAAAGATATACTAAGATATTAATTTTTTTACTATAAGGTGTGAAGAATCTGTACCCTTTTTCAGTCACCTTTCCCATTTAGAATTTGAAAAATACAGTTTTCTCCGTCCCCTTTCCCATTCAAAAAAAAAAAAATTGGAAAAAAGTTGTTAAACATTCTTGGTGGTCCTGATGCTAAGAAAAATACACATAAAGATATAATAGGATATAAATGTTTATATTATAAAAAGTGAAGAAATTGAAAAATACAGAGTTTTCTTTGTCGCCTTTCTCAGTTCCCTTTTGCCATTTGGAAATTGAAAAATGCAGTTTACTCTGTCTCCTTTCTCAGTCACCTTTTCCAATTAGAAATTGAAAAATATAGAGTTTTCTTAGTCCTCCTTTCATATTAGGAATTGAGAAATACAGAGTTTTCTCTATCCCCCTTTCCATTGAAAAACAAAAGTTATAAAAATGTTTGTGACGATTTTTGCTGGACCTGATACTAAGGAAAATACACTAAAAACACAAAAAGATATACTAGGACATCAATTTTTTTATGATAAGAAGTGAAGGAATTGAAAAATACAGAGTTTCCCTGACCCCTTTATTAGTCGCTTTTTCCCATGGAGAAGTTGAAAAATATAGCGTATTCGCAGTCTTCTTTCCCATTTTGACACGAAAAATACAGAGTTTTCTCTGTCTCATTTCTCATTCAAAAAAAAAATTGGGAAGTGTTTGTAAATATTCTTGGTGTTCCTGATGCTAAGAAAAATGCACGAAGAGATAAATAGGATATCAATTTTTTTATTATAGAGAGTGAAGAAATTGAAAACTACATTATTTTCTCCATTCCCCTTTTCTGTCCTCTTTTTCCATGAAGAAATTGAAAAATATAGAGTTTTCTCAGTCCTCTTTCCCATTTGGAAATTAAACCTTCCCTAAGGGCTGTAGCACCTTGTAGTTGGTGGGGAGGCTTAAGTGTATGGATCGACTCCAGTCAAGCATCGGGACGGGAAAGAACAAAAATTTAGAGGAAGGAGGAAGGGAGGTAGCATAGGAGGGAAAGGGGGTTGGGCCAGAATGGGCCTAACGCAACCCTTTCCACTCGATCTGTCTCTCCGGCTAGCCAAACTCAGGTGGTGGCTGTGCCTCTGGCTCTCCTGGGAGCCGAGCGATCGACGGTTTCTATGAATAGGGCTATGGAGACGAAAGCGATCAACGAGTTCCCCCTCAAAAAGAGAGGCATCAACGGTTCTTTGAAAATAAAACTGGGGAGGCAAGCATTGCAGGCTAGAAGTGCGGCTGCGGGTGTTAGAACATCGTCAACATTAACGCCAAAAACCAGCACGGAGGCCCTAAAGAGAAGGAAAGGCTCAGAAGACACTCTACTGGTGTGAGCTTAGCCTAAAAAAAGGCATGAGCCAGCCCAGCTGCCGGCGAACAGGGAGTCGTCGGGGGCTGGAATGATAGTAGCCCAGAGGACTAACCCTCGAACGATGGTGGTGGCCGAAACGAGCTATCCGTACTCGATGCTCACTGCGGAGCAGTTCGAGTTCTTCAGGGAGGCCGCTTGAAGGGCGCTCGAAAGAGTCTCTGTAAGTCAATAGCAAAATTTCGAGACCTCCTTCTGTAGGGGAGGGATGTTCATATTTGTCGCAGCCGACCCAGTGGCTGAAGCTTGAATGCAGAATACAGTGGCCGAGAAAAAACCCTGGGAAGGTGCAGACCTTAAAGTGGGTAGGGTGGAATTGCTCCAAAGGATGTTGAGAGTTACGGCGTGGATCCCATGTAAACTGGAAGATTCATCTGTGGTCCTGCGACGTTTGGAGGAATTTAACCCCTGACTAAAGACATCGTCCTGGCGAATCGTAAGACAGGATTGGCTTCAGGAAGAGAGCACGACGGGAGGTCTGAAACAACTCCTACTTGTGCATACTCCAAAGTCCCAGGCGAGGGATCCCGCGGTCCTCAACAACAGGCCCTTCTACTACCTTGGCTAGTTCAACTTCAGGGTTGCCAGTCAGGGACATGAGGAGCCTGTTGGGACAGCGGAAGATGGAGGGGCAGACGTCAATGGCTGCTCAGGGCCCATTCATTACCCAAATTAAATTACATTAAAGTAAATGCGCCTCTGCGGTTCTGCAGAGTGGCATCGCTGTGAGGCATACGGGCATTTTACTAATCCAAGAACCTTCGATGATTAAAGATACCATAAGGGGATTAGGGGGGTCTCGTTTTTGTCACAGGGACCTCAAGGACTCCAAACCAAAGGCTTGCATACTGGCGAAAGCAGTCAACGTTGTTCCACTGCTAGAATTGTGCTCGAGAGATCTGATGGTGATATCCACAGATCTTGAAGGAATCGGAAAGCTAATCGTAGGATCGGCCTACTTTCCGAATGATAGCAAAACTAACCCGCCAGAGGAAGTACGTATACTGGTAGAATACTGCAAGGTAAGGGGTCTTCCACTTCTGTAGAAGTGCGATGCAAACTCCCACTAAATATTGTGGGGTAGCACGGACACTATTCAAAAGGGAATGATCTATTGGAATATTTAAGTCCTACTGATTTAGATATTCTCAACACGGAAAATACCACGACGTTTCACAACTTGGTCAGAGAAGAGGTCACTGACATCACCCTCTGTACCGGTAGTTTTCGAGATAAAGTAAAGAAGTGGAGGGTCTGGGATGAACCCATTCTTTCAGTTCACTCACAGATAGAGTTTGAGCTGGAATCTATCGTACCCTCAGGCCCTACGTGGGACAGAAATCCAAGAAGAACGGGCTGGGATCAGTATTCCACTGAACTAAAGAGTGCACTCTCGAAGGTGCCGAAGTCAATTAGAGACGTGGACACCCTGGAGATGGCAGCCAAAACTTTCACGAAGGCCATCAAATCCACTTATGAAAGAAATTGTCGAAATTGCTCTAAAACTACCTGACGGAGGATACTCAGAGTCAGAGTTGAACTGGGCCATCAACGGCGGCTATTCCACGAGATTGTTATTCCTTTCAGGGTCTGGTGGGCTCCGAAGTCTTTCAGGCCATACATGTCTCCTGGTCCGGATGGCATATACCCGGCCTTTTTGCGGAAGGCTGGGAAGTCCATCATAGGGCCACTGGTGAGACTTGATAGGGCTAGTCTGACACTAAGATATGTCCCGATGGCATGGAGGAGTACGAGAGTGGTTCTCATTCCGAAAGCAGACAGGATCGGTTATACTTCAACCAAGGATTTATGTCCCATCAGCCTCACATCTTTCCTACTAAAAACGGTGCTTACAGGGCTGGTGACTCGACTAAGCGGAGCAGTAAACCTAATCGAAGGACAGCTGAAGCAGAAAGGCCGACCATAGTCGTAGAATAGACCTGCCTTTATGTTCGGCAACAGGAACCTAACAACGACTAAGGGTGATACCACTTCATGTGGAACTTTGACTCGGGATGCCTTCAGGGAGGCA
>JAUMHM010000031.1:7745402-7757284 GCA_032362435.1 Melikaiella ostensackeni
TAAATTTTTCAATTTTTGTCCACTACATTTGTTTAGTCATTTTGAATTATGAAAATCGGACCTGAAATTCAGAATCAGAGCCTTAAACGATCTCGAGGTACAAATCTTTACAAACATTTGTAAATTTTTTAATTTTGTCGTCCGCCATATTGGAGCAGCCATCTTGAATTCTCGAAATTTAACCTAAGATTCGGAATCCGAGTCCCAAATAATCCTAAGGTACTGATTTTCACCGAAATGTGTCAATTTTCAAAGTTTTTGGTCCACCATATTTGATCGGCCATTTTGTATTCTCAAAATCTGATTTAAGAATAATATTCAGCGACCCAAAAAACCCTGGTCACTGATTTTCACAAACATGTATAAAGTTTTAAAGTTTTTTTCTCTGCCATATTGGATCAGCCATTTTGAATTTTGAAAATCTGACTCAAGACTTGTATTCCGCGACCCTAAAAGCTGTGCAACTATAAAGTTCATATTTTATCGAAAAAAAGGAAACTATCCAACTTTGGCCGCTTACACTCCCGCCGCCATTTTGAATTTCGCAAATGCTGCAGCAGATTCATATTAGCATATTTTTGTTTTTCCGCAATTTCTTCTAAACAGGCGCCTCCGGGTACTCAATATTTTCCATGTGAAATACATGTAAAAAAAATTACTTTTTGGTGTTATTGGAATTATTTCTGTGGGCTTAGGAAAATGTTACGGAAAAATTATAGAATTCGTGCAGGACTTTTGAACGAAGAAATCTGTGTATCGATCATATGTCTTTGCCATCCCTGACAGACCCCCACAATGCCCTAAAAAGTACCCCTTATTCTGAAAATGTCAATCCTGCTATTCTGTTATTTAAACAAATCCCATTTGCTTAAATATTTGTTTTTTTCTTTCAAGAAGTCGGTTTTTTCTAGCAGAATTCTAATCTAGGCTGCCTTCTTATATAACAAATGGAATTTGTTCAATTAATTGAAGATTACTTCAAATATATTGATAGACATTTCACAAGATCAACAATCACAATTTCTGGCAAAAAAAAAGATGAATGAAGTGCTGAAAGGTATCGATTGTATGCAGGAATTTGGATTCATGAGTACTTTTTTTCGAAAAAAGAAATATGTGTAATTCCTTTCTTCGAATTTAAAACTGATGTGGGGTGTTCGTTGCTTTCCAGCACGGAAAAAAATTTGCGATGCATTTTTGAACCACCCTCCCGTATAGAAGCTGCCACACTTTTCCCCATTAGAAATAGGGTACTAATCCGGGACTGGTTGGTGGCTGGTCTTTTTTGGCCCGAGTTTCTAGGTGGGTTCTAGTCGAGCTCTGGTCGGGCTGTTCCTGTGTTGAAGATTCTAATATATTGATTCTGCACCATTCTTGTCAATAATTATAGATGGATGCTGATTCAAGATATTTCATTGTTAGGATTCTCAATGGATACTCCGACTATCTTTCTGTTACAACTCCCAAACTTTATTTAATTTCTCTAGGGTATATATGAATATAGTTTTATACAACATATACTTGTGTCTGTTGAGTCCTGCTTAGCTATTTTAATTATGAGAATTGTTGTTAATATACGTTTTGAATTGCGCGCCAACAGCGAATACTAGCGCATGCGCATCCCACTACACTTGGCTACATTCTCCGAACGTCTCGTGCCTCATGATACAAATACTCCACGAAATCTTCATCCGTCGTGAATGAAATAATATTTTTTAACGTTCATAAGTAAATAAAGTTCGCGAAAAGTAATTCGGATTTTCCTGGGAAGTATATTTTCGGGAGGAATTAAAGTGATACATTCCAATTTTTGATGTGTAGTGTAGAGTGATAACCTCTTCAAGTATAATGCGTGATGACAGAGATTTCGTCCAATCTGTATATGATAAAATCCGAAGATTTTTTCATATTCAGACAATCTTTATGAATCAATTTCACGATCTTGTTTTTATGCAAAAATGCAGTCATATATTATGTGCGAATACCCACATATACCGATTTTTTTGCACTAACTCATGTCGACATGAAATGACATATCAATTTGAAAGTTTATAAAATTAAATGACAGACACTATGGATCGTTTATCTGGCCTTACGATCCATAATGTTCTTTATTGAAATTTCAAAACTAATTATTAATTTATTTATTATTTATTTATTATTTATTTAATTATTAAATAATTAGGGCTCAAGAGCCCTTTTTAAAAATTGAAAGTTATGAAAATGATATTTTTCGAAATATTTGTATGTAAATTTTTATTGTGCTTGTCCGTGATTTCAAGAAAAAATTGATAAATGATACGTTTATGGTCAAGAAAATAAATTCAAATCATGTTTCGTTTTCATTTTCCACTTTGCCAAATAAGGCCAATTTGATAACTTCTAATTTATTTACTGAGCTGCAACCCTTATTCTGATCATATTCTTAAGTTCTTTGGATGAAAGCACCAACTTTAAAATGCAATAGTTTCATTTAGGTCACCATCACCAAATATTAAAACTATACATTTTTTCGCTCTATAGGCATACATCTGTTTAAAATAGCTGTGAATACGATCTCGAGTGTTTCCACTTTGATTTTATTTATAATTGTACTGTATAGTGCTCGCTTAATAAGCACTTTGCTTCCTGTTTATGGTTAATTAGCAAATATATTTGCTTTTTCATAGAGGACACAATCATGATTATTTTCACTTATTAAAAATTAATAATGAAAATATTTCCATGAAAAAAATATTGGAGCGTGCTCTAACGGGGTGCCCCACCCACCTTAAAAATACGAAAATACAATAAGGCCAATCAATTCGTCTCGAATGAAGGTTATGAAAGTAGAACTGCACGTCAATGTGAAATTTCTTGTGTATGTCGAAACTGATCCAAAGTTTTGAAAAATATAATAACTTGTAACGAATCATAGTTTTTGATACCACCATGAAAGTAAGCGCAAATCTGAGCACTTAAACAGTTCCATTTCACCGAGACAAAAGAAAGCACGGATGAGCAAGTCGAAATTGAAAACAATAATAATAGTTTTTTTTCTTTGATATCCGATGTTGTCCCATCAATTGTTCGAGGGGAGAACGTCTCTCTTGAAAAAATTGGGAAATAAAAATTGCTAGAGCATCATTCCAGTTATTTCATAGCAACACCTCGTAGAGTGAAAAAAATAATATATAATTCTAGTGATTCTAATACATCACCCATGAGAAAACAAAACTGCCTAACTCCATTAAGTATGATTTTACAGTAAAGACAAAAAAATTTCTCAGAGGAATAATTTTCAACAGATTCAGATAATTTTTTGTGCGTAGTTTGCTTGGTCAGTTTAAGGACCACTATTTCAAAAAATAGAGGGCGCTTCGTACGCATTTCATAAAAAAATGAAAATTTTGATAGAGGTAGAACGGTTTAGCATTCCGTAACCTTTTAATGAGTGAAATATGTATAAATATATATAAATCGCTGAAACAATGATGTGAAATAAATATTTTTTATATTCTTTACAATTAAGCAACAAATAATTGGTAGAAAAAACTGCTTATTTTTATAGGTTTTATACAAAATACTTGAACATTACTCTGAATACTCACTATCAGAGATGCATTTTTCAACGACTATAATGAGGTTGGATTTGGAAAAACAGATGAATACTTTTCATACCCATTGTTCTAAACTTGAATGATCAAATATTTCAAATTCTTTGGAACTTTTAAATAATTAAATTTTAAGTAAAAAATGGTTAGAAGCTTAATTTTTTCAATTGTCGAGTAAAGCAAAGTGTTTGAATTCTAACGAGCTTTCATCCAACACCATTAGACTGGCGATAAAAATTCATAAATCTCCAGGCTCTATTTTCTTCTTACAGAATTCACTTCGCAGATGGGGATGCCGACAAATAAGCGTATTCGGGAACGCCCCATCAGTAAAATTCGACATCCAAGGCTACAGAATCCTCAAGGTTTGGTAGGACACCATATCCAAGTCCATCATGATCAATTTGGGAATGATGATCACGGTGATCAGAATGATCATAATCCCAATGACGTTTGGCCTCCAAACTTCATAATCATAAACCAAGGTGGTCAAAACCAGCCAGGTGGTTGATTCCTACAGGCTGGTCAAAACCAACAAATTGCGTTAAACCTTAACTTATTAATTGTAAATAAAAAAATGTTCATTTTCAAAAATGTCAATTATTATATCATTTCATGAAAAATAAAAACATAATTCACCAACAATTCTATCTATTTTATTTTCATTTCATTGAAGTATATTTTCTAGGCCAAAATTGATGAAATTTTATTAATTTCAATGAAATTTTAATCATGGCATTAATAAAAATTAGCTAATGTAGTCGACAGGCGCCTACACGGAAAAGAGTTCAGGTAAGCGGTTGCACTAGCAGTAGTATAGCAGCGCCACCGCGCGTGTGGTGCAAATGCTTAGTCACATTTGGGTGAACCTTATGAAGAAATCTCTACAAAATATTAAATTCTCTAATAAAACTACAAATTATAGTCCAATAATTTTACATTTCTTGATGCTGTAATAAAAATCTGCCCACTTCGCAGGCACATTCTCATCACGCGCTTCGCGCTCGATCTTATATGTTCATGTACGAATTACTAAATTTGTTTTTGATTTCAAATGAAGAAGGAAACTTTTTTACTTATGGCTCTATCGGCCTTAAGGAATACATTCTCATCATAATATTCGTAGAAACCTGTTTTCCGGGTTTAGGGGGTCTCAAAATGTAGATATCTGACAAAAGCGGGGGTTTCAAATTTTACACAAATCTAATATCTTCTCTAATGAAAATGTGAAAAAATATTGATTATTGCAAACAGCATAGATACAATTTTTAGCCTATATACAAAATATAGCTTAATCCCTTTTTAAGTATGTACTTTTTGATTTAATCAAGAATTAATTATATATCAAATTTTATGTCTCGGTCCGCGACTGCTTCTTCAGATATTGCAAAGTAAAGAACAAATTTTATCATTAACATGATTTAATCGTTTTTTCCTTATTGTGCATTAATATTTATTCGCAGCTACTCTAAGAAGTGCATTATTTCAAGAAATGTATATTATTGTTAGTCTTAATATGCATTGATATTGGGTAAATTTGTTTTGGATTGACTTCGAAATATTGTAAATTTTGAACCCTTTCTTATCAAATTCATTTTTTTCACGGTGGGTACGTTTTGAATTGTAAGGGCGAATTCAAAGAAATTCATCACTCATGTTTAAGCAATCAAAATGAAAAAAAGTTTAGATGTGAATTCTCAATCACATTTAAAAAAAGAAACATAATAAGGTGAATTTACATGCTCAAATACTTCAAATCGCATTTAAAAATACGTGGCTTAAAAGCCTATCTTCCAATGTAATTTATATTTGTGACCTGGGGGAAAAATATAAAAATATGTTACCGATATCAAATTACTCGTCATTGAAAACCGAAGTGAGCATCGCTTCTCGTTTTTTTGGAAATTTTGAAAAATTACCCCTATTTATGGGTTGAGAAGACCCCAGAAAAATTAAAAAATAGAAAATAGCACTAATTATGAAATCATTTTGCATTGTATTTTCCCTATAAAATAAATCTCAGAAAAGTAAAATCACGTTTTTCTTTCTTCATAGAAAAAATACAATAAATAATGATTTTATAACTAGCGGTATTTTCTATTTTTGGGGGGGGAGGTCTTCTCAACCCCAAAATAGGGTACTATTTTGAAATTTTCAAAAAACGAAAAGCGATGCTCAGTTTGGATTTCAATTACGAGTAATTTAATACCTGTAACATATTTTTATATTTTTTCTCCAGGTCGCCAGGGAGGTCCAAAAAGTAGGTTAACTTTGCAGTCACTCTTTGTCTGTTCTTGAACTGAGTGAAATTTCACTTTTGGATTCCATGGATATAGTTTCTCTAAATACAATTTCTGCTGAGAAGTAAACAATTTTTTTTCGTCTTTCAGGTTATCATATATGTTAATTGTTGTTCCATTATAATATGAACAAATCCAGTCACTTATACCTTTTCCTAGACTGCCACTATATAAAATTTGCAAGTTAGGCTTCTCTCTTGGAATTTCTCTTATGCGATGATGAAATTGTAGAAACAGAACATCTTGATGTTGAAAATTGAATTGTAAATTAAATATTTCACCAAATGTATTGATATGCTTATCTTGTGAATATGTTCCTGGCCCTAAAAAGTTCATCATATTGAGTGTATGATCTGGAATGCTTGAAAGATAGCTTGAATCTTTTTTATTATCAATTATATTAATAACGTCATTGGAATGTTAGTTATTTTTGTTTATATCTTTACATTCTTGAGAAACATTCAATCTTCCAAATTCTTGAGATAACTTTAAATCGATAAGAATTTCTTTTGTAGGTTCAGGAATGGTAAAAGAATCAAATGACTGCAGCAAAAATTTGTTGTCAGTAGTAAGCTGAAGAGATTTATTACTGTCTGGAAAAAAAATTTCATTGTCTAAAGTGGTATAATCTTCACAAGTAATTTCAATAAATATCGGTTTATGATCGGCAAAGTATGTTTCGTATGTTCCACAGGAACGATTTGCTATATTTCAAAAAATTGCATCAATCTCAGTTTCAAAATCTGTAGTGAAAGTATCTTCTAATAACACTGATCTCTTATTGTAATTAGGCATGAACGTTTCGAACTGCAATGACCGTTCACCATTATTCAAATCAATATAGAAGTCGCTAATATCAACGATCGGTGAATGATTTTGTGATACTACTTTTGAAGTAGTTGTCAAAGTTTCTATGGAAGTTATATATTTAATTGTTGGAGTCCTATAACCTGCAATTATGAACATTTTGCCGAGCTTTGAACATTTTGATTCAATATGATCAAAACAAATACTCTCTTCGTTTTCAAATTTTACAATCTGCTTTAGTATATCAACTCTCATACCTTTTTTAAAGAAAAAAATAGTTCCTCTCACTTTGACATTTCCTAAACTGTCTGATCTGAATACTTCCTCAAAATTGGGTATTTCTACATTATTATTTGGCCTCAATCGTGTGTCAGCAAATATTGAAATGTCTCATAGATTTAATGCTTTCACGATGATTCATTATGATGAAAAGAGGTGTTTCGGACTAGATTGGCCAATCAGGTTCGACCAGTCCCCACGGTGGGGGCTCTGGCCAATCACAGGCATCGTAGAGAGTATATATGAGAGCAACATAACCTGAAGCTTCAGTTTCAGGTTAGCCCTGAAGAAGTGAACTGCAATGTTCACGAAACGTCGGCAAGATTCGTAGTTTTGCACACGATTGAAACCCGAAACACCTCCTTTCAACATTTCAATTATTTTTCAAATTTTTAAAAAAATTTTGTTGATTTTTTTTCTTTAAAGATAGGAACATTTATCCACTTTTTTAATATAAATTTTTTAAATTATGAGAAAAATTCTTCACCGGGGAGAAAATGAAGAAAAACGAAGTGTAGCAAACGAGAGATGGTCGTCGACTGACTGTCTATATACACCCTTAGAAAAACGATCATTTAAAAATTTTTTGAGAGATCAACTAGTCCCAAACCCTCGTAAAAGTCATCTGTTCGAAGAATGCTAATAGATTCTAGGAGACCATACAGAAAGTCTGAGCCTCAAATATCAAGATTCAGAATTTCGTCCAAAGAGACAATAATAAGATAGTAAAATATTTTTACATTCCATTATGAAATTTAAAATTAATTGTATGCAATTATTGTACCTCAAATTATGAACATCCTTCTGGCAACCTTATTATATTTATAATAAGTACCAGGATGACATTCTAATTGTATTAACAGTATGCTTAAAAAAACAAACAAATGTATAGTAGACTGAAAGTATATTAAATATATTTGAAATAAAAGTTATCCGCAAAAATCATAAGATTAAAGAAAAATGTAAATGAAGTACTCAATTGTACATAATAACAGAATGCACATATTGTCCATATGGCATCTTCCTTAGAGTATCATTTTTTGTAGACAACGAGGGTATCATTTATTTTACCTGAATGTATGTAAAACCTTTTGTCAACCTTATTTTTTGATTAGTACCAGGTTAACATTTTAATTAGTTTTGAAAATGAAATTGTATGTAAAACCTTTTGGCAACCTCATTTTAGGATGAGTACCAGGTTAAAATTTTAATTAGTTGTAAAATTGAAAGAACCTGAAAAAATTATTACAAGATTTATGTACACGGAACATGGGAAACAAAGGAATTAGATCATAGTGCCAAGATCAAATTTTTTGGATTGATTTAGAACCAATCTATTTGGACTATTCCATTTTTCAAAAAAGAAAGGGGGAATTATCCAAACAAATAACACATTTCTAAAAATTGCTAACTTCCTCAAATTTTTGAACTATATTTAAGTAAAATAGATATCTTTTGGTAAATTGAGTGGAACATTAACAACTCAATTAAAAGAAAGCTTAAGTATTCAAAGGCAACCCTGCAGGTTGGAACAAATCCTTTTTCAATTCTCTCTTTTGGAATTTCTTAAATATCGAAATGAAATCTACTTTCTTATGAAAATTTTTTGTGCACTGAAAAAGAATCACCCAAAAAGTTCACTAATGAAAATTAGACTTCGAGACTCCCCGCTCTTTTAAAAGACTGAAAATAGGGTCGAATGCGATTTAGGGATGAATGTGGTCGAGTTGAGGTAGGCCAACAATGGAGAAAAGTATTTTTAAACTTTTGACTTTGGCAATGACTTTTTTAAGTATTTCCATGGCCACATTCATAATCAGCGTATCAAAATACATCGATATACGTTTTGAAAAAAAGCAATGAAGAAACATCACATTTAAAAAAAAAATATATATTTTTTTTCTTTAAAAGATGTTTCATGCAAATCCTTCAATTATAGCTACTGGAAATGGGGTAGGTAAAAAGGGAATAATGAAAAAGGGCTACTGGAAAGGGAACAGGGGTATGATCCTACTCAATCCTTACATTTTTCCAGTATATCCTTTTTAACTAAGAAGCTACTCCCTTGGTTTCCAGAATGCCTCTTTCTGCATTTTTATTTAAGAACCGTACTTTCCTCAAGTGTTGACATCGAAGATGACTTTTGTGGGTATTCTTATGGCCATATTCGTAATCAGCGCATCAAAATAAATCAACTTACGAGATTTTCAAAATATCAAATATATGCGCTTTTCGGAGCTCCACCGCGATTCTTTTCAGAGATGATATACGATTTATGTCTGAGTTTTATACACACAATTTATTTTTTACTGGTTTTTTTATTGATTCTGAATGACTTCATGCAAATTAGTCAGTAAATGATTGAGATATCCCATTCAGGTAAAAAAATCAGTTTTTGTTTTAACATTTTCGAGGTTCTACTTGGCTGAGATTGACAAACGCAAATCTTCATGTGCCTATGTAATTTCGACTACCATTATCTGCATTTAAAAAAAAATTCATCCCGGTTCGTCAATCCTGTCCAAAGTTATAGAGAAACATAAACAAAAACGTTAATAAAAAATCGATTTTCGATTTAACATTTTCAAGGTTCTACTTGGCTGAAATTGACAAACGCAAATCTTCATGTGCCTATGTCATTTCGACTACCATTATCTGCATTTAAAAAAAAATTCATCCCGATTCGTCAATCCTGTCCAAAGTTATAGAGAAACATAAACAAAAACGTGAATGAAAAATCAATTTTCGATGTAACATTTTTGAGGTTCTACTTAGCTGTGATTGACAAACGCAAATATTTATGTGCCTATGTCACTTCGACTACCATTACTTGCTTTTTAAAAAGATTCATCCCGGTACGTCAGTTTCGTCCAAAGTTATAGTGAAACATAAAGAAAAACCAAGGCAAGATACTCCAGTGGTCCAGCCAACTTAGGCAAGACAGTGTGTCATGTCTTATCTTGCCTTAGTTAGCCGGATTACTAGACTATCTAGCCTTAGTTGGCTGGACTAGTGGCTAGATAGTCTAGCGATCCGGCCAACTAAGGCAAGATAAGACATGATCTGGCGAACCAAAGCAAGATACTTTAGTGGTTTAGCCAACTAAAGCAAGACAGTCTAGTGGTCCAGCCAACTAAGGCAAGACAATGTAGTAATCTGGCCATCTAAGACAAGACAGTCTAGTAATCCGGCCAACTAAGGCAAGATAGCATGATCCAGTCAACTAAGGCTAAACAGTTTAAGAATCCGGCCAACTAAAGCAAGAGTTGATCGTGATGTCATCTAGTAACATTTAAAGTGATTTGTAGAATCTTTTCGTCTTCTCTTCCAAGCTTCGTGAATTGGAAAGTCTTTTGTGAGTGACATTGGTTTCATCTCTTTCCAAACACCAGCAATAGTCAGCTAGCATAACTGTATTCCATCTTCCTTGATATCTTCGTTCCATCTCTTTGATATTTTGATGAAAACGTTCACCTTGCTGCTCACTCACGTCTCCGAGAAATCCAAGAGAAATCCTGACGTGCTAGACAAATTTTGCTGCCAGATTCGGATTCAGCGCGAAAAATTACGTGAGAAAATACCTGCAGATCTCAGTGGGGAAGCAAAAGTCTCATTTTTGTAGGCCTGTGAGTCCATTATCAGCATTTAAAACAAATTCATCCCGATACGTCAATCCTGTCCAGAGTTATGGTGTAACATGGACAACATGAAGAAGAAAAAGGAATATTTACAAGCATATAAGTCTTCATTTTGCTGCGCGTATTCGACTAAAAACAAAAGCATCTTTGCAAACCAACTTCATACTGCGAACGGAATGTATTAGATGCGAACGGATTGTATTAGCTGCGTACGGTTGTAGATTATCATTATTAATTTTTCTTTAAATAGTGAGCAGGTTAAGTAAATAAGTTATGTTTCCATTCAAAATAAAGAGATCTCAAATAAAAATTTCATATAATAATATAATTAATGCATCATCACGTAATACCTCAATAACTTGCAACTTCAGCGGCTTGAAACTTATAGTCATTACAGGAAATGAAAATCAGCATATCAAGTTTGTCAAATAGTAATACAAATGAAAGTGGTGTTTTCCTGGCGATTAAAGCGACTCTATTTTTATTCAGGGTCAGCAAGATGTTTTTAAAGCATAAGTTATTTCATAGACTCTGATACAATGATTGGCAAAAGTCATTCGGACATAAAAATTAAGTGGTTAAATGAGGGTGAGATCATAAAAGATAAAAAAATACAGATGAAAAGAAATATTCACGCATCCATGATAAAGCTCAAAATAACGAATAAAAGCGAATTTTTTTTTCATTTTGGCGCGAAATCAGTTTTGTAATTAATGAAAAGGGTTAAAAATTAGTACTTACAACTATAGTAATCACAACTATACTTCCGAAAACTATGTGGCAATTAAAATATCCAAATACATTGTAAATAGTTATTCAAGTCCAAAAAAGGAGGAATTTTCAACCGGAAAAGTTAAAACTGAAAAAAAAATTAATTTAGATGAATTTTTAACCAAAAAAATGACTCTTTTTTAGAAAACTGTTGACGGTCAACCTGAGAAGATGAATTTTCAATGAAAAAGATTATTATAATCTCTATAATCGATTATAAGTGAATGATAATTTGAAGATTAGTACTTAAGCAAACTTTTAAAACCAATTCCAGTATGAATTTTTTGCAATTTTTATTACGTTAAGAAACAAAAATTCTATACGTAGATTTTAAATTAAATACATCCTTTTTTAACAAAAAAGTTTGAGGTTCATTTATTAAATATCGTGAGAATGGCAAAAAATGATTTTGAAAAATTCGAAATAATAAGAATTTCTATCACAGTTTTGGCAGTAATACCAGGCTCTATAGTCTGAATATTTATTATTATATA
>JAUMHM010000031.1:7763373-7777555 GCA_032362435.1 Melikaiella ostensackeni
GGATGAAGCTATATTAGGATATTATTGTACCTGCAAGGCTGGGGCAAGAACTTTGGGTTGCTGTGCACATACTGCGATTGTTCTGTGGTTTCTTGGGTGGGCTCTGCATCAACGGTACGTAAAATATCCCAGTACAATGCTTCTTCGATACATTCAGGATGCCGGCAATAGGAATTTAATCAATGATGATAATGGCGCAGCCGTAGGAGAATCGATAGTCGATGGTGAAGAATAGACATTAGCGAAATATTAAAAAAGATTAGAAAGACTCAAAGTACTAGACAGACTTAAAAAACTACAAAGTGTAAAAAGACTAGAAAAAGCCACGTTATGACTAGTTTATGGTCTGAATAATAGCATAACTATCTCTAAACTAAACGGAAATACAAAAAAATATATAAATCTTGATTTAACAAATAAAAAACGTGAGAACTTAAAAATCTAAAACAAGAGAAAACATAATCCTGAAGAACTTTATAACTATAAGGACTGACAGACTGACGTTGACAAAGGAGTTTAAGTCCGACCTCGCAACCTCCGCGTGGTAATCTCTGGATAATGCTTATGCAAGCGGCAACGGCCATTCTTTTTTAATTCTTTCATCTACTTTATATGGGGGGTACGTTTCCAATAAAAGTCAATGGCCTAGTTTACGAGTAGAGCCGATACCCCCATCGCACTGACTTTGGCGGCCCTTATCTTGGAACCCTTTGAGTTTTGGGCTCTGTGCCCGTGAGGACATTTGTTCAGAATGACGAGACACGTAACATATGGAAAATTCAGTCGAATAACCGAAACCACTCTTCCGAGTAAGGAAAATGACCGAGTGAACTTATAGAGCCGATACCCTCATTATACTGACTTCGGCGGGCCTTATCTTGGGACCCTTTGAGTTTTGGGCTTTGTGCCCATTGGGACATTTGTTCAGAATGACGAGACACGTAACATATAAAAAATGCAGCCAAATTAACGAAAACCATTTTCGCATAGGCGTGTTACGGGGTCCTTTTGCATCAATGCTAAAATGTGTAATAAGCAAGATATAAGACATTTTCCGCGAAAATCAGGCGCGTACCCATTTCACTGTAATTTCCCTGGCACGTTGTATTTCTAAGAAAAGCAAAATATTCTAAATAAGTTGTAGCACAAAATTTGCATCCTAGTAACCTTCAAACAAAATCACTTGTAAGTTTTTAAGATTTCATTTATATTTCCTATAAATTAAGAAAAATGTGGCGTGTAATCTCTCCTGGCCCGTAATCTTCCCTGGCATGTTTTGGAGCAATTTGCAGTTTCTAACATTTTCTAAAGCAGATACTAAAGAATATAGTCATTTCATCTACATATGCATAAATGTTGATTCATTCAAACAAATAGAATAAAGGATTTTCATAATCCACCTGATGATGGGTTAAGTACATTCTGTCCAATTTGCCAGTCGTTTCGATCATATATTGGACTAATATTATTATTAACGTCACGCCATTCAACGATTAAAACACTATGTGCAGCGAACGACATAAAAGCGTGACTGGAACTGCAGGATATAGATGTTTATACTGCCGCATTACCGCCTTACTTTTTTCATCACTTCTCACAACTTTCGCTCCTTTCTTGACTTCCATATTGCATAATCCAACTTATGACCCGAGCTTTTCATAATCGATACCATAGTTACGTACGATTTATATTTAAATTGATGCAAGTTGATCAAAACTAACTGCTTGTGCCTTAGAATATGGAATATTCTGCAATATTGAAAAATGTATGTGAACTTGAACGTATGTTGATTGATTCATTAATTGGTTCGAACTTGGAATGGAACAACAAATTTACCAAGTTTTATCGAAATCGTGGAGATCAAATTTTTCAAGCTGGTACACTTGACATGTTCTGCCCCTGATATGTATTCGGTGTCCGTTTGATTTAATTTAATATTCGTGCAAAAATTTTGAATATAAGCCAAACACGTGACTGTCGCCATGTTTATTGGAAGTGAGTAGTGCTGGCTATATAGTCAAGGGATAGAGGACTTGTAGCCTCACGTATGCTACCCATAGAGATAATATAAATAGAGGCGACAAGCCACCTCTGATTTCGTCTGGTATTTAGAGAGAGAAGAGAAATATCGAGGAGTTCACAGGGTACTGCCACTCTCGTCTCATTCCCCCACTCGCTCGCGCAGTCTCTCTCATTCCTCTACCAAAGTCGAGACGACGTTTCCACTTACAGAACGGCCTATGGCTTGTCGCCTCTATCTATATTATCTCTATGATGCTACCACGCACTCCGTCACAGTTACCGATGATATTATGCCCTAGATACGGCAAGATATCAGTTACACCACATGCCCGTAGTTAGCGCGGCAGAGAAATTTGTGTGATAGTCTAACGGACTCATTCGAAGTAAATTCAAATTCCCATACGTGAATGCACTTGGCAATAGTCCTCATGTACTCCGCGATGAAAGGTCCGGTTGTCCTCAACAAGGAGTAGGGACTCGCATCTTTCAGATGAAATGTTGGCGGAAACTAAGAAGTCCTAATTGATGAAAGTCGGTAATTTAAATCCTGTAACAAATCAATAGATTTATGTTCGAGAACAATCTTTCTTTTCTTTAAGCTATAGGAAATAAGGAAAAGTTGAAGAAAATTGAACGCAAAAGGAGTCCGGTTCACACTGAGATTCATTCAAAGTTCCACTTGGTGAAATATCAAAATTACAAAACATTACTTTAATCAAGAGTGAAAACCTGGAATTCTCTCACTGTGGGATGATCAAAATCTGATCTTGAGAGTCGATGCTGCTCGCGGGCCTCCGGACCGCGCAGCGGTTAGCGGATCACCCGTGCAATCCTCCTCCTATTCTCACTCACTTATTCAGCTAATCAAAACCCTGAGCTTTACCCCATCCGTAGCAACGCATGATCGCACCCTCACGACAATTCATAACGCAAGGCCGACCTATTTGTTTGCTGAAAAAGTTTCATCAAACACGTTTCTTCAATTCAGGCTCAAATCTCATTTCATGCTCCATTATCCAAAATGTCAAATACCTAATGGTAATAAGAAGGTTGTTACATTTTAAAATTTCCATTTTAATACAAATCTACTTAAATTTTAATCAGAGTTACTCATCCAACAATGCCTTCTTTATTCAATTCATTCGTTTTAACATAAAATCTCGAAGTCGTGTTCCATAAGTTTAAATAATCCTGTTTATTAAACCCTTTTGTAACATATTCAATCTATATTTTTATTGTTATTTCACGTTCCAAACTAGAGCTGAGAACAAGACCTAAACCAAACGACACTTGTTCAAGAACACGTGTAACTAATAAAATCTAATTGGAGAATTAAGAAAAAGTCACACCATAACGCGGCTTTTCCAAATTGATAATTACTATTCTAATTGCTTATTTAGAAAACCAAATAACAACTAATTGTACCGTGATTACCACCGAAGCTCAAATTGCATTCGAATTTCGCGGTTCTATCCCTATGTCGGACAACAGCGCGAGAAATTGGCTAGCACAGCCAATGAATGGTAAGTGCCCTAACATTTAATTCGTGGATGCCTTCAGATAGGAGGGTAGACAGCCAATTGCAGCAAGCAGAAGGGACCATGATTCGGAGGATAAGGTAGGTAATAACTATACCCTTATCTGGGGTGGTTTTAATCCAAGTTTAAAGGTCTCCACATTCCCTTTACTTACATTATGCAGTGCCGAATGTCTGTCGGGGCACCATGGGGCTCCGTTTGCAAAAAGGCGTCGAACCATACGTGACGAATAACTACTCATATACAGGTAAAAATCTTCAACAATTTTATTCAATATTAAACTTAACGGAAAGATACCTAAATTAGGTTCCCTTTATGTTTCACAAATTTTTTACTCTTCCACCGAATAACGAGTACTCGAACATCCATATGGATGCTAATTCTATTTAACTGCTAATGATACCCTTCTCGAAATCAAATTCATCATCAATAATCAAATGAAATAAACCAAAACCAGCCTGGATTTAATTTTATCCTTTAGGAATTTATGCTTTATAATATATACAAAGGAAAGGAAGTTATTAACGACTATAATGAAGGTTATATTGTGGTAGAGTAATTTGAACAAAAGATATTTCAAAAGAAAAGGAGGAAAAAGCAGAGCTACGTGAAAAGATAACTAAATCATGTTCCCTTTATAATTCAGAAATTCCTTACTTTTCCACCGAATAACGAGTACTCGTACATCCATGTGGACGCTAATTCTATTTAACTGCTCATTAACACCATTCCCGAAATCACATTCATCATCATTAATTAAATTAAATAAACCATAACCAGCCTTATCAAATTTTAACCTACAACTTCTCATTATTTATGATAGATATATATATATATATATATATACATAAACTTGAAGGCCAGGAGTTCAGAAGGCCTATGGAGAACCGCGGCGAATGCATGTTGAACATCTGCAAGAAATGGCAGGCTTTTAAGAATAGGGCCAACCTAATGCAGGCTCGCACGAGGCAGGGTGCTGGCCCTTTGTTTATGATAGGAAAGTTGCCTTTCTTAGTAGATAGTAAGTTGTGTTATAACGTATAATACAGTATTTCTCCTTTTCCTATTTTTTTTTAGCATATCTTCTGTCGCCAATTGTTAATAGACATAGCAAGTCTTTCTGCAATATCGCGCACTTTTATCTGCTCGTTTTGTTCTGAAATTGAGGCCTCTGTTGAGGTGAATAACCCTGGTCTCGACGAGCGGGTGCCGGGCTTCGGTAATGTGGGCGAATTTGATTGGATTTGTTGAATCTCGCTCTGCCTCGCCCTTGATTTTGAGTGAGACTTGAATAATGGCCTGCTTGATTAAGGATTGGTCTGTTTCCTCGCAGGCTGTTGAAATCTAAAGGCGTTTTTCGGAATTCTGAGTGAAAATTTGTTAGGGTTTAGAAGTTTGCTGCAGTTTTTTGTTTCTTCGATTTTTTCGGCTAAATTTTAACCGAATAATAGCTTCCCTGGTTTTGTTGCTTTTAAGGCTTGCCTCATTTCCTTTAGGAAAGTTGAGATAAAGAAACTCATCCTCGACTTAGTCTGCCCGTGCATAAGATCAGCAAGTAATATGCCCTGCGCAATAGTAATTTATGTGAGAAAGATATGAGAAATTAAGATTATAAAAGTTATGCGATTACAAAGTTAAAGACTACTTACTGAATCAAGCAGTAGTTAAAATACGTATTTTCTGTCTATTTCAGTCTTTTTCTGAATAATCAATTCGGTTACCTAGTCTATAGCTGCTGAAGCTGCAGCTGCAGTTTGTTGGCGATTTAACATATATGAATCCTTTGTCTTCGCTTTTTTGAATATATTTTGAACAAGTTCTGGATTTACCAGAGGAGCTGTTATTCCTGATGAGCCGCAGTAAAGATCTTTCAATACTCGGTGCTCATTTTTCCTTAGACCTTCGTTGAAGTAATATTGCCATCAATTGAGTACTAAGGAGTGCATTTTATTTTCTGGTGCTTGCGCAGTCACTGGGTCCAAGCCCATTATTTGCAAAAAGTCCTCATCAACAAGGTGTTCAGTTGCAGGACTGACGACTATAAGTTTGTCCGCGGCGGCGTCCTCTGTGCATTAAAAAAGAACTTTGTGTGGGTGAAATTTATAATTTTATCTCAGATTGTTAGAATCACTGCTTAGATATACGCGTCAGCGCGTCGAGAATGTCTGCGAACGCGTGACTCATATCATAGTGTAACACAAGGAGAGGGTCTGTGCATGCGTTATGTATATTCATTCTAGGGAAGAGCACGTTGAGAAAAATTACTGCAAACGCCTTCTTTTGTTATAATGTGTTTATTCAATTGTCGATGCGAGATTTTTACGCGATTTTTGTCGGCGACGATGTTGCTTACCTTCTATTTCAGGATCGTCCTCATCATCTTTGATGGTTTAGCCTTCAAAATGACCCGACTTTGGCGAAAGTCGTTCTCTTCATCTACTTGACTTTCCTCCCCTATCTTATTCAGGAGCTTGTCAAGTTTTTCTTGGACCATTTTCAATTGTTCCGTCAATTCTCCAATTTCTTGATCCTCTGTGCTTTTTCGTTTAGACATGGTCTACCACAATACACATATCACTAGAAAAAACTCCTTACGTAAAGCGTCTGCTTACCAGTGCACGAACGGAGCGAATGAATGAAGATATAGAAGGTGTGGGCGCGGGGAGATGGGGAGTCGGCGGCGAGCTTTTTCGGTTCCTATACTCTGTACAACGTGACATCTAGCTGACGTCAAGGATACTGCAATTTGTAATCTTGAGAACGAGGAGACTGATATATAATTGCTTTTATAGTCATACATACGAAAACAGCCACTTGTACCTTTAATTTCTTTAGATTTCTATATTCACGTTCTTTAATATGGGAGCGACCACGATAGTCGATGCCTATTCGATTAAAAGGTTTAGTTTTAATTATGCGAGCGTTAGGCAAATTACCCATCTTGTACTCGGCCAATCTTGGTTAGTCACGAAAACAAATTACACATTTTCTGATGATTTTTTTAATTTCATTTCGCCCATCTATAGGTCAGTACTTTTGACGCACAGCATATAAAGTTGTCTGTACTCCTGCGTGATAGTGCATGGAATGATAATTTGTAATTTTCAGATCGGTTATAAAATTTGATCTAAGCAATATAACGGGATGCTGCTTGTCAAAAGAAAGGTTAGCTATTTTCAAACGCGTCCCCCCCACTCGTAGTAAGCCTTCTGTAACAATCAACGGATTAATGTCATAAATTCGACTTTTTTTGCTTGATGATTTTCCTTCAGTTAAACTCTCTATTTCTTTATAAAAATAGGATTTTTGAACAATTCGAATTCTAGCCATTTCAGCATGATTTAATTGTACAGTTTTTGAATGATTCTTGTATTGATACTCGAGCAAGAACCCATAACATAAAGCAATTACTCGTTTCAATTGCATAAATGAAGAACATTTTTCTAAAAAGTGGATTTCAAGCTTAGTTTTTAGACATTTTAGCTTTTTTATTTCAGGTAGTATACCTACTCGTAACTTGCCTTATCCAATTTCGGCCAAAACTCTCTATCTTTACATAGCCAAGTAGGCCCGTGGAACCACAATTTACTTTTTATGAAATTGTTAGATAATTGCCCTCGTGATAGTTCGTCAGCAGGATATTCGCTTGAACGAACGTGGCACTATTGATTGATATTCGTTTTACTTTGTATTTCTGAGACTCGGTTTGCTTCAAAAACTTTCAATGTATGAGGCTTTTTATGTAATCAATGTGATACAATTTCTGTGTCTGTCCAAAAATTATAGTGTTGTAAACGGTGGGAAGTGAATTTTTAACCTTTGCGTATAAATTGGCCAGTAATAAAGCACCGCATAACTCTAATTCCGGTATATGGAGCTTTTTCAAGGAAGCCACGCGAGGCTTGGAATACAAAAGAGCGGATTGAATTTCTTTATCTCCGTTACGTAACGTAATGACATTAGACACGTTTTTATATTTTTATCTTAGCCTTCAGAGCATATTGAACTCTCTAATCACTTATGTTTCGCGGATGAACCTTTGCAGTTCAGACTCTACAGGAAAATTGTTTTGTGAAAATATGTTTTTTGGCTTCATAGGGAATAAATGTGAAGATGTACTCCATAAATTATAAAGGACCCCGTAACATGCCTATGGGAAAAGTGGTTTCCTTTAATTTAACTGAATTTTTCATATGTTACGTGTCTCGTCATTCTGAACAAATGTCTCCATGGGCACAAAGCCCAAAACTCAAAGGGTCCCAAGATAAGGCCTGCCGAAGTCAGTATAATGGGGGTATCGGCTCCACAATATGGCCTGGCCATTTACTCTACTCGAGAGAGTGGTTTTGGTCAATGTAACTAAATTTGTTATACTATATGTTACGCGTCTCGACACCTTGAAGAAATGTCCTTACGGGCACAAAGCCCAAAACTTAATGGGTTCTAAAATGAGGTACAATTAGGGTTCATTTTGAAGCATTGGACCTATTTATTAAGCTCAGTTGTCGATTCTCCATCTGTGGGTTGCTGTTCAACTTAAATACAGGAAAATGCCTTCAAGTTTCAATTTTTTTTCATTCTAGAGGGACGTTGGTTTTATCCATCCTCTAGTAAGATTGCGGTTTTTATTGCATATCTTCTCGAGGATTCTTGAGGATCAGAATATACTCTCGATTTAGAAATGCTACTCGCAATCAATTGTGGATATCTTTTCGAGTAGAAGTTGAAAACGATCAAGTGGAAAATGGAGAGGATGAAGCTATATTAGGACATTATTGTACCTGCAAGGCTGGGGCAAGAAGTTTGGGTTGCTGTGCACATACTGCGAGTATTCTGTGGTTCCTTGGGTGGGCTCGGCATCAACAGTATGTGAAATATCCCAGTACAATGCTCCTTCGATACATTTAGGATGCCGGCAATAGGAATTTAATCAATGATGATAGTGGCGCAGACGTAGGAGAATTGATAGTCGATGGTTTAGAATAGACATTAGCAGAATAATAAGAAAGATTAGAAAGACTAAGAGTACTAGACAGACTTAAAAGACTACAAAGTGTAAAAAGACTAGAAAAAGCCACTTTATGACTAGTTTATGGTCTGTATAATAACGTAACTATCTCCAAGCTAAACGGAAATACAAAAAATATATAAAACTTGATTCAACAAATAAAAAACGTGAGAACTTGGAAATCTGAAACAAGAAAAAACATAATACTGAAGAACTTCATAACTATGACGACTGATAGACTGACGATGATAAAGGAGTTTAAGTCCGACTTAGCAACCTCCGCGTCGTAATCTCTGGGTAATGCTAATGCAAGCGGCAATGCCCATTTTTTTTTATTTCTTTCATTTACTTTATATTGGGGGTACGTTTCCAATAAGAGTCAATGGCCTACTTTACGAGTACAGCCGATACCCCCATCGCACTGACTTCGGCGGGCCTTATCTTGGAACCCTTTGAGTTTTGGGCTTTGTTCCCATTGAGATATTTGTTCAGGAGGCCGAGACGCGTAACATATCAAAGATTCAGTCAAATAACCGAAACTACTCTTCCGAGTAAGGAAAATAACCGAGTGAACTTGTAGAGCCGATACCCCCATTATACTGACTTCGGCGGGCCTTATATTAGGACCCTTTGAGCTTTGGGCTTTGTGCGTATTGAGACATTTGTTCAGAATGACGAGACACGTAACATATAAAAAGTTCAGCCAAATTAACGGAAACCGCTTTTCCCATAGGCGTGTTACGGGGTCCTAATGGTAGATTTGACATATATTTTAATTCCTTTGAATTATATATTGTATAATTATGTGCAAAAACATCATGTTAATATATTAAAATGATTTTCTTTAATGCAGGTATTGATAGCCAGAGTGACATAGGCATATAAAGATTTGCACCTGTGAAACACAGCCAACCACAACCACGAAAATGTTACACTAAAAATCGATTTTCCTACCCGTATTGGATATCTTGGTCAACTATTGAATAATTTGCATGAAACATTTTCGAATCAATTGAAAACCAGTAAAAAATAAATTCTTTGCGTGAAATTCAGGCATACGAGATTGTATATTGTTACCTAAAAGTGCTGTGGTGAGGTTCCAAAAACCACATAAATCCGATATTTTTGAAACCTCGTAAGTCGATGTATTTTCATGCGTGGATTACGAAAATGGCAACAAAAATAAGCGCGAAATGTATTTTCAAGGTCAAAATTTGAAAATCTACTTTTCAAAAATAAAAATGCAGAAACAGGCATTCTAAGGGCCAAGGGGTAGCAAGTTTGGCCATTTCTAGTAGTCCCTTTCAACCCAGAGGGTAAAAAAAGATATATTCTACGAATTAGCATTTTTGTTGTAGGGGCGATGTTGAAAAAAGGGTAGAGGTGAGTAGAAGCACAACTCTACTCCCTTTTCATTGTTCTTACATCCCTTTCCATTGTGCCCCTTTCTACCCACTCAGAAAGGTAGTAAGAGGGTGATGTTTTATGGGAAAGCACCAGGTAATTCTTTCTTGCTGAACATGTTTAATATTTTCTTAAAAAAAAAGAAAATCAGAGAACAAAAATTTTTCTACTTAAGAATGTTTTTTCCAGTTTTTACCTTGAAAATGATATTTTTGCGTTTTCTCATAGCCACATCTGTAATCACGGCAATAAGATACATGGATGTATTGAAAAATGTAATAGAAAATATGCTGTTTAAATGTTGCATCATATATGAGTTAAAAAATGAGAAAGGTCGAGACTAATCTTAAGGGGAATCTTCATATCTTTTTTGATATTGGACAATTCGTATGGGCGCACAGTGGGAGAAATGCACTTTTTTCGTTCAAAAATGTCCAGAACCTTCAATTTTGGTCCGATTTTTGATTTTTTTTCAAGATTAAAGTGCATCAAATTCTGAAGGGCTTCGCCGTCAGAACTTTTGTCTCCTCAATTTGTTTATTAATAATTTTTTTACTTAAAGTATGGAAAAACTTAAATTTTTTACATAACAATTTTTCACGCTTTAATAACTGCTTGGGTAAACTTTATATTATCTAGAATAAATGTTTGGGGACTCACAGAATACAAATAATTTGTTTATTATTCCATTTAATAGTTATAAACAATTTTTATAAACAAATTGGAGAATAGTCTAATTATCGGTAAAAAAAGTTTATTTTTGCTAAAAGTGCTTCGCATTTATGTGGAAATTACATTTAATCACAAAAATAATTGAAAAGATAACAATAACCATTGTTATAAACAATTCTTGTGGCCAGATATTTAAATTTGAGGTTTTTGCAAATTATAATTACCTCAAATCACCAGAAGGGCTTCAGGTATTCCTTGAGATAATAAATGTTCAATAATATTTTGTAAAATATAACAATTCAAATTTTTATAAAGAAATTAAATAAACAAATTCAAAATTTTGTGCCCTTTCGCGTAAAAAAATTTTTTGTTGCACTTGAAATGTTTTGAACTATTGGACAAATAACTGCTAGTCACAAAGTTATTCGAAGAGTTATCAATAACAATTGTTGTAAACAATTCTAATGACAAAATATTCAAATTTTGAATTATATCAAATTAAAATATTCTTTGACTGCCAGAATGAGTACAGATATTCCTGACAATAATATATCTTTGACAATATTTAGTGAAATATAACAATATTAATGTTTATAAACAATTAGGATGAAGAAATTTCAAATTTCGGCAGTTTCACTTAGCAAAAAATCTGGTTTTCAATTGAAATAGCTTCAGACTAAGTTGCGAATCTGAGTTAGTCACAAATATTAATATAAGTATATTATTTAAAATTTTTATAAATGTTTTTACTAACAAATTTTATGGAGAATATTCCGCTTTAATTGAAAAACTAAGAAATAGAAGTCTTTTCTGTATTCATAGTATTCAGACTTATAATTTGTTTGAATAACTTTCAGTTGTTTCAATATTCTCTTTCAGGAATACATGTATTGGCCAACATTTGAAACTTGTTCATCTTAATTGTTTATAAGCATTTAGATTCTTATATTTTACCAAATATTGTCAAAGATATATTATTTTGAGAAATATCTGTAGCCGTTATAGCGATTAAACAAAATTAAAATTTGAAAAAGCCTCAAATTGAAATATGTTGCCACAAGAATTGTTTATAACGATGATCACTGTTAACTTTCCAAATATTTTCGTGCCGAGCAGTCATTCGTTCATTCTGGTGATTGAAGGAAATTTTAATTTGAAAAAATCTCAAATTTAAATATTTTGCCACAAGAATTGTTTATAACAATAGTTATTGTTATATTATAATTATTTTTGTGATAAAATATTATTCCTACATTAATACGAAGCACTTTTAGCGAAAAAAAATTCTTTTTACCGATAATAAGATTATCTGCCAATTTGTTCATAGAATTTGTTTATAACAGTCGAATAAAATAATAATCAAATTATTTGCATTCCGTGAGTCCCCAAACATTCATTTAAAACAATATAAAGTTTACCTAAGCAGTTATCAAAGCGTAAAAAATTGTTATGCAAAAATTTCCAGTTTTTCCATACTTTAAGTAGAAAAATTATTAATAAACAAATGAAGAAGACAAAAGTTACCGTGAAACTATTTAGAATTTAATGCACTCTAATTTAAAAAAAAAATGAAAAATCGGAACAAAATTGAAGGCTTTTGACATTTTCGAACGAAAATAGTGCATTTTCTTCCACTGTGGGGCGTACGGACTGTATGACTAAATGGGCTATGGAAAGCTAAAACCGCCTAACTCAACTCTTCAGAGAAAATAAGTTTCATATGGAAAATACCTTTTTATGCTTATATACACGTATTTCATTGAGAAAATTGAAGTATTAAGTACTCAAGTGATAAGGAATACTGTTCTTTCTTTTATTTAAAATGTTAGATTGCATGATCCGAGATCTTACCTCAATTTCTGTGCTTCGTCTTTAAATATTATTATTAATCATGGAGATAAAAAAAAATCTGAAAATATTACTAAGTTTTTTCGTGAGGAAGAATTCACAAATGAGTTCATTTCCTTGTTGATATCATGTTTATGTGCAAAAGAGTCAGCTTCTCTTGAAATATTTTTGTGTGGGTGTTAGAATAAGAACTTAAATTTGTTTTCAACTGTTTGTAATGAACTCTTTTATATTGGGGTGAGTCAATTTCAACAAAAATATTTTTGTGAGTAGAGCAAAACAAATAGATACTTAATCCTATTTCCCAGTATTTGTAATAAACTCTTTTATTTTGTGGTTTGATTCTATTGGGGAATTCTTCAACGCTTTATATTTTAGCCACATAAATATTTGAAAAATCAATAAAAAAAAATAAAGTACTCTATTGCCCTTCAAAATTAGTTCGAAATTAGAGAATATATTTTATTCTGCTATTTATCCTAAAGTTCAAATTGTAGGTCAAAATATGATATAGAGAATTTCGAATTAAGAGTAGATATTTAAGACTTCAGATAAGTCTGTAAATTATTCTGCAAAGTAAATATTTCAGTACATTTTGAAGGCAAGTAAAGCTCATCTCAAAATCGGGGATCGAAGAATTTGACACAACAAGTCAGCCTTTGAATTTAAAAATCTCCAAAAAATAGCAAAAACCATTTGAGCAAAAGATATTACATGTGCTCTTACGGCACTCGTCAATTTTAAATAAGTTTTTCTCGAAAAACAAGTTTTTTGTATTTCTAATTTCAATTGTGACCCGGTGTATCATTTTCCTACCTGAAGGAATCCTGGACCTAAAATTTCGAGATATTTTCTGCCTGTGTGTCCCTATAAGTAATTTCATATCAACAAAGTGGGTTCTTTTCTTGCGGATCGTCACAAATATTTCGATTGGAGCGACGTTCAAAAAGTTGGATAATCTTCAAAACTATCACGATATACCGCAACAGGCGAGCATATTTTTTTTATGTTTTAAAGAATCTAAAAAATTGATTTTATCTTGCATAAATTTGAATCAATAGTCTTAAGTTATTCATAAAAATTAAAAATAATATACATTTTGAGAAAACGTTAACATATTTGACATTTTTACCACACTGTGAATATTAAAAATTTTATGAATTATTTTAGCTTCCCGAACCCTTAGGATATTGGTTAGATGTTAGCTACTAGGGAGGGTCGAAAATAAAAAATTCTGGTATTGGAAATAGATATAACGCCAAAAAGTAGCGTATTGGGATTCTAAGAATGTATAATTAATTCGAATTCGATAGATATACATTTTGGTAACTCACGCATTAAAATATTTTTCGGAAGTGTGCGATTAGTGCGATTAGTGTGCGCATAGCGCGCACAGTGTTTTAGTAATGATAAAAAATTGAAACATTGAAATATGACAGCCAAGAGATGTAAGAAAATAGTATAGTATAAACAGATAGTGATAGTAAGTTCATGAACATGATAAAGGGGAGAGAATGAAGAAAAAAAAGTGGAATCTTATCAACAACTTTTAGTAGTCACTAGAATTTCCATTCTATTAGAATAGCACCCATGCAGAAACCTTTTTTACATTTTCATCACAGAATGTATTAGATTTGTGTAAAATTTGGGGGGGGGGGGGGGGGGGGGGGGGGGGGGGGGGGGGGGGGGG
>JAUMHM010000031.1:7777655-7792332 GCA_032362435.1 Melikaiella ostensackeni
TATAATAGTATTAATATTAATATTTTGCACCTAAAAAAACATAACCTCAAAATCGACGCATATAAGAAATTAAGAATCGCGCGAAACATTAAAATCGCCAATTTTTTCAATTTCATTCAAGTGCGGATCGAGATATAAATAGAAGACCGCCGAAGTTTTCCGAAGCTTTCAGATCAGCAATCGTGCATCTTCGAGTTTTCGGATTCAGAAGAGAAGAAGTCGGTTGCGAGCGCAACCACCGTCATGTGCTACGGTCTCCTACTCTTTTCACACGGACATAGAGCTTTAATTGTGTGCGATTGTATTTCGTTTCAAATCTCGGATCACTGAGTCTAAGCTGTCTAAGCAAGTCTAAGTGCCCATCGAGCATGGAGATGTGAGCGCGACGATCGGAGGGTATATAACCCCTTTCCTCTGCCGACCCTCAGCCACTATCAAGCTCTTACCCTCTGATCACAACGCCCGCGTTCGTGGCCAATATGTGAACGACGAAAAGCTTCAAAACGCGAGTCATCGCTCCAATGCTTCCACCATCGGAGATTCTGGACCAGTGTATACGACCGTGGTCAAGTCCCATGGGCGCGTTTGACCGCTGAGCGCTTATACTGGCAGCGCATCTACAAGGGAGTCGCGAACTAAAATGTGGTTATGCGTTTGTGGTCAAACGCGCCCATGGTAGTCGACCCAGTCTGAGGGCGTACCTGACTTGAACTTCCTCCGTAGGGTGTTTCTGGCTGGGTAGCCTGGAATACACGCAACTAATTTCTTAAAAATAAGAAGTCACTGCAGCGTGAAGTTGGCTACGGGAACAATTTATGCTCTCGGGTGTACGTACGATTTAGTTAGTTTATGTTAGGTAGGGTTCGGATCCCCGGTGGGTGCGATTTCTTAAACAGTTTAATTGATGAAGGCCATAGTATACTTACCCGGTTCCTACCTTACCGACATTTCCTTTCGCAACAACTTACATCCATACGAATTAAGATATCGAGTTGAAATTTTCAGGAATTAGTTAAAAGGCACTAAGAAACATTCGTCTGGTTGTAAATTTCTAAAACTATGAATAAAATTAATTTTGTAAAATTTCTGGAAAACTTTGTTTGGATAACGAGAAATTCAGGACCATACAAACGTTACTTAATGCCTTTCATATAATTTCTTAGATTTTCAACTCGATATCTTAATTCGTATCGACGTCAGTTGTTGCAAAAAAATGTCGGTAATCTAGAAATCGGGCAAGTATAGCCTGGCCTTAAGGGGGGAGTCTCAAGTAAATTGCTATAAATAAAGTGATTTTCGAGAATTTTTTTTAAAGTAATAAAACTTTGTGAAAGTCTTAGTATATATTTTCGCATATTTTGAGAATGAAAAACAGGAATAAACAGGCCAATTAAAACGGTTTAAACGTAAATCACGTGGTTTGTTGAGCACAGCCTCAGCGTTGACGGCGTTGATCGGCGTGCAATGTAGAGCCTTTTGCTTTTATCCTAGAAGAAAAAACCGAATAGATTCAGATTCTAGATAGAATTTAACGTCGGATGAACCTACATGTTTAAGAAAAAAGCATAATTAATAATAATACGAGGCTTTCGAAAAAATGACACAATTTCTTCGAACAAATTTTCATCCTTGATTATGTAATGAAGTGACTTGAAAATTTAATATAATGAAAAACTGAGATTCATCCGGTGGAGAATTCAATCATGTGTAAGTGCACGTAGGGGCAATCCGTTCTATTAATTATTTTTTGAGTTATATTGCACGCCAATTGGAAAATCGTGATTTCGAGAAAAACGCGATTAAAGTTTTCGATCAATGTTATGAGGAACTCACCGCTTTCTGCCACTTATCATCAATTCCAGGCCCGTATAGCAGACCTTCTGTTTCTTCGAAAAACTAGTTTTCTATTTTCATTGCTGAAAGCATTTGCTTTCTATTATTCATCCGCCTTTTCACTTTTATTGACAGCGCTGGACCCTTAGTCGTAAATACGTCTGTAGTACTGATAATACTGAATTATGCGTTCTAAAGCTTATGGATTTACATTCTTAACATGTCAGGGCATTCACTTATGCAAAAAGAGAAAAATCGATTATTTGAAAATTTTACTTGAGACTCCCCCCTTATGTGCAGTAATATTATGAAAAACATTTCTTTGGAAACCAACTGTTCTTATCAATGTTGGCCCAACTTTGAGAACCAATGATGTGCCAATCTCATATTCCACAGTCGGCTTAACCTTACTAACCACTGTCCGGCCAATTACGGATAATATAAGCGGGCTTGCGTTATCATTACGCTAGTTGGGCCAACCATTAGTTCGCAAAGTTGGCCCGATCGAAAATTTGCACCTGGGTTAGTCTTTTAAAAGTACCCTGTATAAGTACAGACGACTACAGCGACAATGACAACGACAACGCCGATGACAACAATAGACGGACAGGCACCATCGTAAATCTGTATTTTCGGTTTCAGAGGGTCTTGAAACGTGGAGATTTCACGAAATCCGCGATATTCAGTTTTCACACAAGACTATTACCCTCTCATTATGACGAGAATGTAAAAATAAGTATCCATTCTTTTTGATTTGCGATGAAAAAATCTGTTTTCTTACCCTGGATCATGTATGAGATACTAAAAGGAAGATTTGTGCCGGTGTTTTTTACAACATCATCAATAGTTATAATTGACCGTACATAATTGACTAATAAAAAAGAGTTTACAATTATTAACCTCTAAATATTTGTTCTCGTATAATTTTAAAACTGCAGCGGAATATTTTGTGTTATTTTATTTTTTCTTAACCAATGATATTTTCTTTATTCTTATATTCTCATCCTAAATGAGGAGATATGAGTCTTACGAAAACATTGACTTGGCCAATTTTCTTCAAATTCCCACGTTTTGAGACCCCTTGAGTCAGAAAAAACGGTTTTTACCATGGTGTCTGACTGTAGGCACGATAACTTTCGAAGAAATTAATAGACTAAATTGTGCTTTGGCACACTTTTCAAGGACTCGAAAGAAAATACGAGTTTGTTTGATTAGCTTGACACAATTTTTTGATAAGAACCAAAGTTTTTATTTAAATCATGAAAAATATAATTAAAAATCTGTCCCCCGTGCATAAAAACCATGAATATTGGCATTGGTCGGCAGGCTAACAAACTTGATCTGTCTTTTTGGACCACATAAGAGTGCACCAAAGGAAATTCTGATTAGAAAGTTTATTCGAAAGTTGTTGTCCTCAGAAAACAGATAGACGTAAATACTGATTTTCTGACTCAGGAGGTCCCACGACGTCGAGAATTGACGAAAACAAATTTTACGGCCAAACTGTGGGTGCTATCAAAAATTGTTTGGAAGAAATTTTGTAGATCTTTTCATTGCGAGTAACTTTTCAGTTGGACCTATCACCGCATTTTGCGTTATTTAGCTATGAATTTGAATTTTTTATTTTCTTATCGCACATCCCACGCTTAAAACAAAAAATATAATCTTTTTTGAAGAACGGTTAGAGGCGATTTTGTAGATCTCTCTAAAGCGAGGAATTTTATCTCTTAATTATTTATCGTATCTAACGTGGTTTCGTGAAAACGTTAAATTTTTAATTAACTCAGCTTAATTTTTCATGACTAAAACCATAAATATTGGCAGTAGGAGACAGGGTAACGAATTTGACCTTTCTTTTCAGACCACAAAAGACAAATCGGATTAGAAAATTCCTTCGAAAGTTATCGCATAGTCAGACTACAGACAAACAGACATGTTCGTAAAAGATGTTTTTTTTTACTCAGGGGGTCTCAAAACGTCGAGAATTGACGAAAACTCGATAGGTCTAAATTCAGATGAATCTAATACCTTCCATCATAAATATTGAGAACATAAAAATAAAAAATTCCATGCTTATGCTCACTTACAAAACATCTTCAAAATATGTATTCAGTTTTGAGATACTTGTAAGAAAATAAGTTATTGTGATTATGTAATTCATTAGAGAATTATAGAAATGCATACAAAAAATAGAGTGCAAAGTCCGAGTTTCGTAATGAGAATATGTTTCTTGAGGCCGATAGAGCCTCTACAAGTAAATTAATTCCCTTTTAAATTTTAATATTTAAGCCTTTTTAGATGCAGTATACTGTGAACTAAATCGAGCACGAAGTGTGATGATCGAAAGTAACCGAACGCAAAGCGCGAAAGTTAATTTCCGCGCGCCCTAGGTGCGCTCAAACTTGCAAGAGAAGCGAGCCGCGCGCAAAGCGCGCAATAAGAATGTCCCCCGCGGCGGGCAGATTTATCTTTTTGTACTCGATCTATTGCTAATATTCAACCCACTACCTCGCATTCCAATTTTTTAATAATTGCGAGTATTTCGCGACGTATTTCGTATATTCGATGTAGAATGTACTTACTGACTAGTAACATTACAATTTACAATAACAAAATAGCATGCAATTTTATTGACATAAACAGCTTGACAACCTATGTTTAAGTCAATTTTAGTTGTCAAAAAAAAAAAAAATCATTGGAAGTGATATGCAAGAAAGCACACGACAGTGAGAAAGTACCACGTAAGAGGGTCTGTGTTGGTGGTTCCCAAATCTTAAATGTAACCCTATTGTTCTAGATTTCTGAGGTTCCACTGTATAAGTTTATATTCCATCATTTTTGATTTTATAATTAATGAAGCGAATAATGTCATTAAATCTCTGTTAGTTAAAGACTGCATCGAAGTGTACTCTACTCACATTGATGGGCTACGCTTCACCAAAGATCTCTTGCTGAGTCATGCGACTTCTGGTAATCATTCTCGTGAAAGAGACGCAGTTGCATTAAAAGCATTACGAAAGAGTGTAGAATCATGTGATTTAAAGTAACGCATATACGTGAAAGCACGAAATGTATACGTGAGCGAATAGGGAAGAGCGGATCCCTAATGGAGTGTCGCTTCGCATTATCGTTATCAAAGTGTAAGAGTGACGACGGTTAAATCCCTGTTAGCACATTTTTCATGCCATCAGATGCAGGGCGGAGAAGTTACAGGCAGATAAAGTGACATTGCAAATATCCCACATTCCAGTTAATCCCAATCTTTCCACCATTTCGTTTTACTCACAGAAAAAAGAATCACAAGAAACTCACAAGCTTTCTCTCGCACACGCTTTAGCATTTTAACTCCAAATTTTAATTACTTTTCTCACAGAAAGAAAAACTTAAGTCTATAATAATCCAATTTCTGAATAAAGTTTACTTGTAGTATCAAGCAAACTTGAGAGTCAATGCTCACCCAAATTCAAATGGGTTAAATTATATATTCAGGTATATTATTAGAGCTATATGAAATTGACTCATTGTACCCCTCCTCCTCGCCCGTCCTCGAAATTTAACCTTCTTCTCCTATACCTCGCCTATACCCATACACCACACACTCCTCTTCCCTACAAAGACTACCTGCCGAAATATACGCCTAGACAACTCATCCCCTCGACCCCTATACCTCTCTACCTCTCAACCACTCACAGCCCTCAGTTCTTCTCTCAATTTCACCCCTCCAGCCCATACTCACCCCATACTTGCCCCCATATTCCCATCGTCGTATACCACTCACCGTCTCTCCCGATTCCGTTCCCCTCCCCAACCCCTCTACCCTATACCTTATGACTCCTCTCAGCTGTTCCCCTCCTTATATCGTCTCTCCGCAACACAATGGAAAAAAGTGAACCTTTTGGTATAAATGAAAAGTTAGTCTAGAACTCTTAACCAATTCGTATGTTTTTCTTGCGTAAAAAAAGCTGATAAGATTTTGCAGAGAATTGTCTGGCTCGATTCATAAGAAAGATTTTCAATTCTCTTCTAAATGATAAGGGGAGGATTATATTGAGTATGGACAGTTGGACACTCTGTAACAATATCCTTCGAGATTACTGATGGTGATGTCACTTTAGGATCCAGTGAAATTGAATTCAATTAGATTTTAATTGATTCAGATGTTTCTGCATACAATGATATTCCTCAACAACGGTTTATTCTGAAAAATTTAAACACATGGAAGATATAACGTCTGAACTTGCACTTTATTCTGCATTCATAACACCTGTATGCAAGTCGGCGGTACCTGCTATCTGCAAACAAAGTATAGTTGATTTGATTTTTTTTCTAGAAAATATTCGAGGAATGGCAGATGAACTAACGATTAGAGGAATATTCAAGCTCGTATGTAAATGGGGGCAGAAACAAACGGAATATAGTAAAGCTCCAAATGTGTGCACGTCATCACGACCGTCGTATATATAGCAAACTCGACTTTAATATTTTCACCTTCGCAATTTAACAATCATTAGCAACTGGAATAGTAGCATGTAGATTGTACAGGCGTGCTGGCATATAACGTATAAGTTGCCTGAAGGGTAAAGTAAAGGTTGAGAAAGGAATGAAGTTGGTGGTTCTCACAACCAGGGCAAAATATTATATAAACCTTCTAGTACTATTATTCTCATATTACACATGAACTCCCTATCTCATCCTTTCACGTGAAGGGTGTTTCTTCAAAATTCAATAAACTTTTTAGTGATAATTAAGAAACTGCAGGTATCAAAACAAATTTAAAAAATGATACGATATTATTGAATGATAGCTTTTATTTTCAGGGAAGAGATTCTCTACAGTGATTAGAAAAAAAGTTCGATCAACAACAAACTTTTTGAAATAAACAATGTAAGTTGATTTAGAACCAATCTATTCAGATTATTCCATTTTTAAAAGTAGAAAAAAGTCTAATCCAAACAATCACACATTTCTAAAAATGGCTAATTTTATAAAGATTCCTCGAACAGTATAAAAAAAACAGATATCTTTTAATAAATTAAGCTAAAAATGTAAGCGTGAATTAAAATAAATCTTAATGGTATTCATAAGCAACCCTACAAATTGGAGAAAATCTTGAGCTTAGTGTCTCTAATATTTCAAAATTTGTATTAAGATCGAAATGAAATCTGCTTTCTTATAAAACCTTTCATGCAGCAAACACACAAAATAAAAAGGCTCACAAATCGAAACTGGACTTTCAACTACCTCTTTTTTGGCTCAGTAGAGACAAATTTGTAACAAAAGGAAAGAAGAGAGAGAAAAAAGATATAGTCAACCAAAACCAAGTAAAGGGGCTTTCTGGTCGCAGATTTCGTTACCGACATATCCAAGTTTTGATTTATTCAGTCCCATGAAAAATTCAAACGTCTGGAATAGTATGCACGAATATTATCTGTGTATTTTTATAAGAATTCAATCATTAATTTATATATTTTTGCTTGAAATAGATGAAAAATAATTTGAATGTTGAAAAAGGGTTCACGTTTGCCAAATAAGAAAATAACGTATAGAGCAATTGTACAGCTTGGAATAAGCAAAAATAATTCAGAGTCTTTCCTGTATTTGCGAGATATACAATTATGCGATTTTCAGTATCTCCAAATGTGCTGCAAATATCGAAGAAAAAACCATTAAGGAATCCTTCATATGAAAACAGGTAACCTCCATATTGGTATTAATGGTAGTAATGTAGCAATGTAGCAATCGTCGGGTGCCATTGCGTAGAAATAATAGTACCGGTACTGAAAAGGTCAGAGGGCCTTCTGTGAGTACAAACTCAGTTTTGTTTCCATTTCGGTAGAAGACAACAATTATTAAAATTTAATGCCCAATAATAAGTGTCGTTTTTGAGATTGAGACTGAGTATTTGTTTAATACGAGTTGTGTTTGAGACTGTAAATTAATTTAATCAATGTAGGTAAGTTATGATTCATTTTCTTAATATTAATGTTAATATTGATGTTTTTTTTTTATTATAATGATTATGGCTGATTATAGCCAATATGCGCTTACATAACCTAAAAGTAAAAAGCAATGTATGTTGAATTTAATAACCATTTAAACTAATTCCAGAAAATGTCAATTGTAATAGAAAAATAACAATGCATAAGAAATTATTGTACCTAAAGTACGTGCGATGCTTCGTTAATAGACAGCAAAATTGCTTATTTATTTTTAGGTTATGCAATTGAACATTGACAATATAATATCTATAATGAAAGTTCATTTATGTTAAAAATACTTATATTACAATTATAGATTTTTTTACATGTTTGTGATGTTGTAAGGTCAGTATCTAAATTCAATTTTCAAAATTTTAAGTAAGTATAATTTCTATTAAAATTTACATTTTCTGGAATTTGTTTGGAAGCTTATTGATAAATCATATTCTTAGTAATAAAAGTGAACATTAAGAAAATATAAAGCGAAAATTATTTGAACGTTTAAATGAAAATAATAGTTTATCCTTTTTTATGTTGTGACGTGAGTATCGGATCGAAATACATAATTTTTAATTTCATACGTACAAATGTTTGAGTGACATAGCAATCTATTTTGATGTACTGACTTACAAACATGCCCATTAAAGTACTCGTAAATGTCACTGAAAACAAATTAATTTTTTTCGCAATATTAAATAACATAAGGATTGAATTTTAATTTTTATCAATTAAGTAACATAAATTGCTTATTTACTTTAAGGTTGTGTAATTGAATATTGGTTATAATTTGTATAATGAAAGTGTATTTATGTTTACAGTAACTATATACAATTGGAGAATTTTTATTTTTAATGTTTGTGATGTTGTTGGATGAGTATCTGAAATGAATTTTCAAAATGACTTAACGATGTGTTTTGATGCGCTGATTAACAAACATGATAATAAAAGTAACCGCAAATTTCATTCCAAACAATTTTTTTCCAATATCAAATATACATATCCTGAAAGCAATATGTTTAAATAATTCAGCCCTATATTTTAACGTTCTGATTATAAGTATGGTAATGATGTATTGTATTTATTTGAGGTAACTTAATTTATTGTGTGGATATTTTCATGGCTATATTTGTATCAATAACACTCCCCCCCCCCTCCAACCCCCGTCATTATAATCCGTGATATTTCTTAGACCTCCTATTTAGAATTATGGGATGAATTTTTAACGATATATTATGCATTATTAATTATCTGCATTAATACTTTTTTTACAGACATTCCTGCCAGCGCGGTTTTATACTATTTATAAGCAAATTTATTATATGCACCTTATTCATGTATGAATATTCATTATGTATTTTGAGGATTAATAAATTGATAATGAATAGTATTGATTTTGGATATTGATTATTTGTGGATTGATTGGTATTCGAGTTATTACTAAATATTGCATCAAATTTTTAATAAGTTTCAATTTTATAAATTCAATTTGAGAATTCGAAGACACTTATATTTATATTTAATTTTATAATTTAGAAAACCTTTGTTTGATAATCGTTAGAAAAAATCTACAATGATTCTAAATTCAGAAGAAATGATTGCATTAGGTGATGAAGGAGAATCTGGTCGATTAATAGATTTGCATATTGAAAAATTTGGTACATTGATGAATAGAAATTATGGTTTCCAAATGCATGGTACTGCACTGAGAGACTTACCCGATTTCATAAAATGTATACCTCAAGATCAGAAACACATTCAAATTTTATTTACAGGAGAAGTGAATTGTCTTTGTATATATTATGATACACGATTGGTACATATCTATGATAGTGTAAATGCCATATTTATAAAATCAGACGTACAGAGGTACATTAACCGGTTATTTCTTTTTAATCCAGGAATTAAATTTGAAGTTGTCCAGCAACAACTAAATAACTGCGATTGTGGTGTTCATGCTATTGCTTTTGCTACATCTTTGGCCTTCGGAATTCCTCCAAATACAGTAACTTACAATCATTCAAAAATGAGGTCACACTGATTAAATATTTTTAATAGTAGGAGTCTTCCAAAATTTTCTCCATTTATCAAAAAACCAGTTGAAGAAAAAATTGAAAATTTTTACAACAATGGTACTCTTCAAAACATCAAAAATAATAAAGAAAAAATGGAGATCGGATGTATTCATCTGATTCTGAGAAGATAATTTTTTTTAAATATCAATCACGGAGAAACTGGAACGTAAGAACGAGTACCAAAGACGTTTGCGCATTTAAAAAAAAGAGAAAAAAGAAAAATTACATAATTGTGCTGGAAAAATTAAAGTGGAAGATACATATGAAAATGATGAACAAATGAATGAATTAGAAATAGAAATGAATGGAAAATCAACGTCATTACAAGATTATAGTTTATAAGAAAATACGATGGAAATTGATAGTAAAGTTTTAGAAGATTATCTTGATAAAATAAACTTAATTTTTAAAAAATTAAACCCAGAAAAATTAAAACGTGAAAATGACTATCGAAGACGTTTTCACGAAAAAAAGAAAAATGACATAATTGTATTGCAAAAATTAAAGTAAAAAAAGACATATAAAAATAATGAACAAATGAATGTATTGAAAAGATAAATAAATAATTCATCAACGTCATTAAAATATGTTGCTTTATTAGATGATTCGATGAAGATTTATAATGAAATTTCAGAAGATTATTGGGATAAAGTGAACTTAATTGAAGAAAAAAATGTCCCAGCGAAATTGAAAGGTAAAAATAAGTATTAAAGACGTTTTCGCGAAAAGAAGAAAGAAGGAAATTTAAATTGTTGTATAAAAGAAATTAATGTGAAAAAAAATATATAAAAATAATGAACAAATAAATGAATTTAAAAGAAATAAATAAAAAATCAACGTTATTAAAAGATGATCGTTTATTAGAAGATCCGATGGAGATTGATAATAAGGTCTCAGAAAATTATCCTGATAAAATTAACGTAATTTGCCTGTATTCTAAAGTAAAGCATTTTTATGATGAAAAGGTTAATTATTTGACAAATTCTTTCAATGATTGTTGTAGCCATGGTGGCGTAAAGTTGAATTCATCTAAACCATTTTGTATTGTAATACAAGCTTGTTTGATAGATTACATAAGAAATCGCGTCACTTTTAAGAAAATGTAAGGTTTTATAATAATTCTTTTTCTTTCGCTTCATTGAATGCACATGCAGTCAATTTCAATGGAAGGTGAGGACCGTTTTGTTATAAAATTCAGGGACAAATTTATTATCAAATTAATAATGCTCCACACCCATAAGAGGGTGATGATCCATGCTTTGGACAACTTTATATATATAATCTTAACGATTCTATTCAATATCGATAAAATTAAAGTGAACGGTCGGATGAAGATATATTAAGAACAATAGACAATATAATGAGATAAGAATTTCACACTATCATTCATTGGATCACCACGTAGTATGATGCAACAATATCAGGATTCTATGGCAATTCTGAGTAAACACGGAAAGCCTCATTTATTCAAAAGTATGACATGCAATCCTCAAGAGCGTGAAATAAAAAAAAATTATCACCAAATCAAACTGTATCAGACAGACCTATTATTGTTATACGGGTATTTTCTTTAAAAGCAATTTGCTTAATAGTAACAATTGGTTATCGTAAATTGTTTAGTAATATAAAATCTTACGTTTACGTTATAGAATTTCAAAAACGAGGATTGCCACATATTCATCTACTTATTATATTCAAAGAAAACTCCAAAATTTGAACTCCAGAAATAGATAATTGATATATTTCTGCAGAAATTTCTGACTCAGATCTGAATCCTAATCCTCATAGAATTGTGATGCAAAATATTATTCATGGTCTGTGTGGTGATTAGTGTTTGGTAGATGGAAATCGTTCTAAGCATTATCCAAAAAGATTTATGGACGAAAGATGATGGAGTGTAATTGTTATGTAAATTATCGAAGATCAGATACAGGAAAAACGTATAAAAGAGAAAATGAATATATTGTGGATAACAGGGATTTGTACGAAACTTTCGTCACATTACGATACGTTATTTTGGTTATCGTTATTGCCAACGACGACAAAAATCATTTCTACTTTTGCTTTGTTTCGTTATTAAAAGAACGAAACTAAGTTAAATATGGAAATTATTGTTTCTAGATGATAATTATTAATAATTTTATTAACTCAATAGCCGAGAAAATTATATAGTCCAGGATTTCTAGGATTCACTAGGAGACTTACCAGATAAAATTCTAACATTCCTGGAAGGCATTTCGAGGAAACCCTTCTTAGATATCGCAAAAAAGTTTTAAAGTCGCAAAAGTTGCTAAGAGTCGTAAATATGAGAACTAAAACAGCCCGGGTCCCTCAGAGAATTCACTAGGTCGCTTAAACATATTTTTCGAGCAATTGAGAGTCCTTGCATTCCCACGAAGTTTAAAATGCTATTTCGAGGAAACAGGAATAGGCTGAGTTCACCAGGAGGTTTTCCAGATCAAGTTTTATTATTCTTCGGAGGAATTTCAGAGCAAACTCTCTTAAGGGATTTGAAAGTCGTAATTACGAGGACTACGGCAACCCGGATGCTCCAGAGAGTTCACCAGGTCACTTACACATATTATTAAAGAAATTTTGAGATCTTGCGTTTCAGCGAAGCTTGAATTTTTTCTTCAAAAGCAAGAATAATCTGGGTTAACCAGGGGTACGTCCTGAAATTCAACTCGGTTTAACTTGCAGACAAAGGCGACGAATTCGAACACAGTTGAGTTTGGACGTAGTCCATGAAGTTTACCAGGTTGAACTTTCACATTTTTTGAATCCATTTAAAAACTAACTCTCCGTAAAGGTCTGACAGTCTTTATTATCAGCGGATGCAAACGTGCTTTATACGATTCACTAGGTTGCCGAAACATATTTTAATAAATTGAACTCGAAATTCTTCAGCAAAATTTAATACATAGCCTTCTCCTTGAAAAGTTTAGAGGCTATGTGTCAAAAAAGAAAGTAAACTTTTTTTGCTGAAGATTAGGAGGATAAGTTGGCAAATATTTTTGAAAGAAATTAAATTTCGACCCGATATGCACTCGAGCGGACCTAAGTCATCTTAACTTTTTCGGAAACACTTGATTTAGCCTTCGCAGGGATACAGCGTCTCAAAATTTCCCCAAGAAAATGTTTGAGCAACCTGCAGAATTCCCTGAAGCACCTGGATTGTCGTAGTTCTCATAATTACGCTTTTTCATATCCCTTAGGAGTGATAATGGTGAAGTGTCTCCGGAGAATGATAAAACTCGTCCTAGTAAGCTTTTTGGTGAATCCGAACCATACTTGCTTTCTCGGAAACGCGTTTCAGCCTTCGCCAGAACGTTGGGTCTCAAAATTCCTCGAGGAATGTTTGTGCGATATGGTGAATCCCCTGGAGCACCTGAGTTGTCTTAGTTCTCATATTTCCGATTTTTAAATCCCTTAGAAGGGTTTGCCTCGAAATGCCTTCGAATAATGTTAAAAATTCGATCGAAATCATCGACTATATCACTTTCTTGGTTATTGAATTAATACAATTATTGATAGTCATTATCTAGAAACGTTAATTTCGTTATTAAGAGGGGAGACTCGTTTAGGACGCCTAAATTAAGGACAAATAGAAATTTTTGTGTGTATAAGTATATTACAAATATCGATAAAGTAACTTCACAGGTACATTCTAGAGGATGATGACCTATAAAAAAAATTTTTTTCTGTCAGATTATCATTTTATATGATACAAAATCATTGTTCTTTAAAGCACTGAGCTGCCGAAGGACCACCATTGCGGGCGTGATAGCAGTCGCAATTTTGATCCGAAACACATGAACCAAAAAAATTCTGAAACTACATGAGAATACCTTCTATTTGAACTAAAAATATCATTGAAATTTTCAAAACTTGAAAGTTTGGCGGTATTTGAAATAAAAGTTCCATTTTTTTAACAAAATTTTGAAGTTTATATGCTTCAAAAAACTATTTATCATAACTTTTGATGTAATTTTTTCAGTTCAAATAGAAGCTCTATTGATAAGCTTTAAAAAAATTTCTGGTTCAATAAAATCCGTCAATAAAAATTCTTCTAATCACGCCCGCAGTTTTTCAGCTTCCTCAAAATACTCATTTTGAGCAACTTGTTCTGCTCTACGAGTCTTTTCGAGCCTCTTTGGAGCTGTCGAAGCTGCGGCGCACATCCCGAGCGCACTTATCGGCCAGTGTGCTCGCGCTGCCACAGAGCCTATTACTCCAAAAATATTTCGAATTTTGATTTAAAACTTTAAAGAAATATTTTTAGATATGCCTACTAACGATTAAGACTATTTGCAAAATATGCATTTTTTTTACCCTCTAAACGAGTCTCCCTCCTTAAGGACTTCATGACATTTTATCAGATTTTAAGGGATTTTAAAGATTTGAGATAACTTTGAAGAATTTGACGGAATTTCAAGTGATTGCATATGATTTTACAGGATTTCAAGAATTTTAAAGATTTCACGGAATTTCAAAAGACTTCAAAAGTTTATATGGGATTTCATATAATTTCAAGGGATTTCAAATAGGCCTTCAAAGATGTATAAGCATTTCTAAGGATTTCAAGGAATTGTACAAGATTAAAAAAATCAAGCGATTCAAAGAGATTTAAAGAGAATTCAAATATTTCAAGACATTTCAGAAGATTTTGAAGATTTCATGCACCGAGAAAAAATCCATGAGTTTGGTGTGTGAAGAACCAATGAATTTGAAGTTCGAACTCGATTAATTTTCGATAGCATAAAAATGATACTGGAATCGCTCGGTACTCAGTAT
>JAUMHM010000031.1:7802473-7818933 GCA_032362435.1 Melikaiella ostensackeni
TCTCATTTCTCCAAAAATCAATTTGACCAGTAATCGATACAATAACATCAAATAAATAATTAATTAATAATAATAATAAAGCAAAACTGAATCGCTCTAATTATCTTTATTTTATTGTGATTTATGTAAAACATAAATTCTAACTATAAAATTTAATTGATTATATAATGGTATAATTAGCTGAATAGTTACATCATATGAATCTCAATATCGTATTTTATATAGTAAATATGTTTTTTCAACGTTACAAAGTGTTTGAAGTATTCTTGAAATCTAAAAATTTTTTGGTCATTCTGTTTTGTAACCAGGATTGTTCAATTTCGAGCAATTTTCGAAGTTTTCAAGCAGTTAAAAAATTTTTAAACTGTACGGTTGAAAAAGTAGAGCTATTATTTCATAAAAATGAGTTTAGCTCATTTTGATTTTTCGCATTATCATTTCCTTATAATTAACTGGATAAAGCACGTACTAGGATATTGGTATTGAATAATAAAACATGTACATTTTTGAATTTTAGATTACGGGACATGCCAAAAGCAAGATCCCCAGCTCACCTGTTGTAAGTGATGGATAATAGAACAAGCTTAAGACTCCAATGTTGTAACAAATAAATAATACTACAAATTTAAGACAATTATATTTATTTTGCATCATCCCATCTTATAATACATACATTACCAATGAATAGTATCGCATACAAACCTGCTGACCTACTAAAAATTGGCCTTGACTTTGGAAGGCGATAGTGTTGTTCAGAATTACGATAATAATACTTCTTCAAAAAACCATTGAAAAGCTTATTAAATTCTGCCATAAACGAGCCCCAGCTTTTCTCGCCCGAAAAAATTATAATTTCATAAACCTGTGAGGATTTTTCAATGTTAAATGGCTCAAATGAAAGATAAGGATGAAAGTTAAGGATAATTTTTAAAATGTCAGCCGGTTATTGGTATGATACTATCCGTAGGTAGTGCATATTTTAAGCAGACATATAAGTTTCATTATTGATTTATAATTTCTGCCTCGTTCTCGGGATTACCATTGTAGTATTGCTACTCTCCGCTAGATTGTCACAAAGATCAGAGGCAAGGTGTAGGCTTCATATTGTACAACTTTTTATATTAGCGAGTTTCGACTCTATTCATCCACTCCGTAGTCTATGGCGGTCTATGGCGTAGTCTATGGATGTTATCGGAATTGACCCGTACCGATGGGAAGTTATCGGAATTAGACTATATAGGAAACTTCAGGGTCCTGAAATATGTCGTAAATTCACTTACGTGTTTCGCAGAGATAGGCTACTTGAGTTTGTTTTCCAGTGATCAAAGTCATCGGTAGGTTATACTACCGGCTTTGCTTATGTGTGGGGGACAGTGTTCCCAACGATGGCTTTGAGCACTACTACGCATGCGTCCAGCAAAGCTCGTCATTGGTGGAGAGAAGAGAATAAATAGCTATTCTTTAAATTCTCTATTCTCCACCGATTGAGAGCGCTGATGGAGAAAAGAGATTTGGTATATAAATCGCGAATGAAGCAGAACAGATACAGTCAATTATTATCAATTACAATGAATCTTACAATTGTGGCCTTCTTCGCTTTCCTGCGTAGTGCTCTTCTCGTTGGTGGCGTGGTTTCACCTAGCACTGAAAATCTGAGACACAACCATGCTGACTGTAAAAGACCGTGAAAATGTTGCTCCAATGATTGCAAATGGGCGCCTCGTTAATAAAGAAATTATTAATAATTGGTCCAATTGCAAAATTCTCTTTTAGTATTTTAATCGACTCTTCGAGAAAAAATTAGTAAAAATTTCGACCTTTGCCTACAAAAAGGGTTTCGTAGCATGTATAAACATGTATATGGGCGTCCGCATGAAAGGGACCCTTATGTCCTTTTCCAGTTTAGGAGATATTCTCGCATTTTTCTAAGTGAGGGTCAAAATTATTATTTTCGGGTTTGAGTGTGGGATAAAGGATAATACTATAACATATACGGAATCCATTCGCACCCCACTCACGTCCCAAATGTAACTGGAAGTGGTTACATTTCATCTTCGAAGAAAAAGTATAGCACGTGCGCTTACGGCACTCACTCACTTTAAATTCGTTTTTTTCGAAAAGCGGTTTTTGGAAGTTCCGAATTCAAAAACGCCCCAGCAAATCGTTTTTCAACCTAAGAAGTTTGTCTTCACCTTGAAATACCGAGAATTTATCAAGCTATATGATCCTGTACGTAACTATATATCGACGAAAAGGAGTTAGCAGGGGGATAAGGGGGGTCTTGAGCGATAGTGGGTCCCAAGAAATAGTGGGTTCTCGTGGGATAAGGGGGATCCTAAGAGGTATCTGGGATCGGAAGGGATAGGGGGTCCCGCGGAATAAGGGGTATCCCCTTATTTGACTTACAGAATTATAGGCATTTGAATTACAGAATTTTCCTGGATGCGAAGCTGCTGTAGATGAAGTTCCAGAATTCAAGATGTTGAATTAAAATCTGTATTCAAGAAGCGTCCCTCCAAGAAAGATTACACCACCATGTTGGCGTGGTTTTTCAAATTCCGATACCGGCGTAATTCGAGAAATATTTCGTCGCCATGTTGGCAAGGCCGTCACAAATTTTGATTCTGGCGTCCTTCAAAATTGAATGAAAACTCGATACAGATTGTGGATGTCGATGTCAGAGAAAAAATAATGACCCTCGAAATAGGTCTGGAGTTGATAGCCGACTTCCAGGCCGACCCCAGCACAAATTAAGCAGAAAACCACGTTGCGTATAGAGATGTTCAGCCGGCGCTATCACGTCGGGGTTACCAATGGGAATTTGGTTGGTTATTAGTAATTAATCTCACTCCATAAAATATTTCACCAAGCTCCCAACAGTAGGTAAGATTAACACAACGTGGGTAGAGAAAGGTAGAGCAGAACTAAACTCAAGAAACATTTATTCAAAGAAGTACGTTACATTGCGCGTACTCCTGAGTCAGAAGTAAGGGTAATATTTTACCACATTTTTCGTGTTATATTTGTATAATTTGCCATTAATTAGGCAAAATTTGGATATCACCAGCCACAGGGTAAAGTTAAGTGCATATGTTGTGTATTTGGTAATTAATTGGAGACTAATGCAGAATTGTACAATTACATCCCGAAAAATGTTGCATGATACATTTTTCGTGTCAAATTTCTATAAATTTTCATTAATTCGTTCATTTTCCGTAATTTTAAATTCACACAATCCATTCAAATAATATACACACATACATGCACTAGCACATAATCATTTAAGTTAGCGACCCCCTGTTAGATTGCTCTACTAGTCAGTATCCTGTGGGAATATTGGGCGACAAGTTTAAATCAACTTCCCACTTCGTAGAACACAAAAGAACGTTTATTTTATATTCAGAGTAATACAGGCTCACTGTTCTGTGCCGAGGTCGAAACGCAACTGACTGTGCGCAGACAGCCCGACTTATAGTACGAAGCTTCCTACTCCGCTTGACTTTAATAATTTTGAATTTTATGCACTCAACATCTCAACATTCAACCATGTACAATATTAAATTTGAAGAATTCAATATTGTGTAATTTAAAATGTATTGCAATTGAAATCTGATAGATTCCAAGTGAATAAGCAGTGAAAATTGTTCAACTATATTAATACGGCATTTAATTTTATATTTGAAATAGTCAAATTTTAAGTCATTCGTCGTTTTAAAACAATTTAAATTTGAAACTGTTCAACCGTTAAGCTTCCAACTTGGAATAAAATTGTAGAATAATGTAGTATTTCGATTCTGAATAATTGTTTAAGTGATTCAAACACTGCTATTTTCACATTGACGAATTTTTTTAAGTTTCAATCAAACAAAGTCTTAAGATAAAACACGAAAATACCAAAATTACAGTGATAATTTTCATATTTCCATGGATGCTCATTTTGGAATCTTATTGATTTATAAATCTTTCAATGTTAATTTGATCAAAAATTAAGTTTTAAAAAATTCCTTTTTGACGCCATTTTTCAGAAATTTGGCCATTTTTATAATTTAAATTGCATTCTCGTATCCTTTAGTATAATGAATTTAAAATGAAATTTGAAATTCCAGCAAAATAAAAAAGATTTTAAAAAAATTATTTATTTAGCATCTCCACCGCAAGAGATATGAATTGAATTATATTATTATACATTTAAACAAAATACTTTTAGGCCCTCATTATTTTAAATTTATTAATTAAGTCTTCTCAATATTTTTGAAGTTGAAACGAGACAAACTCTTATTTTCAAGATTGCCGCGTTGCGACTCGCATTGACTCGCATGTAGCGAGGCCCAAAGGCCCGAGCCAGCTTTAGATATAGATAACAAAACAGAAAATCATCGGCGCGTTCGGTTTGGCTTCCAATTTACGGCTAGCCCCATGACGTAAACGCGGTTGCCATGGAAAGGACGAAAAGTAGGAGAGGGCAGCACCTCAATATAGGCGAAAATATAGTTAGCTATATATTGGCCGTCCGCGCCACTGGTCCTTGCCGCATCTAGGACATAATATCTTTGCTCAAACGCACCCGCGAGAGTCAACCAAGAATGTATAACGTATATAATAAGGACAGGAAACTCGAGTGGAGGGGGTAGCACGAGAGACGGCGCCTATAATGTGGCCACTCCTTCCTTGCGCAGTACGAACACACGAACACTTTTTGAACAATTTTGTTCAATTCTCGCAGATTTTGTGTAACGGTTATTTTGTCGTCAGCATGACTTGAAAAACTTAGCCAGTTGACCACTAATAAGTTATTCGATGCCTTTAAACGAAGTTCTTCAATTATTTAATCACTTATTTATCAATTATCTAATTATTTATTGTCTTTGAACAAAGTTGAACATGCTCGAACACCATTACGCAGTGTCGTACTTGATATTGGGCTTTAAGTTATTATAATATACCCAGCATTTAAACAGCGCCTTGAGGTGCCGTAGGACTCACAAATGATCCATTTGCCCTTCGGCGTTGGACTGCTGCTAGGTCTGAAATTTGTTGACTCTGCAATGAATTCAGGAGAAGAAAGAAGAATAGGTGGAGTAAAGACACCCATCATGGGCATTACGAGGCGTTTCAACACAAAATTTTGAAACAGCGTCTTGCCGTGACAGAGAGCTTCCTAGAATTTCAAAATTCTTTTGACCTCGAAGCCTCAGATCTGCTGATCCTGGACAGCCGCGTTGTGGCTTTCAAGGATTGCTCTGACTACCTTGGAAGTATGGAGGTACGAGAATAAAGTAAAGAGCCTTGATTTATTTTACTTAGAAGTAAACTTGCTACCTCCTAGACTGCGTTAAATATGATCCTTGCTCTTGTTTTATTTTCAGATGTGCCCACCATCTCTCGCCAGGAATGGTGAAATGCGGTCTGAGAAGAAAGAACATCTAATTGAAGTTCTTGAAATTCTTGCGGACATGGGAATGCGGCTGGGACATTGTGACATAATCATCGTAGATGGTGCAGCTCTCGTATATTTTCTTCCCCCGAAGGAGAAAAATACTTCCAAAGAGTACATCGATTTGCGACTTTTGCCACACATACGTACTCAGGCAACAACTAAAAGCCAAACGGCGAGATATCGTTTGGGATCTTTACTTCCCTGACAGTACCAAGGCAGCCACGCGCAAGGACCACGGGGATAGAGTGCGCAGTAAGGACTTTCCAGCAAAGAGTAAATGACCTTTTCAGTAGTTTTCTTTCATTGCGATAAAAGTAGCGATATTTATTTATTTCCCATTTTTAGACAAGCTGCCTCCCACTTGGAATGAATATCTCAAAAATTCAGAGAACAAAAAGGAGTTGTTTGAATTTCTTGCTGGTGCGTTCCTCAAGCTAGACGCGAATCTTCAAGTCGACACCAACCAAGGATCAGTTATTAAATCGAAAACATCCAGTTCATCTCTGAGGAACGTCCCATGCGGTTCAATGGAGGATGCAGATGGCAGGATCATCTTGCATGTACGAGATGCGGTTAAGCAAGGTGCTAAGAGTGTGCTGATTCGCGCATCAGATACTGATGTTCTTGTTTCTACTGTGTCTTATTCCTTCACCTTACAGAAAATTGGTTTGCTAGAACTGTGGGTTCTCAGTGGCCAGGAAAAGAAACGCCGATTCATCCCTGCACATTCAATTGCTATCGCATTAGGCGAAGAGAAGGCTGCTGTACTTTGGGGCTTTCATGAATTTAGTGGTTGTAACCAGATGTCACTCTTCATCTCGAAATTGAAAAAGTCACATTCGAAGGCTTGGCTTGCTTGTCTACAGGCAACAGAAGCTTTCAGAATTTATGGTGAAGTACATGATAAAATCCCTGAAAATATCCACAAATTTCGTCAGGAGTACGTGGAACACTTATTTACCTCTCGCCAGCAGCTCCAGGAAGTAGGTAGCCCCCTAACCTTGAACAAGCTCCGTCGGCAGCTGTTCAAGGCCGAGTATAAGCTTCACCTTCTGCCACCAGCTGAGGCTGCCCTTCGTCAGCATACTATACTTTGCGTGCAGCGTATCAAGGAAGGCAAATATAGGGACATGTTGGCGAGGGCTTTGATTCCAGTGTACCTTCAGCTGAAGGCTAGGGCTGGAAGAGAATAGAAGCTGGATCTTGGACACCCCATTGGACGGATCTGCCCTAGATTTGGTCGGCTTGCAAGGAGCTAGACACCAAGTGTGGATGCAAAACACCCTGCGATACGATGAGGTGCCTGTGTGTCCTGTGTATCCAACTTTAGAATCAGATGAGGAAGACGTTGAGGTTTAAGCTTTTTTTATATACAATATAAATATATCTATATTTTAAATATATGTACATTTATTGATTAATCACTTTTTCAATATATATTTTTAATTGAGTTTGAAACATTTATTTGACCACGCACTGAGTACCAGCGATCTTGTTTGAGTTGAAAACGCCTGAAGGACTAGAGTACGACACTGCTTACTTGTGTTCAAACATGTTCAACTTTGTTCGAAGACAATAAAGAAAAAGATAATTGATAAATAAATGATTAAATAATTAGATAACTTGATTTAAAGGCATTAAATAACTTATTCGTCGTCAACTGGCTAAGTTTTGCAAGTCATATCGACAATAAAATGACAGTAACACAAAATGTGCGAGAATTCAACAAAATTGTTCAAAAAGTGTCCAAAATGGAGTTTAAAGTTATTTTTGACACTGGATTTGTTATAAGCATGTCGAAATCACACGGAAACGACTCCTAGATCATGCTTGTAGCACAAATTATAAATTTTTGAAAATTTTGATTATTTTCTAAGAAACACTCCCTAATTTGAGATCGCACCCAAAATGTTGAGTGTCCTACAGGTCAAATCACTTTGCTGGGTATATAGAACATTTATGTTAAAAAAAAATGTGTGTCACAAAATGCCACGTTTTCTTATGTACCGCTTGCACTATAAGGCGCGCCCACTGGCGCGATGAGAGGCTACTGCGCTCGGACCAAGCAATTTTATACCCCCTTCTACGATGCGGCGGTTCAGTTATGCATTTTCAGGAGGAGTGGTCCTTGCTGAAAGAATTTTCTAATTGTTTGAACAATTAATTATTATTTACTTTGTAACTTCTTTTCAAAGAGATGTAGGAAGCTCTTGTTTTTAAATAAGTTTGGTTAAGTTTGTTGAAAGCATAACTACATTGTATAAACAATTTACCAATGTTTAATTGTATATTTTGATAGAAGTGTGATGAGATAGTCTTCTTTCTCTAAATTTGGTTAGGAACATTGCTTATCGATAAATATAAATTATTGAAATGTTATAGAAATTCTTTACATAATTAATATTTGTTTCAACAATATTTTCGAATTGATCATAAAAAATGGTCCCTTTGAAGTGTGCTTCGTTTTTATACATATTATTAGTCAAGGAGATAAAAAAAGCGTATCTAAAAGTATTACTAACTTTTATTCAGTGAGAAAAAGTTCACAAATAACAATTTTATTGCTTGTTTGACATCGAATTGATGTGCAGTTGAGTCAAATTTATTTCAAATATTTTTTGAAAATATTAAAATGAATACTTAAACTTATTTTCGATTATTTTCGAAAAAATCTTTCATTTTGTGACTGAATTGAATAAACTGTAGGAAACTCACCAACACTTTATACTTTAACTAATCAAAAATGGCAAAATATACAAATAAAATGAAATACTTAATTGCAGTAGAAGAGCGATTTTGGAATTTGAAAAAGTAATTCATTTTGTTAATTATAATAAAATTCAAATTATGCCGTCAAAAGTAAAAATACGATATAGAGAATTTTGAATCTAGAATTGATCTTTTAGACTTGAGGTGAATAATTTAATCTCATTATCGAGTTTCAGTAATCTTTTTATTTCTTTTACATTGGTCCATCATTTTGAATATTGCTATTATATGGCATATGCAACCGCATGGCTTGGAGGATCAAGTTAATTTTTCGAAGTGATGGTGTATAGATGAGAGAAAAAGTAAAGTGTTTAAGCTGAAAGAAAGTAAGGGAGAGTGTCTAGATAAATAAGTGGAGTGATATTTCAGGAAGTAAGGTCGTGCTTGTGCAAACTTGGAAAGTGAGGTTAAGTTTGTGATGGATGGATTTCTTCGTAAAAGAGGGGAAGCGCGGTAAAAGAGGGCGTGAAAGAGTTTTTTTGGCAAAGACAGAAGTAGGGATTTGGGGTAAAATTAACAGGGTAAAATCAAAATTAACATTAAAATTAAATACAAAAAGGAAAAGGGGGAAAAGGGTTGAAGGATTAGACAGAGGGCGATAGCAAAGTGGCGACATCTCTGAGGCTAGAGGCGAATTGAATGGAGAAGCAAGAATCGCAAGTGTCGGTAGATGGATTGATGAGAGCAAAGCTGCACAAAAATAAAAGGAAAAGGGCCTTGAACGAGAGTATTGACAAATTCTTGAGCTCAAAAAGTACAAAAAGAGACTACAAAATTCGTAAGGAATGTTGATGTTCGTTATTGGCTTTAGGGTCAGGTGAAATTGAATATAAATTAAATTGTTTCAAACGTTTCGGCACACAATGGTGGTCCTCCTCAGTGGATTTTATTAAATCTAATGAGAACTTCGAGAAGAGAAAAGAACTCTAAATAGTCACTGTTCTATGCAAAAACAGGTAAAAGGAGCAAATCAGGGTGTGGGAGTTATGAGGGAAGAGTTGAGAAAGAGGGACGAAAAATTGGAGTAAGAGATAAGAATAATCAGGGGAAAGACTGAAAAGTTAGAAAAGGCGGTGTAAGAGATAGAGAGGGAGAAAAGGTGAATAAACAAAAGATAGAATATCTTGAAAGTACATAAGTTAAAGGAATTGGTGGAAAGAGAGATGGGAAAACAAAGTTAGAGTAAGGGAAGATGAGGGGCAGGAAAACAAGGAGATAAAAATGCAAAATTAAGAGTTAAGGGTGAAGGTAGAATTGATGGAGAAAAAGGTGGTATCGGCTGTGAAAAATCTAGAGGGTATTGTGAATAAGGTAAGCGGGATGGAAAGAGAAATAGAAAGAAAGGAAAGGGTGAAAGGAGAAACAGCCTGACTATTATAAAGCTGAGAGTGGCGGAGGAAACAGAAAGAGAAAAAGCGCTTTTGGGTTTTGAAAAGGACTTAGAAGTGGAAGGGAAAGTGGAGAATGTAAAGAGGCAAGGAATAAAGGGTAAATAATTCCTAATAGAAGAAATGGTCTCGTGAGAAGCAAAACAAAAGGAAATTAAAAAAAGTAAATACGGGGAAATAGAAAACTACATTGATCACGATCTGACATGCAAGGAAGGGGCAATTCATCGTAAAATAAGAGAAATAGTTAGAAAAAAGAATGACAATAGAAATGTATAAAGGCGAGGAGAAAAACAAGACGGCAGTTCAAGGAAAAGAGAAGGAAGTTAAGATAATGTTTTGAAAACTGGAATAGGATTGTAACAATTTTTAACGGAAAAGGAATGAAAAGTACAAGGAAGAAAATAGAGAATTACATACTCGTAAAAGAAAAAAAGGAAGAAATGCTGGTAATGCGAGGGAGATTGAAATGCAAGAGTAGGAAAAAAAGGTAGTTCATACATGTACGCGTAATGTAATGTAAGAAATTCGAAAGATCAGTTGCTTAACAGAGAAGGAAAAGAAACATTGGAGATGGTGGGAGAAATGGGTTGGTGACAAAATCTCATCTTTATCAGACTCTGAATTAATTGCAGAAGTCTACTCAATTTTTTAAGGCAAAGTTCATGTGAGAAAGATTCTTTGCAGACTCAAAGTAATTTTAGGATGGTTCGCAAAGTATTTAAAAATTATTTCAGTTTTATTGAGATTTACAAAAAAAAGGTTTCGTTTTCGAAAAACTGAGAATAATGAAATCTTACAAGATTTTTGAGAATTGGGCGTATCGTGTAGATTACGAATACAAAATTATTTTGGCGATTTTCGCAACACTCAGAATTACGAATTTTTCAAAACAATTGTTTGTTGCCTTGCGAAACCTCAGAATATTGTTCGATCTATTTCAAATTTTACACGGGTTATAAGGGATCCAAATTTTTCCCTAAAATCATAGTAACGCAAATTACACCAAAGTTTAGGAATTTTCTTCGAAATATTTTGCGGGAAATCTCCCCAAGATATTTTAGGGAAGATTTCCTACAAGCTGGGGAAATTTTCCTAAATATTTTGGGGTTTCCGAATGCTTAAACTTTTTGAAACAAATTTTTATATATATTTACTTGAAATGGAGTTGAAAAAAAATAATTCAGAACATTTACTTCATTGAAAAGATGTATTCTTTTTTTAACCTATCTTAAAATGTAAAATATTATCCAACTATTTACTTATTTTTATCATACTGTTAGAAATTTCTGGCTTAATAATGCGAAACATGCTCGGAGGTGTTATGCTGAGAATGCTAGAATAAATTTTCTTTTTTAGCCTTCTTTAGAATTAAAAAACAAAGAAAATCACCTGTCGTTTGTTAAAAAAAGTTGAAAAAGTGTTAGCATTGTCTTACCAAATAATTTATTAATAGACTCTGCTGTACCGAGAGACAGCCTAAACAATTTCTTTGATGTGAGACACAAAAGACAAGCGAGCCACTGCAGTTCATGAGGTAATTTCTGCGCGAACTATTGCCAACGTGACGATGAAAAAGAACACCAAGCTAATCACGAAATTCCACCGCGTTCAGGAAATCGCGCGTCCGCATTTAGAAAGTGAGACAAAATTAACCCCGTATCTCGACGTCCCCGACGTCGTCAAAATGACGTAATGGTATGCATCAAACGATTCATTAATTACGGTTATCGGCCAAGTACTCGAGTGTGTCGCTTTCCTCAATTGCAGCTTGCAGGTAGTCATCATCATTGCAATTCAACTATGCAACTTAACAGTCTCAATGGACTGGATGCCTGCTTGCCTACTGCAGCGATTGTAATTAGCACGATTGGAGTGCGATTGTAGCAACTGGAAAAATTGCAGCAGAAAATGTCAGCCGTCTCAGAAAAAAGGGTTCGATATCGATCTTTGTTGAGCAATCGTTACTTTCGTTCTCGGGGTTCAAAATTCTCTTTTGCAACAACTAAGTTATGTTCCATGTCTCGTTCTGGAGCCCCTTCCCTCAAGCAAGTCCCCGGAGCCTCAACACGTTAAATGCATCGAAATGCACCTCAAATGCATCGAAAAACAAAAAAAAAAGTGATTAAAAATTATTAGAAAAGTGCTGAAAGGCATAAGACACACTTTCAACACCATTATACACACTTTTAACTGCTTTTAATGACAATTTCGTCTAACGGAAGACTCAAGAGCGACGCATTGTCAGTTATTGCTTCTATCCATTTTGAAAGACGTCTTTTTGCTTTAGCAGGAGAAGAGTAATGGATATAAGAATTTACAGAACACTGGAAGATAAGCACGTAATTGCACAATAAATATTATTATAAATAATAACCTAAAAACACATGCCGGCAAATTACAATAACCCACACAAATTCACGGCTCTTGACATTGACAGCAGGTACGTTTGTGTTGACATGAATTGGCGCCCTCAGCGGACATTTACTGGTACTTCGTACCCAAGACTTTGACCCTTGAAAATGTATTGAGGCTTGGGAGGGGGGGGGGCTACCATCAAGCTGCAGTCCCGATCAGAAGAAAAGAATTCATAAAAATTCAGAATCTGAATTCCCATTAATACGCAAATTTTCCTTCACCTAAAATTCCACCAACAAGTAGAAAAAAAAGCAAAACCTATTCCTTTTTATCGATTTAGAAAAATTTGATGGAAGCGTATTGGGAGGAATTAAAAAGTGAAAAAATGCAAAAAAAAGAATAGAAAGGAATAAAAATGTCACTTTAAAGGCGCAACTGTGTCTACGCGCGCGGCTAGCTTCGCTCGCAAGTTTGAGTGCGTCTGGGGTGCGAGTCTGTCAGATCTCGCGCTTCGCGCTCGATAGTATGCTTATCTCGTACTACGCGCTCGGTCTTTGTACTTCTCCTATATTCTTTCACAGACGTTTTAAAATTGAAGGTCAAACCACTGACAACTGTAATTAGGTGATTCTGAATTCTCTTTCGTTAGAGCTCCTTCGGCTTTAACGAATACATTCTCATCACGTGTCTCGCGCTCGATTGAAGTATATCCAAATCGCAACATTTTTTACTTTATGTTGAACTCTATTATATTAAATGTATGTTATATCAATTTCTGGACCTTAGTCCGAGACTTCTGCTGCAGGTGAAAACTTTTGCCGTCAAAAATTTTATTGTATCTTGTGTCGTTTTTATATAAATTTAGATTTGTTATTTTTATGGTATTTTCACGATTAAAACAAAAACTATGCGCCTTATCGAGAAAAAGTCTGGAGCAAATATGTAGATCTTTTCAGATGAACAATTTAGTTGCTCAACATTTTTCATATCTTGTATAGTTTTCTCGGAGTTTTTACTTTTTAATGACATTTTTCACGATTAAATAGCCTGAGCATAGTTTTATCTTCTTTAAAAATCTTATTGTTCATTTCTGTTTGCCTAAAAACGGGTTTTCAGCGAAAAAGTATATTTATTTCTTATTTTTAAAATGTCAAATCATACATTTATTAGCTGATAAGTTAATGACTAATTGTATGATTAGAGATTTTTATAGAATCAGAAATTATTCTACATTTCGCTGAAAACCTTTTTTCAATCATAGACAGAAATAAGCAATGAGATTTTTTAACTCTTGAAATAAAAAAATCAAGTTTTCCAAAAAAATCAATTAAATTTCAGAAATACTAAGGGCTTATTTTCGTATCAATTTTTCCGGGGAACAATTTTGGTCTAATTGCTTTTTTTATATCTCGCACATTTCACAGGATTTTTAAGATTTTAAGGAGATTTATGGGATTACAGAGGATTTCAAAGATTTCAACATTTCGAAAGAAATTGTAAGACATCAAACATTTCAGGATCATTCACGAGATTTCGAAATATTTAAATACGTCAGTTAAATAGATTTTTGTGGGATTGAAGGGATTTCTAGGGGTTTAAAGGAATGTTGCAAGACTTAAGGAATTTATAGTATTTCCAAGAATTTCAAAGATTTTAAGGGATTTAAACAATTTTGTGGGATAACGAAGGTTTAGGCCTTAGGATAGATTGCCAGAGATTTTATCAGGGCCTAATAAGATTTTAATTCTTTTTAAAAGTTTTAAAACATATCTGAGTATTTTAAAGAATTTTCGGGATACTTCGAAAATTTTAAGAGATTTGAGAGAATCTCAAAAATTTCAAAGGGTTTCAACGGATTTCAAGAGATTAGAGATTTCCGGGGGTCTTAGAGGATTTCAATAGGTTTCAACAGTTTTTGAAGGATTACAACGGATTTGAAAGATTTTTAGGGACTTTGAAGGATTTCAATGGATTTCATCAGATTTCAACGAATTTTTAGAGAACTTTTCGTAGTAAATAAGTTTAAAATAAATTTAAACGGATTTCTACGGATTCCAAAGATTTCAAGTGATTGTAAAAGATTGGAGAGATTGCCATGGATTTTAAAAGAGTTTCCAAATTTAATATGATAAAATGAAATGAATTTCAAGGAATTTCATATTATTTTAAAGCTTTTTAGGGGTTATATAGGATTCCAAGGCATTTCAATCGATTTTTGTGGGATTTTCAAATATTTCATGGGATTTCAAAGATTTTAAGCAACTAAAAAAATTTCAACATTCAGCTTAAAAGATTTCTAGGAGTTTCAAAAAGGTATCAATAGGGTATTCAAGGTTTTTTATGCATTGCCACATTATTTAAAAGATTTTAAGAGGTATCGGAACTTTGTAAAGGATTTCAAAGATTTCAAATATTTCCAGGAATTGTAGTGAATTTCAACGGGTTTCTAGAGAACTTTAGGGAATAAATAAAATAAAATAAAATTTGTAAAGGATTTCAAAGATTTCAAATATTTCCAGGAATTGTAGTGGATTTCAACGGGTTTCTAGAGAACTTTAGGGAATAAATAAAATAAAATAAAATTTTGAAGGATGTCTAAGCATTAAAAAAATTTCATAGGATTTAATAAGATTTCAAGGGATCTTAGGGGCTTTCAACAGATATCTAGGAAACTTTCGGGATTAACTTTTAAGGTATCTCTGAGGATTTCCATAGATTTCGAGGGATTTCAAATCATTTTAAGGTATTTTAAAGAATTTCGTAGGATTTTAACAGATTTGAAGAGTTCTTAAATTATTTAAACGGATTTCGAAGATTTAAAGAGATTTCATAGTATTTCAAGTACCTTCAGTGGATGCAGCAGATTTCTAGAGAACTTTAGGTTATTAATGAATGGAAATTAAATTCAGTTTCAAAGAATTTCAAAGGACTCCGAAGCTTTTTGTGGATTTTATAAGATTTCAATCGATTTTAAATAATTTCAAAGGACTTTAAATGATCTCAAGGGATTTCAAAAATTTTTTAGAGGTTTTACAGATACTTCTATGAATATATATTCTGTACTAAATGAAGTAGGTTTTTGTACGTTTCAATTTTCGCCGGGGTTATACAGGTAGTTCATTTATTTTGCTCTCCAAATGGTTTCATTTACATACTTTCATTTTCATTTTGAAACATACTTCAATTTTTGATCATATTTTTCGTAGTAAGAAGCTTCATTTTACATAATGAGACAGTGATGGAAATATTTGCGAAAATTACGAAACATAGGTGGAGGGGTCCAAAGATGTTGTTACGATGGATTGTTACATGGGGGCAGGGAGTGGCGAAAAATAGGGGGAAAAAGTGTTACGTAATTTATGGATAGCTCCTAAATCAAAAATGAAATCAAACAAACACGATAAGAAAGATTGCCTATATATTTAAATTTTTACTTCTGAAATGTTCACTTTATCAGATAATTGATTAATTCTTAGGGTCAATGGGGTACAGCACTGGATGTAGATTAAGCAGTGATAGTGATAAGAGAGGGAAGGTGAAAAGATAGGCAAAGAGATAGGTAGAAAGAGAGAGGGAGAGATAAAGAGACCAGATTAGTGGGTGTATTCGCGAGTCGATCGGGTATGCGACCATGTGATAAAATCAAAGGAAAAGCAACTTTTGTAAAAAAAATCACGACTGTGCACGGATTTCTGCTCTCCTCGATTTCGTTTATCGAAAAGGAGAGCTTGCAAAGTTGAAATATAACTCGTGTCCCGTAAATCCGGTCCACTTCCTGTCGTTTCGGTCACTTTTCATTACAGTTTCACCTCGCTCTTTACGTTTTTCCTCTCTCGAGAATTTCTCATTGAGGAGGCTGTTCTCCATTTCAATTATCTTGCCCCTTTTTATTGTGTGAAAACCCTTATGACCATACATTATTCACCATTTTTACAATAGACCCTTAATTCTACAATTTACTTTTTTGGATGGAATAAATACACACAGTGGCCCATGTGGAAATTGCGATCGGGATTTGGGAGGGCCCCGGAAAGTTTTCCCTATTTCCGATCGGGCGCTGATCGGGAAAAAGAGAGAGGGCTTGACTAGTTCTTTAACGCTGTTTTAGCCGGGCTCTATCATTCTTCACATATATTTGTATCACACAGCATCTGAATCTTGAACATTTGCTCTTAACACTGACAATTCATTATTTTCATTACTTTCCACTGGCTTTCACTGACATAGTGAAAATTCTAGAGTTTCCCAATTATGTAATTTTTTAAAAATATTTCTCAGGTCATTAAATTATTTGCATTTTTGAAATTATTTCAAGCTTAAGTAGAGCTTTCTATCGCAATTTGGAGCTGAGATCGCATCCTCCTCTCTAATCAACTCTGCCAGCTAAAATTATTGAAATTTTATAATTTTCATGATACCTACCTTCAGTGAAAATGTCCAGGTAGCCGCCTGATTTTTACATTCTCATCAGCGAAGGTATGAGATTTGTGTAAAATTTTACCCCCCCC
>JAUMHM010000031.1:7829269-7842097 GCA_032362435.1 Melikaiella ostensackeni
TCATTTAGGTATTTAGGAGATTCAAAACTTTTTCTTTATAAATATTTTTCTCTATTATGACTGTAACGCTACCCTTATCTGCTTTAGATATCATGAGTTCAGGGTTATCGTTAATAAAATTTTTTGTTTCCTTAAATTTTTGTTCTAAAAGTTTCTGGTTAGGATTCCAAGTTATTTATGATACTAGGTATTTTTTTAAAGAAGTTGTTCAATTACTTCTAAGACAACTCAAATCTTTTTATGAAATTTTAAATTTTCTGTTTTCAATTCCAAGAATGTAATCATTTAGTGGTAAGAGCCTTTTCATTATATGACATAGCAAATTTACCATCTAAAGCCAGAATCTCTGTTGCATTTTTCGGAATCAATTTATTAGACAAGTTTTCTATAAAGTCTTCTGCATGAAAATTAGGAAGTGATGTTTATTTTCTTTGTAGATCGTTCAATTTTTTGGTAAAAGTACGAATTAACCGTCCTACATAAGATCTGACTTTATTTAAATTTGTATCGTTAAGTGAGAGTAAGAAATCCCAAGATGCTATTTGAATAATTTTATTTTCTAGAGAACAAATTTCTTCTATAGAGTCTTCAATGTGTTGGTAAATATCTGATATTTGTAACTGTAGTATTTTATATCTGAAATATGTTAAAAAGCTTCCAAATTTGTTATAAGAACCTTTTGATTGGAATTGAATGTGAGTTTTTGTTTGATTTATAATATGATTTGGAAAGAGATTTTTAGTTTTACATGGATATAAAAATCTACTTTGATTTTTTAATTTTTCGATAAGATAAGATTGTTTAACCTATTGTTTAACAAAGATATAGATATTTATTCAAAAATAACATTTTCTTGAAAAAGCAATTTATACAAAAAAGCTTAAGCTTATATTATCATGTGGAAAATTAGTAAAAATATGTGAACTCTAAAAAAAATGTTGTAACAACTATAAAAAAAGTTTCTTACTATCAAAAAAGCCTAGAAGTATAAGTAAGTATAAGTATATGATGAAAATTGTAAGCTCTATGTCACAAATGTGTACTATTCTCTTGTCTTCGTTACAGTTCTGATGAGGCTATCCTATTATAGCAAAATGCATCAACATTTTTTCGAAAATAAACACTATTTATTTCAAAAACCTATAAAGCTCAAGACCTAAGGCCACAAGAAAAAAACATCTAATTATTTCCTTTTTATTTTTAGAAAATGGAATAATCTGAATAGATAAGTTCTAAATCAACTCATAAAATTATCATGTTGCATACAATATTGGTGCATTGTCCAATTTTGTTGTTCATACATCTTTTATCTACGTTGGCAGTTCCAAATGACTCAGTTGCTACAACCACACGCTTTTAGCTACAATTTTGTGGCTAAAAGCTTGTAGCTCCCATTACCACGCGTGCAAGAAATACAAATGAAAAGTGAGTGCAAGTGCCAAAGTGCTGATATATTTGTAGTAATGCATGCCGATCATTTTCAGACGAAGTCGAGATTTTCTCGTAACATAATCAGATAGGATTAAAATGTGATGGAGATCAAGAATCTATAGTGTCCAGAAACGATCGAGACGAGACGATCATATCTTTCGACTAAACTTTCATATCGTTGTTATAAGTATCATGTTCGAAGTTTTAATTTCATCTGACAGAATTTTTGAAAAATTTTGAAGTGCTCGACATGCATGACTACATATTTGGATATTAGCCGTGAATGGACAATGGCGAATCAAGGAGGAATGTGTGCAAAATCTACAAGAATGCCAGATTTTCGGGATGGATGTATGAATTGATGACTGACAATTTCATATATGCGTTAACTTGGACACCAAGATTTACAATGTGCGATGTTGACAGATCTTGTCACCCAGTTTATTTTTATTTTTGTAGGCTTCTATAATTTAAATAAAAACTTATGAATAATTATTGCAGATATTTTTTTCTTCAATCAGCAATGCTGGTTGTGACGGATACATCCCATTGATGAGAACGTTTACTTTGTGGTTGTGACAACCACATCTTATTAAAAATAACTTTCACTGTATAATTGTAGCATAGACACATTATTTGAGAGAACTTCCACTGTATGGTTGTGACAATCTCAGTGTATGGTTGCAACAACCACACAGATGATACCTTATGACTAGACTCTTATACAAACAACTATGTGGTTGTAGGAACCACAGTTGTAGTTTACCATATTTCACCATATTTGTGGTTGTCACGACCATGTTTATGGAATCTACTTCCATACAGTTTTCTCTGTGTATATTGATGATTCTGTGCTTTCTTTACATGCTTACATACACAAAATGTGAATACCCTACTTAATGTTTTTAATAGTATACATCCAAAATTACAGTTCAATGTTGAAATTGAAACGGAAGGTAGATTGAATTTTCTTGATTTGTCTTTAATAAAAACTGATAAAATTATATTATCACTGATTGATACAAAAAAATCATTTGTTCGGGAAGGACACTAAATTTTAATTTTAACCATTCCATTCAAGACAGAATAGGAGCTGTAAAGAATTTGACTGATAGAACTCTTCAATTTTCTCATCCAAAATCCCATGAAAAGAATATTGAATTATGCAGATTCTTTTTCTCGACCAATATCTGATTGCCTTTACTTGCAAACTTATGCGTAACAGAACTGTTCAAATTAAGAGTAAGAGCAATAATCAGAACAAAAACAATATACACAATGAGAAAAAAAGGTATTTGCATCAAACAAAACTTCTTTGATTCAAAGAAATGGTGTAGTGAAATCTGACTGGAAAAACATTTTTTCAGTTTAATAAAATATTTTTTTTGTATCCAAGGAACGAAATAATTAAGGCAAAGAAATATTTATTTGACACTGTGAAATATTCGTTGAGCGAAATAGATTTGTTATTGAATGTAAGAAATAAGTATTTGATATGTTTGGTGAGTTCCTTGTAAAGACGTATGGCGTGAGTTCAATAGAATAATTATTGCATACAAATAAATATTACTTGGAATGAGTAAAACTTCTGTTGAATCAAGTATATGATTCGTTGATTCAAGTAAGCGTACTTTAAGGTAAACAAATATTTCTTTGTGACAAACAAATATTTTTTGACGGGAATAAATATTCATGTGGTTCTAGGATGCGGCATAGGTCCAGAATAAACAAGTAACAGAGTTAATGAAATATTAATTGATTCAAGGAACGATTTACTTAACTCAAAAAATGCCTCCATTCTTTAAAAAGTTTGAATAGTTGAAGTACAAAAATTGAAGAGTCCCATTTGTCGGAAAAAATATTAAATGCAATAATTATTATTATAATTTGTAATATTTTTATTTGTGCTTGTCCTGAACCGCTCTGTACAAATCATAAATTTTACAAAAATATTTTTTAAACTAATCTTGTATGAAGTTATTTCAAAAATATATTTCTTTACTTGAAGGAAATGTTTATCTGACATGAATCACTTCATTTTATTTATTAAAAGAAACACGTCTTCCAAGTAAATGAATTAATATTTAAGTGAACAAATTACTCAATTTAACTAATGTCATGTGCTATTGGAATAACAATATCAACTCCTTACATGAAAGAAATATCTCTTTCACTTAATTAATATCGGTTTTAGTTATCTCAATATTTCTTTGATTCCAAGGAATCAAAATATTTAATTCAGGCAACGATGAATTAGTTATTTGAAGTAGATTTTTTTTTCAGTTCAAGGCTCAAAATCATTGAACTAAAGAACTATTTCTTTGGATGCGAGAACGAGACTCAAGGAAACTAGATTCTAAGTTTTAAAGATATCAGTTTCTTGGGGTAATTATCTCACATTCTCATAGGCCAAGAATTTTTTTTCAGCGTAGGTTTTTTCCAAAACAAGATATTTTATATTGACAAGAAAATATGCTCTGACTTCAACAAAATAAAATAACAGAGAAACTTTCAATGAGAATATCAGTAAATTTAATCAATCTTTTTGAATTTGGTTGAAAAAGGCTGCCATGCACAGATTCACATAACTTTATAGGTTTTCTATTTTATAAAAATATTTCAAAAAATCTTCATAGGAAAGTGAATTTCACATTGATCATAAAAATTTTTTATTTCAATAATAAAATGGTAAGATTAACTAAACAACATTTGATAATAAAAAATGTTTTACTTACACTTTCAGGTAATAGGCAGATTGAAACAAATCTTTCCTCAATGTCTCTCTCTTAAAATTTCTTGAAGATCGAAATCAAATCTACTTTTTTATGAAAATTTTTTGTGTACTAAAAAACTCTGAAAATAATCGTGAGGCATCACTGAAATGATTTCAGAAGAAAAACGAGTGGTGCAAGCCTTTTGGGTTGAACTCAATCCAAGCCCACCCTGTTTCGTCTTTAAATAATAAACGTAAGCGTGCCAATATAACAATAATAATAATAATGATAATAAATTATTATATTTGTGGCACGCCAATTTTTTATTTATAAATAATTTTTATAAATAAAACTAACAGTCTGAAAACACTTTCAAGCACATTAGCAGATTCGTTACTAAAATACCTCTAGGCACTTTTTCAAGTATTGCAAAGAATAAGTTATTTAATCAAATACAATGCCAGTAACACTTTTCCAGGTATCTAATATATCTCATAATCTAATATATCTAATATCATCAACTAGCTCCAGGAGCTCTCACTGGTCAATAATTAATAAATTAACAATTGTTTTCATTCCCTACACTGTTGGATTCTGCTAGGTAATATTTTCAAGCTTCTCCAAAATTATGCGAAAAATTATTTTTAAACAATTACATTGTTTATAATATTTCGGAATTCATTCAACAATCATGGAAAGCAATTAAACACTTATCAATAAAATATTGCGTACTATGTATTATATGGAATGAAAGGAAATTTTAAATAGCAGCAAAAAGTTAATTAAAATATTGTTTTTATCCCCTCCACACAAACCCCACTCTGACCTCTTCCTACTATTAAATCAATTTTTTTTGCCTAATTCGAAAAAAACCTGGAGATATTGACGAGCAGAATTCAAGAACATCTTTAGATTTTCCATAGGGCTTTCAGTTTTATTCATACGAATTGCACAATTTGGAAATCTATATCCAGTTCCTATAGTAGCAAGAAGCCAGACTGGGGTCAGCATGGAGGGGACAAAAACAATGTTTAAATTAACTTTTTATTACTATTTAAAATTTCTTTTTATTCCATATACTTCAGAGTACTTAATATTTTTCTAATAAAGGTTAAGTTGTTCTTTATGATTGTAAAATAAATTGCGAAATATTATGAACAATGTGACTGCTAGAAAAATGATTTGTTTTGACTAATTTGAAAAGACCTGGAAATATTGCTAAGAGGAATATGGTGATATCCTTGGTTTTTTGACAGGACTGTTAGTTTTTTTGAATAAATTGCACAAGTTTCAAATTAATAAGCATAGCTCAATTCAGGGTCGTAATATTTCGACGTCTATACTCATTTTTGAAAAAAATGACTTTATGTTAATTAATGAAGATACCACCAAAAACATCGGCGATGCAAAAAATCCGCAAGTATAACTACATGAATTTGTGAAATCAAAGTTAGCCAAGTATAATTTGGAGAAAAATATTTATAATATTATATATTAGAAAACATTTTTTATAAAGTAATATACATTGTATGAATTTTCTGAATAAATTTTTAAAATGTCACATTAGACATGATAAAACTTAGCGGAATTAAAATAGAATAAAATTTTACTTCTCCATGTACATCTCCATTGGATTTGTACAAATTATTTGAAATTTTTTGAAATTATTTTGCTTACACGTTCAAACCCGCCAAGTTTTATAATGTCTAATAATGCTTCAAAAATTTCATTTTAATATTTTATATAGGTTACTTTATAAAAAAAAGTTTTTAAATATATTTTATCATGAATAATTTTCTCCAAATTACTTGGCCAACTTTGATTTCACAAATTCATTTAGGTGTGCTTGGCAGATTTTATGCATCGTTGATGTTTTTGTTGGGGTTTCATGTTTTTCTGTATTTTTTTTAAATGATGGTTTGAATAATTATCGTTGACAATTAAATAAATGGATGGTAAGGCTATAGTAGGTTCATCGAACATAACCGATATACTTCATTTTCTGTAAGATTTTATAGATATATATTTTATTTTGTTTTGAAAAATTGAAGATTAAATCATTCTCCTTTCTTAAGCTACGATACTCCGCCTGGTTTTTTTATATTTTATGTATTTCATTAATTTTCTCAAAATATAATTTGTTTCAAATCTGAACTGGAAATTCACTTGATTCATGGTATAAACTGTCATATACATAAACTATTCGATTTTCATAGTATATACATGTCTAACGACCTATCCAAATTACATCGCCTCTAAAAATTATTTGAACATCTTTGTTATCAACAAATTCTTAGCACTCATCAGAAATAATATATAAACATGAATTTTGAGATTTGGAATCCGTATATGACTCAACCAGTTCAATGAAAGCATTTATAATATCACTGCATAATTTTTTTTATTCATTCAAAATTAAATCATGCATCCTTTCAGGCGTTGAGACTTCCTTCAATGTTTCCATTTTTTATTTTTTAAAAATGACTCGTTAAGCTAAATATCAAAATTAAAAGTATTATTAGTAATTAATAGTACACAATTTTGTCTTTAACTTAAGTAAAAATATTTCCAAACTATTACATTATTGTTTCCTCATTAAAATCTACACGTTAATGGAAAATTGTCTTCTGAGAATTTTATTAGATTTGAATCCGGTCATCAATAAGCAAGCTTCTAATTGAATTTCATTTTAAACCAGATATTTCCCGCGATATGTTCACTATTTCAATATTTTAATTCCTTCTTCAATTCAATCCAAACGTCAAACATATTTTTCAAATCGAACATAGCAATCGTTGCTATGACTATTATTTGTAGGTAAATTTACAAAAACATTCTAGAAGAGAAAAAAAAATTAAATAGAAATATGGATGAAAAAATGGATAGATATTACAGTAAATCCCAAAGATATTTTTTATCTGAAGTTGGATTAAAACGTTGCAAACAATTGACAGCTACATATAAAGTTTTGAATGTGGTTGTGAATCTGCCTCCAGATTAAAATTATCCTACGTCGGGTAATTTTAGTTGTCAATTGTTTGCGTCGTTTTCATCCAGCTTCAGATAAAAAAAATCTCTGGGACTTACTGTGGTGATAAATTTTATTTTTTATATTGATATAATAATATATACCTGAAATTTTTTAATCAATGCTATCTTTATTATTTACATAGTTTAACTATTTAAAAATATACTCTATAAAGAGGCCAAATTGAAGTGAAGTGAACCAATTATAATCAAAATGTTATTTGTTATACGGAGATTAACTGAAAAAAATCTTGTCCAAGATTTTTATGTGAGAATTATAAACTGGAAAAGGGGTTTATATTATTTCGAATAATATATATGATACGTTTAATTTTATACAGTGTTTCGTTGGGAATAATTCAAAATTGAGATGGCAGTTGGCTATACTGATAATGGCTGGAAGAATTTTATATAGAAACCAAAAATAAAGGCAAAATACGAAAAGAAAATTATGAACGGTTCTTGATAAGTAATTTTTATTAAACAAGTTTCATGACATTTTGCAATAGTTATTTCAAATCAATATTGAATTCATTTATTATTTCTATATTTAATTTTATCAATTAAATAATTTAATTATGACCCCACTTTTGCATATCTTTTGCACTTATGTTAGCAATTTTTATGTAATGAATAAATTCTAAAAACTCCTCTTAATTTAATTTACTATGTATTGAAATGTCTAGAACATGTTACTATAGATTTCTAGGTGTATCGAGAACATTAAGCTAAAGACTGCTTATCAGAATTTGATGTTATCCGGTTGAAAAATTTAACTTTCCACCTGTGCCCACGTCTGTAACTTAATCTATACAACCGATTCACATTAAATTTTAATGAGAATTCTGTAGCAACATGTTTTCGATACATATTGCAAGAATTTTCGATATCTTGAATAGTTTTTGAAATCTTACCATTTTTGTCATCTCTGTATTTTCATTTTTCAACTACTTAAGATATCAAAAATTCCTGCAAGATGCATTAAAAATCTGTTGCGACTGACTTCTCGTTAAAATTTGGTACCAATTGTTTTGTTTTTTTTTTCTAAAAAATCACTGCAGCTGTGAATTTCTTTGCAATTTTGATGATATAAGGGGAAAAATTATACGTAGATTTTAATGAAATACATCCTTTTTAACTTCTTTTCCTTTTTAACTTTTTTTTCATTCATTTAATATGGTGAGAATGGCAAAAAATGAATTTGGAGAATTTGAAATTTTAGGAATTTTCTCACAGTATTGGCAGTAATACCCTTTTAATCCAAATGTTTGTAGCTATCTCCATACAAAAATGTACATGTTTATGAATTTCTAAGTTTTTACTCCTTAGTTTTCAAGTCACATTTATTTTAAATATTTGGAATATTTGATATATACAGATTTGTCAATTTGTTTAACGGTGATGAGAGTTTACGAGAAATAAACCAACATTTTAAGTATAAAATTTATTCGTTTAAAAGAAATGAGTCTATTGAACTTTCTATGAACGATGAATAATAATCAATAAATAATAATAAGCAATAAGAAGTAATAAGTAAATAAAATCAACAATAAATAATAAAAAAGCGCAGGGGAAATCGCCATTTCCATCCCTTTAGACTCCTTTTACTGTCTAAAATTCCCTTTCCAATCCCCCTAACTAATTTATGCTTTTGAAGAATTAATAACTCGGGAATTATCAGTAACATAAAAGCCATTGCAAAACCTTGAAAATTGATAAAGACATTGAAATTAAAAGTCAAAAATATATCATATTCGCAAACAAAAAAAAACTTTGAGAAATAAAACATTTCGTTCCCATAAAAATTTTATAAGTAAATGAGTACTGAATGAAGTTAAGTATGAAATTCTTGAAAAATAAAAATTCCAAGAATCTAACGATCAAATTTAGACAAAATAATTCTAGATGAAGAAGAGAAGAATTGAAAGAATTTCCAAGAATTTCGTAGTTGAATTTAAATGCTGGACGTTAAAGAAGAATTAAAATTTTTATTTATTCTGAATTTTATATTAAAAAAAAAAAATTGGCTGGGTTATTATTTCCGGGCATTGCGTTCTCATTCAATAACGAAATTTATCATAGAGGATCTAAATATTACAAGAAAGATTATAATTTTAATTGAGAAACTCATCTAGAAGTTTTTTTCTCCAATTTTTCCTATGATTCTAATAGATTCATCAAATTATGATGGTGAACATTTTTGATTCACTTGTTACAAATAAAAAAAAATGAATTCAATGAAGACGACAATTTTTTTACTTTTTGCATGTTCTTAGCTTAAACATTTTGTAGACAGGACTTCATATCTGTAAAATAATTAAGTTCTTCTAGGGGTCAAGCTTCATTATTAGACCTCAATTTTGGAAAAATCGAAAAGTATTTTCTATTTTCAAAACAAAAAAATACCTTCTTTAGACTACGTTACTATACAAATACATGTCGCTATTAAGGCCTCGGCAGAGATAACGTTGTATCAACAAAAATCTGTTTTGCTGGAGTCATTGTTCAAACGGTGAGTAAGTATATGTTGATATTCTAATGGAAGGTCCCTTCCTGACTTTTTATACACGAATATAATTTTTTTCGAATATTTTGGTTTGCCTTTTATTTACTGTAATGTTTATTTATTAAATTATCTAGTAAAATTTGTAATACTTCTTTTCAATGTAAAACGCGCTTTTTTGACGATAAACATTCGGGGAAGCAAGTTTTCCTACAAGTTTTTTCAGATTCATAATATTAGAATTTTATAAATATTTTCAAATTCCTCAATAATTTAAAAAATGAACCTCTCGAAAAAGATTTCTCATTTGTTAACATTCAAATCAAATAAAGCTAGAATCATAATATAAGACAGTGAGAGGATATACTATAAAATAAACCCATCCCATATTTAATTAAAATTATCTTTATTGTTCTTAATTCACAATTTGCACTAAATGCTCATTGTACACAATAATTGTTCACAGTCAACACGCTTAAACATATTCTGAAAGTAAAAAGATGTTTATTATTTCAAACCAATGTTAAACGTCAAGGACGTAAAAGTTAAAAGTATCAGGAGAGAAAAAAATGAGCGAACTCACGACTTCGGTAGCGAGTTGGAATTTTTTAAATAAAACTTCCTGAACATTTTATATTTTTGAAGCCTATAGAATATCCATGTATTTTGACGCGCTGTTCATAATTATGGTCACAGCTTTGATAATGTTAATTAAAATTAAGTAACTGTTAGTGGAAAGTCACCAGTCTTGAGTCAAATTAACAAATCGAATTAGTAATCATAATATTACCTTATTTTGTTTGGCAAATGATTTTTTACTAATTTTTTATTTAATTTTTCTGCTGAATTATGGACCCCAAATTAAATTAATATTTTAGTACCCCGCAGAGATTTTTTTCCAAAAACAATTTTTTAAAGAAGAGAAGCTATATGTTTTGAATTTCGGGCATAAATTTTAAACATTCAATTCAGAGTGACTTTTATCTTTTTTCAGATTCCTTTTGGGTATGATTATCCGATGTAATGTCGTGTAGCCTCCTTATATCCTCCCTCCATTAAAAAAATATGGCGTAGTTTGACTTACATTTTTCAGTGCCAAAAATTAGGCCGCTGGAAAAAAAAGTTTCCTGTGATTTTAGGAATTGAAATTATATTATCCGTCAGGTCTCATAAGAGGGAAAACATTATTTTTCATGATAAAAGTTTAAATTTGCAAAAAAAGTCTTCCTATTGAAGTTGTAAATGCCACCGATTTTCCTGGTATTTGTATTCCAGAATAAGTTCCACGATTTTTATCATACATGATGATAGATATTAAAGAACTAATTTTCATCTTCGAAATTTTAAGTTAGTAATCTTGTGATACTAATATAATGAAAAAGATATTTAATAAAATAGTGAAAAATTCTGACTGCACAGATTGAAGAAAGTACAAATTGTATTTTAAATGTTGTTTGATAAAACTTGGGGGCAAGAAACGAAGCTGATAGGGGTTGTTATTGTTCAAAAAAATTTTTTTAACTCCCTAATTTTTCTCCATGAAAAGGTACCATATATTATCTAGTCTTTTTTGTAGTAAACATTTGAAATAAATAACAAGTTTATACTCCATAGATTTTGTAGGAATTATTGTTTTTTATTGTTTTTGAGAAATGAAGAATATCAGGTTAAATTGTATAAGAATGAGTAAATATCAAAATAAACCGTTACAAATATGCAGTAGTAATTACAAGTTTGCAGTAATAATTGCAAACGAATATTATTCCGCAAGTGCCACTATGTCTTGCAAAACCTTGCGATTTTTTTCTTCGCAAAATTATCCTTTGGAACTTCTGACATTTTACGTTTGATAAACTCTCTCATTCGAACATGGTGGTATTGCTTTATTATGAGAGCTAATACGTCATTTGCATGCTGGGTACAAGGAAACGTTAAAACTGCATTCTGGTGCAAATCATCGATAATTAAATCAAAGACATTGTTAAATTTACAATATTTTTGAAACGCGTCTTCAACAATTTTAACAATTTTAAAGATCACAGAATTTGAATGAGCGAGAGTTTTTTCTTGATCGTTCGAAGCTAATTTTTCTTCAGAAGACGCAGTGAATGCTTTTTTGCAGTTTTCGCATTTCGTATGTTCTAGCATGTATCGGCAAATGGTCCCTGTCGCATAATAGTTAATACAGTCCACAAGTGGATCTGTTGCATCGGCTGCATTGCTATCTTTAAATTCTTTAGAATCTTCAGGGATGTGACAGAAATCACTAAAGTCAGGATCTTCAGAATTAATAACAGTCCTCAGTTTGTCTTTAATTTCTTGGAGTAAATTTCTTTTGTTCGGTTTGTAAATTTCTTTCAGGTGAAATAGGAATGTCAGAGGTTCAATTGGCTTATCATCGATAGGCGAACAATTTCCCTTCTTGGGAGGCTTTAGGATGCTGTAAAAGTACAGGATTTTATATATTTGTTTGAAGGTAGGGGTAGCAGGGTGATCGTTTATTCCACCAGCGAATCGAACTGCTCCAAAAAATCTCTATATTAGGACAAAAGAAAAATTTTTGTAAAATATAATCAATTTCAAATAAGAATTTATTGCCTCGAAAAGATCTATAAAAAATAACTAAAGTATTACTGGCAATTGCCAGTAATACTTGATATTAGAATGAGTACTACTGATACTACTACAACTACTACCACTACTACTACTAATACTACTACTTCTATTTCTAAAGGACGAGTAATGATAATATTGCACGTAATAATTTTTTTGTTTAATACTGCACATGTAAAAATGAGCATATAATTTGTAAATAAAATGATTGTATAAAAATAATATATTCTCAAATCAATTTTTCTTGTTATGGTAAATCATTTCAACACGTCTAATTTTTGTACAATTTTTTTATGCTTAAATAATTTCACACACATACGAAGCTAGCAATGATAATATTTTGTATTTTTAAATGATTTAAATTTGAATAGTAAATCACTATTTGTTTACCTTCAATTTTCCAGTTTCATTTTTCCCATACATCCTATTCCTTACATTTTTAATTAAATGTGGTGTATCAGCGAAGACAAAAATTTTCCGGTTTTCGACGATCGGATGTTCAAAGTAGCATTTTAATTCTGAGAGTTTTCCGGAAACACC
>JAUMHM010000031.1:7853962-7869010 GCA_032362435.1 Melikaiella ostensackeni
TCATAACAGTACCTCGATTATCCCTAAATTCTTACATTTTATTTTAATTATAGATACAGAATGAATCAAATATTGATATCAAAAGTCTTTCCGTGTGAAGTGAGTTCGATTTAATTTTTTTTTAAATCTTGCGTTCAACTGTTAACTTTTTCAATCATGAAATCATTTAGCTTACAATGCGTAATTCTGAAATCTTTTGCATTAAACATTTTCTATTTTAGGTCTTTATTTTTAAAGCGTACATTTGCAATTTAAAGAATTTCAAAATGCAGTTATGAAGACTTAACAAATTAAAAATTAAAAGCGTTTAAAATTGACGATGAAAATTGAACTGTTTCAATTCGAAAGCCTTAGCAGTTGAATAAATGTAAACGTACGATTGAAACCTTATGAGTTATTTTCAATTTTTAAATAATTCTTAATTAACAGATACGTAATTGAACGCTCTTATTCAATTTCAAATCTCATTGAAATATTGTTTAAGTCTAAAATATTCCATTTTTAACCCATTCAATTTGCGCTTTTTTAATTTAAAAAAAATAATTTTTTTTTAGAAAAAAAATCTATCCAATCCCTTCAATACCACAAACTTCATATCACATGACATACTCGTAATGCATTCTAAAGTGAGTTCGATTTGATTTTTTTAAAATGTTCCGTTCAATTGTTAACTTTTTCAATTATGAAATCATTCAGCTTACAATGCGTAATTCTAAAATGTTTTGCAATTTTAATTGTTCCAATTTAAAATTTTTAATTTGTGAGTGAAAGTGTTGAGGCTTGATTTATAAGTAACAATTGAACAATTATTAATTTAAAACGATTTAAAATGAAAATAATTTATCTCCTAATTCAAGAAGTGTTAAGTTTAAGAAAAAATTAAATCGTTCAATTTTTAATGTTTTCAACTTAAAAATGGTTAAGACGATATAATTTTGAACATTTATAAATTTATTGATTCATTCTTTATTTTAGAGCATTGAAAATGATAGCATGGATTTATGTTTTTTCAGCCAGAAATTTTTGAACAATTCAATTTATAAAAGTTAAAAATTTAGAATTTCGCAGTTTAACGGCATTTAATTAAAAATTGTTCAATCGAAATATTTTTCAATCTTTTTGAACCTTCAAAATCTTTGAGAAACTTGCTGAAATTTTTGGAAATTTTAAGAATCCTTGAAATTTTCATGAAATTTCTGAAATCTTTATGAAATCATTGAAATCTTTGCAAAATATTTAAAAACTTTGTTAATTCTTTTGAAATTTTTGTGAAATTTTTGAAATGTTTGTGAAATCTTTTAAAATATTTGAAATATATTAAATCTATGTGAAATTTTTGGAAATCACTTAAATCTTTGTGAAATAGTTAAAAACTTTGTTGGCTCTTTTGAAATCCTTGAAATATTTCTGAAATGTTTAATATCTTTGCAAAATCTTTAAAATCTTCTGAAAGATTTAAAATCTTTGAAATCTTTTGGAATATTTGAAATCTTTGAAATCTTTCTAAAATCTTTAAAATCTTTGAAATCTACTGAAATATTTCGAAATCTATTGGAATCTTTGAAATGTTTGTGAAATTTTTGAAGTCCTTATGAAATTATTGAAATCTTTGTAAAATATGTAAAAACTTTGTTAACTCATTTAAAATCTTTGAAATCTTTCTGAAATCTTTGAAATCTTTGCGAAATCTTTGGAATCTTTGTGAAATTCTTGAAGTCTTCATGAAATTATTAAAATCTTTGTAAAATATTTCAGAACTTTGTTAACTTTATCGAAACCTTTGAAATATTTCTGAAATCTTAAAAATCTTTGTGGAAGCTTTGAAATATTTTGAAACTTTTGAAATCTTTTGGAATCATTGAAATCTTTGCGAAATATTCAAAAACTTTGTTAAATCATTTACAATTTATTGGAACCTTTCTGAAATATTTAAAACCTTTGCGAAGCTTTTGAAATCTTCATATTTCGAAATATTCGAAAACTGTTATATTCATTAAAATCGACTGAAATCTCTCTGAAATCTTGAAAATCTTTGCGGAATCTTTGAAATCTTCCGAAATATTTTGAAATCTTTGATATTTTCTGGCATCTTTAAAATCTTTGTGAAAGTATTTAAGTCGTTGTGAAATTCTTAAAATCGTTGTGAAATGTTTTGAAATTTTTTGAAACTTTTAAAATCTCTCGAAATCTTTTGGTTGGTGTTGAAAGTTTCCATTTTATACGTATAAATTATTGAGCATTTGAATTAAAAATTTCTAAATTAAAAATTTGCTTATCTTCAATTTCGAGACTTTGAAATTCCAAACGGGTTCCACTTTAAGTGCTTCAATTTGTAGTTCAGTTTTGCTTACTTCAAATTAAAATATTTTCAACTTTAAGAGTTCGAATTTTCTAATTTCAATGACCGTGGAAATCTTTTGCGTACCAGGAAAAACCGGAAAATGACCAGGAATTTTTTTCCTCGATTAAAACGGCCACACTGTTATTCGAAAAGAGTTTGAAAAATACTTCAAAAATAAAAATTTGACTTAAAATAAATATGTTTTTGTACTCACAGTGACTTTTATATTTGCCTTTGCAGCGGTCAGTTCATTTCTGAGGGATTCAGTCATGCCTGTAATTGCATATTTACTGGCACAGTACAAACTAACGGGCACCTTAATGCTTTCTGCATAATGTCCAGCAAAACTGAAATTGAAAATTGTCAATTTTAGGATTTAACAAAAATTCCGATTCTTAGTAATTGAATTCTAAAATTAAGAAATTGGCAAACGAATAGAGAAACGTCGATTTCGCGAGTCACTAGAGTGAACAGCGTAATCAGCTGTTCAAAATTCATAAGTCCCGACGCGAAGAAAGAGAAAGAACATCAATGACGTGTGGACATGGTGTTTTTGCAGTCGCCAGCGTCTCTCACATGCAGCCCAATTTTGTGTCCTACTAATTTCTCCGCGTTACCTGTCGGCAAGGTAGTTTTCACTTTGGAAATAAAACTTGGAAAAAAAAAACAACTAGAAGTATAAAACTTATCTCTTCTTGGGTAACGAGATATTGAGCTCTTTGTTTTGCAGAACCGACTTTCGAACGTATCAACTTTCCAAATAAATAAATAAATGTACAATTTGGGGAAAATGTGGAAATTCAGACATTTCTAATTTTACCAAGTTCGACATTTGAGATTTCGAAACTGGTGACTTTTCGCAAAAATTATTTATAAATGCTAAATTTATCGAATGGACAAAAAATATATTTTAAAATAACCCACTTTACCAAATTTAAAATTCCTAAATTCTAAGAGAGGGCTGCTTGCAAATATATTTATAAATTCTATATTTATCCAATGACCAAAAAAAATTTGAAAATGACCCACTTCACCCAATTTGAAATTCCGAAATTGGATTCTTTAAAAATTTATTTCGGAATCATAGATTTATCAATTCGCCAAAAAATAAATTCCAACTTTGGAATTCCAAAAGTTGGTTCTATATACATTTATTTCGAAATTATGCATTTATCAATTCGCCAAATAATAAATTTTTGAAGTCACAAAATTAACCAAATTTGAAATTTAAAAACTGTTTGCAAATTTGTTTATAACTTTTTAATTTATCCAGCGACCAAAAGAAAATTCAAAAATTACCCACTGTGCCAAATTTGAAATTCTAGTATTTAAAAATTGGGCTCTTGCAAATCTATTTCGAAATTATAGATTAATCAGTTCAGCAAATAATACATTTTTGAAGTTACCAAATTTACCAAATTTGAGAATCCAAAATTTCAAAACTGAGTTGTTTGCAAATTCGTTCATAAATATCAAATTAATCCAGTACCAAAAATACGAGGAATGTTCAATAAGTCCTTAGAAAAAGATAGAAAAACATTTTTTTGGGGGGAAATATTTTTATTTCTCAACATAATCTTTTTTCAGCTCTATACATTTTTCCAAATTTTTTATGCCGTCCGAAAAATAGGATTTCGGAAGTTCTTCAAAATAATCATTCGTTTGCGCAATAATCTCCTCGTTGGAAGTGAACCGTCTTCCGCCAAGCCATTTTTTCAAATTTGGGAACAGAAAAAAGTCACTTGGGGCCAAATCTGTTGAATACGGTGGATGTGGCAACAATTCGATTTTTAATTCTATAATTGAGCGCCCCGATTCCAGAACGGGACACAACTCGGTGAAGTTGAGGGGAAATTAGATGGCACATCTTTTTGCCTCTAGAGAAAAAGTTGTATCTATCGTAGTTTTCGAGATAACCATGATAATGATGTTTTTTTTCTGAAGTCGATTTGTAATTAATTTTTGGTCTCTCGCTCGTCGTCACATCTACAGTTCTTGGAATTTTTTATGAAATTTGGAAATACTACTCTCCAAAGTATCCGTAGAACGGTGATATGAGCGAAAAGTTCATATAATTATTTACAACAAAATAAAAAATTGTTTTCTAGGCCATTGCGAATTCAATTTCTCATAATCTTCGATCGCTTCGTTTATCGAGCGAAGTTTGAGCAAATATAAACTTCCTGTGAAGAAGTTGTTCAGAAAACTATAAGGAAGTTTTCTGTGAAAACCTTTTTTCAAAAAACTGAATACGTAAATAATTGCGAAAGTAAAACTTTGAGCGCGCGACTCGTAACAATCCATGCCTATTAGACGGACGGAAGCACTCGCAGTACAGCTAGCGAAGGAATAAAAATATAAACAAAGGAATACCTGGAGTTATACAAGATGACCTTAAAATGTCGTTTTAACTCTTCTAGCATCATAACAGTTGAAGTTTCCGTAAAATTAAATAGATCATTGTGCTTTTCCATACCGCACTATTCACATCGTTCTGCGAGTTAAATAATATTTCGTGAAATTCATAGTGGAAGGAATTCTCTTATTTTTCAAAATGGAAAAAGAATCACAGGATACTCTTCGTGCTAGGAAACGCGCTAGATGTGGAGATAACTGGTCAAAAAATGTTGGGAAAAATGCAGGAATAACGTAAGTGCAATGTGTGAATAATTCTTTCTTAGTTTGACTATTTGAAAACAAATGGAATATATTAAATAAATTCTATAGAATTATTCTTGTAGAATGCATTTGATATAATCCTCACATGAATTGTATGGAAATTCTATAGAATTCTTTCAAAATTCATGGGTAGAAAAATGGACATGGCCTTGGGCCTAAACCGGATCCCTCGAAACGTAAGCAGTCAGGGACGTGTGAACCATTTCCTAATATCACGCCATCTCCGAACGTGAGTTAGAACCTGAGTACACGCGCACTGCGCCTTTATACGCTGCTGGAATTTCACGCTTGGTTGAACACCGTCTCTTGCCCCGACCGCTGAGAAACTGCGGGGGCCAGCAGTCGGCCAGCAGTTCTAGGAAGGCGTAAACCGGACGGGCTTTTATGGGGGTTCGTGTGTGGGCGATTAAAATTTGAAACGCACCGTGATTTGATTGAAAAATGATCAAACTTCACTCATATAATGATATTCAGTACTATATAATTAGGTAAATCTTTTTAATCTCGTTTATTCTATGGTGGAAATCTTAGATTGCCCTTAATAGGGTCCTTTACCTTAATATTCACATACAAAGTTTGGAATATTGCAATTAAGTGGATGTGAAAATGATAAATTTGGTGAAAAGTAGCTTTTTTAGTCATGTGAATATTAATGTCAGGGAAAAACAAAGGCGTCACTAAATTATTTCCATAAAATTTATATTTAGTCTAAAATACCTTATGATTTCCTACAGAAACGAGATCGCTGAACTTGAAAATTAGGAATTGGCAGCTCTTTTAACTTTGATGAAATTTAGTGAATTTATAGACAACTTTGAAGGTGGACTTATTTTTTTAGTTTTTGACATACATATACCTGTATGGTGAATATTTTTCCTGAAACTTATCTCTGGAATGAATAAATTTAGCTATTAAAATTCAAACTCGATTATGAAAAGCCTTTTTCATGCATGTTTGAAAAAAAGCAAAATTGTCGAAAAAATCAAATAAAACAAAAAAAATTTCACGTGAAGTTCTGTTTCGAAAAATCTTATATTTCGTTTTCAAGAGATTTTGGGCACCTAATATTGGGAAAAATGTCGCTAGCTAAATCGCTGATGTGGTCGCGGGGCCGATTAAAAAAAGCTTTGAGATGACCCATATGCGAACGGTAATTGAAAAGTGTAAATTAGATCTCGAATCAAATTACACAAAATAAACCAAAGAACAGAAAATATTCAGAAAAACTTCGCTTTAAAATCTAATGGAGTTGGTTTACAGTTCTAAAATTGGAAACAGAATCGGGATTGTCATAAAATAAAATTCGGGAAAAATAAAAATATTATTCTAAAGTTAGAATCTGATTTTCGGAGTTGGAAACTGTAAAAATGGAAAATACTAAGCGAAAAAGGAAACCTGAAACGAAAAACATAACACATTTTGCTTTCCAGTTAATATTTCAAGTCGCCAAACAAAACAGACGCTCGACCGCAGGAGCAGGTTCGCACCTGCAGCAAGTGTCTCCGCGAGTATTACGCAAGATCACGTGGCGCATATCATTAACAAAGCATTGATGAGTGAAAATAATAGTATATCGTGCGACAAATGGCCGAAGTAGGTGATTCAAGATTAGTGTGAAGTTTGCTGCCGGAGCGCAGAGAAGGTAGCATTCACAAGAGTCGAGAATCACCTATGCGCATTTGCCACACATAATATTTTTGGAAAAAAACTGAGTGCAAAGTATGCCAATAACTGTCCGATTTTATTCGCACACGGTTTGGTGTGCGCGAATAAATTCTGCCATAACATTTGAGAGAATCAAGCACTCCGTGCACGCTGCGCATACACGAGCAACCGAAATTCTCACGCAGTTGTTTTAAAAACATATTTTCGAATAGCCGACTGATTGAAAACTCAATTAAAACATTTTGACTGAAATTTAGTTTCCAGAATTGAGAAAGCTAAGGAAATTAGGTCATACTCGACAGTCGAAACTCAAAATAACGATCAAGTCCCACACAATAACCTTCCTCAACACCCATTAGGACCGTCAGGAACAACAAAAAGTCAGTTCAATTTGACCTAAAAGAAAGGTCAGAAGAACCTCGCAGTTCATCCTAGAATATTATTGAAGCTCGTACTAGAAGAAAAGAAAGCAATTCAAGATTACAAAATACTGATGACAGCGAACTTTTAGAAGGTAAAAATAACTCGGCTCAAAGCCGACCTTGCAGATGGTCAGCAAAACGAGAAAGGTCAAACAGACATTCGCGAACTCATATAAATAATCAAGCAGCCATTCTTTTTGTATCATATGCGACATTTATACACTTGTAACAAGAATATCTCGCAATCTAAAACTATTTCGAAATTCCTTTAGAATTTGCATCACTCGCAACCTCGCTCGCAACTAGAGCCATTTCATTCATGACAAATATTATTGTATAGTTGATTACTGTTTTCTTGAAAAAGTCACTTAAGAGGGACAAGAAAGTCGCATCCAATACACCCACTGAAGTGACTGTTGCAAGAAAACTATAATAAACCACACAATAATATTCGTCATGAACTAAATGGCTCTAGTTGCAAGTCATGCACACTCTAAAGGATTTTCGAAGTATTTTCAAATTGCGAGATATTCTTGGTACAAGTGTATAAATGTCCCATATTATAGAAAAAGAATAGCTGCAAGATTCTGATTACGAACCCGAAAATGATATTAAAATAACGAAACGACTTCAGCAACTTATTTTCCTTTCGGTATGATAGAAACTCTTTCTCAAATAATGAGCAACTGGCCAATTAAATTTCGTAATAATAAAGAATTTCTTAGAAGAATTAAAAAGATTTGAAAGAGGCTACTGAATGCGCATTATTGATCGAAGACACTAACGACTAGTGTTCAATAAATATGTAAAACTTCTTGGAAAACATTATTAGACTGTTATATTTTCTCTGGCTTCCACCTTTTATCAGATCGAGATAAACCATTGAATGGCTTCAAATGTTCATTCAGCATAAAAAAAATCAGCATTCATTTCAATAAAAAATATACCTGAAATAGCATGGCGACGTTTCGGTCAAATTTTTGGTCAAAAAGCCTTCCGGTAAAAATCCTAAAACAGCAATCATATAATTTATATAGCATCAATATAATAAATCAAAATATAAAAAGGTTTCAAATGAAGAGACAAATTTCTAATACAGAAATTATATTGAAAAATACTTACAAACGATATGAAATTCAAAAAGTCGTGTATAAATAAAACAAATGAGGTTATGTCGAGCCTTAGTTATGGATTCAATCTAAGAATAAATTACCAATTTAAGAATATTGCATTGAAAAATTCCGTCATTTTTTTGGGAATTAGGGTTAAGGACGGACATATATATATATATTTAAATCACATTCTTAGAACCAAAAATAATTGGACATTTAAATAAGAAGACAACACATAATCAGAATAAATCAAAGAACGCAAGTCATCTCCGAAAGCAAGAGTTCTGAAAGGTACTAAATTAAGTTGGGTGTTTTTGAAGTGATCAATTTATACTTATGGCGCCAAAAACGCTGAATCCAAGAATCATTACCACGTCGCCAAAAATATTTCATTGAAAATTGGAAAACAAATTAATAAAAATATTCATTGATTTAAACTAAATTATTATAATTTGAAGGAAGTCTAGAATTTGTATATCTAATCGCTGTCATAATTGTCTACCTGTTTGTCCAATATAACAGGCTTCACACTTTCAACATTTTACTTCATAATTTACTCCAGTTATTCTTAATCTTGGTAACAGATCTTTGATGCTTCTAAATAATTATGAAGTTCTTTCTTTTTAAGGGCATATGCATAAATTTAACTTTGTATTTTCTGAGTAAGTTGGTGATTTTATTAGAAAGACCAGAAACATAAGGACAAACAGTCAAACAAGCATACTTTCAATTCTTTTTTGTTTAGATCCCATGTTGTAAATCAAGTATATTCTTGTTTTTATCAACTGGCTGACCAAGGATACTGGGTAACCATTGTTAAATAAGATGTAATTTAGAAATTTTAAGTTATTTTCCCTGAATTCTGAATAGGATAGTTCTATAGCACGATCAATCAAACAAAATGTCATACCTTTTTTGTGGGTCCAAGGATGTTCAGAATTAGAAACTGAAATATCTACCAGACCAAGTAGGCTTCTGATACCAGTTGGTGGGTAAATTGTCATTTGAGGTCATGATGACAGAGATATCCAGAAAATTAATGTTTTGTTTTTCTCTGATTCTATGGTGAATTGATTTTTAGAATAGAAAGAATTAAATGTTTGTAGTGCCAAGACCATAAAACATTTAGGAATGATTGAAAGCACGTCATCCGTGCAACCAATCAAAAATAGAGCTAATGAGAAAAAGAATCGTCGAAGAGCCATGGACCGTGATTGTTGCGGATATCATGGGACCATTACCCATGTCTGAAGAGAGAGAAGACCAATATTTGTTAGTTGTTGTAGATATTTTTACGAAACGGATTGATATAATTCCAATTGAGAAAGGGAACGGAATTACTATAGAGTCAGAATTCAAAACGTGTCATATCGCGCTGGGGAACCATGCGGATTTTCCATACCGATAACGCCACAGAATTCGTGAACAAAACCTTCAGAGAATTAACGTATAAATTCGAGATACGATACAAAAAAACGCCAAAATATTACTCCCAGACAAATCCAACAAAGCGTTGAAATAAGATATTAAAAAAAATTATTAAAACTTATATAGATAACGACCATTCCGCCGAAGACCAACACATAGATGATTTACAATTTACAATCAATACAAAAAAAAACTCGTCAACCCAATTGACCCAAGCGTTCTTAAACTAAGGTCGAAAATTGCAACCTGTTCAGTCGCTCAGAAGCGACTTGAAAAATGATAGGGATATAGAATTGCAGAATGTAGACAAATGGATGGACAGACTGAGGAGGTTGCAAAAAATAAAAGAAGAGGTCCAGAAAAGTTCAGATCAGACAAACGATGAATAGGCCAGTAGTTATAATTTAAGGAGAAGACCGATTAAATATGAAATATGTGAGAGTTTTGAAAGTAGTAAACAAACTGCCAAATAAGGCAGATAAGAAGGAAGGTAAACTTTATGCTCAATATGAAGATCCATTTATCAATAAGAAAAAGGTTTCCTCAAGTATTAACGAATCAAAAAACCTCAAAGGAAAAAGTATAAGAAAATATAATATTAAAGACTTCAGGTTAAAAGAGCTAGATCTAAATAATAGAGAAATGGCAATGGGTCAATAGCACTAATATAAAAATTGACTCGAAGAAAAACTTACATTCGATACATTTATCGTATATGTATCGTATTGCAGTACTTGGTGGATAACAATTGGTTTTTGCATTTGTAAGCGGTTTCTAAGTAGGAAGAATATCTGCATTTTTGTCAATTAAGACTTTTTCTTAAGAGTTCGTACTTGGTTTTAGTCAATTTCAAATCAACAAAAAGTGCTTGAGCCTCGCCAGTAGTAGAAGGGATTGAAGAAAAAGAACATAACCTATAAACACATAGTTTGTGAGAACGACTGTGCTCTCAACAAAGAAAGAAAACCAAGACACTAAAAAATATGTGTAAGAATTTAGGAAGATTATAAGATTACGTCTACAAATATTCGTAACAGTACGAGGAATACAGAAAGTGAAATCCTGAAATCACGTTAAGAGATACTAAATCCAAGTGATCGCAAACGAGAATGCATAAGAGTAAAACCGAAAAGGCGAGAATGCAGAATAAGTGAGTACCGATATAAGTTAGTGTCTGCGGTGCCGAAATTCATTTTTTTCAGGATGTAAATATATCACATACAGTATAGACGATATCAGTAAAACAGAAAGTGTTTTATTAGGATAGGTTTGATTATCATAATTATATCTCCACATGTGAAATACTTGTCAAAATCTTATATTATATACCGTGTACGGCTACGATAATTATATTATTAACAACAATAAAAATAATACATCGTTATCAAATTATTTTAAAAAAGTTTGAAAATTTCTTATTATCAGTTGATTGCGCTAAAAGAACAAAGTTTGAATGTTGAAAAGTAGCCAAATATTGCATTTGTTAATTAAATTTTTTTAAACAATTATGAAATGTTAAAAATTCATAGCAAGAAGTCATTGCTAAATAACTGGCTGTTAAGTCCGTGAAAAAAGTGGAATTTTATTCATAAATACATGACATGATAAAAATTTGTTTGAAAAATCGTTTTTCACAATTAAAATTATTTATTTTTATCAAAATGTCGTTCAAAATTTTGAAGTTAGTTATTTACAGTTGATTGCGTCGAAAGACTCAAGTTTGTCCGTCCAAAATAACCAAATAGTGCATTTGTTAATCAATATTGTTTGAAAAATTATACATTTTTATTGGATGAACAAATATGATGCTTAGGTTTCATCTCCAGGTAATATATGATCGATTTCATAGAATTTTTTTTATTTATTCCATAATAAATACCTGACATGGATAATTGTTTATAAAAACTTGCTTGTAAAGTAAGAAATTATTTATGAACATTCATGGATTCAACCAAAAAACTCTTTTTGTCCATAAATTGTTCAAATTTATTGCGAATCAAGTGACGAATCGCTGCCAATCCCGACGAAACCATTCTCATTCACTTATTTATTTATAACAAAATCAATACATTTTTAAACATTTGCGTTGTTATTGAACGTCTTTCTTCATAGCTGCTTCATATTCTTTAGGTATTTTTGAATGAATCCACGTATTTGTTAAAGACCGGTACACTTCAAAAGTCAAAATTTTTTTTTATTCTTGCTATTGAATAAAAAATTTTGTTTTTCAAAAATCTGCCATGACAGTTCGATGCAAAATTTTATTAGGTTTCATTAAATCAGTAGTCAAAATCAGGAATTTACTGTTCAAAAAGGTCTACAGCCTTCAGTTTTCATCCGATTTATAATTTAATTTTTAAGTTACAGTTTAATACATTTTTGAGAGATCTATGAGACGTGATCTCCAAATTTGTCTTTGTTTATATTTATTTATTTAACGCAAAGTGTGGTAAAAATAGCAATTTTGCAGTTTTTGTTTCTTCTTCTCTTCAAAAACGATTTTCACATATCACAAACGTCTCAGATCTATGCGGGGCACTCCCAGGATACGAATAATTTGCATTATAATCAACTTAATTCTTGTGAAGAAATTAAGTCAACAAATAAACAGCGGAGAGGTTTTATAGACAACAAAATTTTTTTGGACTTAAATCGCTACATTTTGTGTTTAGCGCAACATTGAATGGTAAACATGTATGAAATATATGAAATTATTATTGTTCTGAACAATTATCATAAAAAAATGAATAGATTTTCAGTTTTCTGCGAATTTCACCTCTTTTTTTCAGTTTAATTGCTTAATATGCTCATAGAAGTTGCAAATCATTATCATCAGTTGTCAAAATATGCTAACAATTATTTTTATAAGCAAACTGGATGAACAAAACAAAATGTTTGTCATTTTTGCGCAGAAGCTTTGGTTTTTTCACGTGCGCCTGACTCTAAGTTCGTTAACTGAGAGGCCAAATTACAAGAAATTGATGAGTATTAACAACTGTCCCTTTTTATAAACAAACTGGATAGACAGAAACAAAATTTTTGCATTTTCGCGCAGAATCTTCCATTCTTTCATGCGAGTCTGCCTCTAAATGCATTAGAGGGAGGTTGAACTACAGAACATTGTTAATCGATAAAAATTGCCATTGTTATGAACAAAATTTATATAAAATAGCACGTTTTTATGTCTGGAATTTAAATCCTTAATTTTTATAAACAAGTATAATAAACAAAAGCCCATTCTTGATACTGCGTTAACATTTCAGGGTGAAAAAGTATTTTTGTTCAGCTTCTTCACTTTAAAATGAATATATAAAGTCAGATCTCTACGAATATTTCATTCAAATTAAAGTTCTATATTTGCATTAGGAATTTTAATAAACAAAAACCATTTTCCGAAGTAATGTAAAAAAATTCTACGAAAAAGTCATGGAGTTATGTCTTGATATTAGTAAGTCGCACAGAACTCTTTTGGAAATTTTGAAAGTACACCAAACTCACGGTTCAACCAAATGTGAAACATCAGCAGCGTATAGACAAAGGCGCAGTGCGCGGGTACTCACGTTCGTACTCACTTTCAGAGATTGCGTAATATTAGGAAATGTTTCTTACGGCCCTGACTGTTTACGTTTGAATAACCGTGTGAAGTTAGCCCCGCGAAGTTCACATTTTTCCAACTTTCTTTTTGCATACGTTTGTACTGTTTGTGCATCCAATATTTTCATTTGTACCCTCTTGGTTACGAAATTAGGGGTAAAATTAATTTCGGGGGCTAACTTCACGTATCCCCCCGAAGTTTAAATTTTTCAAATATTCTTTATGCATACGTTTGTACGTCGTTTGTACCGTCTGTACATCTAGTATTTTCGTTTGTACCCCCTTGGCTACCAAACTAGGAGCGAATCAAAATACCGTGTCAGCCCCCCAAAGTTCACATTTTTCAAATTTCATTTTTGCATACGATTCAACGTCGTTTGTACATTCAATATTTTCGTTTTTACCCACTTGGTTACCAAACTAGGGGCAAATTAAAATTTCGTGTCATCCCCCGACGTTTAAATTTTTCAAATTTTCTTTTTGCATACGTTTGTGCGTCGTTTGTACTGTTTTTTCATTCAATATTTCCGTTTGTACCCCCTTGGTTTTCAAACTAGTGGCAAATTAAGATTCCGTGTCAGCCCCCCGAAGTTTAAGTTTTTCAAATTTTCTTTTCGCATACGTTTGTACGTCGTTCGTACTGTTTGTGCATTCAATATTTCCGTGCGTATCCCCTTGATTACCAAACTAGGGACAAATCAAAGTTTCGTGACATCCCCACGAAGTTTAAATTCTTCACAAATTTCTTTATATATAAGTTTGTACGTCATTTGTACTACTTCTACATTCAATATTTTCGTTTGTACCCTCTTGGTTACCAAAGTGGGGGCAAATAAATGTTCCGTGTCAGTACCCCGAAGTTTAAATTTTTCAAAATTTCTTGTTGCATACTTTGTACGTCGTTTGTACTGTTTGTACATTCGAAATTTTTGTTTGTACCTCCTTGGTTACCAAACTAGGGGCAAATCAAAATTTCGTACCATCCCCCCGAAGGTAAGATTTGTCAAATTCTCTTCTTGTATACGTTTGTACGTCGTTTTTACTGTTTGTACATTTGATATTTTTGTTTGTACTCCCTTGGTACCAAACTAGGGGCAGTTCAAAATTTCGTGTCATCCCCCCCCCCCCGAAGTTTAGATTTTTAAAATTTTCTTCTTGCATACGTTTGTACGTCGTTTGTGCTGTTTGTGCATTCGATATTTTCGATTGTTTGACCTCAGTCACCAAACTCGAGTCAAATCAAAATTCCATGTCAGCCCCCGAAGTTTAAATTTTTCAAATTTTCTTTTTGCATTCGTTTGTACGTCATTTATACTGTTTGTACATTCAACATTTCCGTTTTTACCCCCTTAGTTACCAAACTTGGGGCAAATCAAAATTTTGTGTCATCCCCCCGAAATTCTAATTTTTCAAATTTTCTTCTTGCATACGTTTGTAGGTCGTTTGCACCGTTTGTACATTCGATATTTTTGTTTGTACCTCCTTGGTTACCAAACTAGGGGCAAATAAAAATTTTGTATCATCCCCTTGAAGTTTAGATTTTTCAAATTTTCTTCTTGCATACGTTTGTACGTCGGTTGTACTGTTTGTACATTCAATATTTTCGTTTTGACCCCCTTGGTTACCAAACTATGGGCAAATCAAAATTCCGTGTCAGCCCCCCGAAGTTTAAATTTTTCAAATTTTTTTTTTGCATACATTTGTACGTCATTTGTACTGTTTGTTCATTCAATATTTTCGTTTGTACTCCCTTGTTCACCAAACTAGGGGCAAATTAAAATTCCGTGTCACCCCCCCCCCGAAGTTT
>JAUMHM010000031.1:7891188-7906216 GCA_032362435.1 Melikaiella ostensackeni
CGTATACGAAAAGTAGGGGCCCCTACCCAAATGAGTGGGTGAATTCCCAAAAGGTTGGGTGGGTGGAGGTGGTTGGGTGGTGGATAATATCATAAAATGCAGATTTCAAGCAGAATAAAACTGTAAACAATATAATATGATGAGTAAATGTAAAGAAAAACGGTTTCTTATAAGCAACTGGCCGCCCGATTTCATGCTTGCAATATTCACGCCAAATCAGTGTAACTGTACAATTTTCAGCAAACTTACTCCGAAAGTAGTACCTTGTACATTAAACGACAATATACAAGCTCTCTGTATAAACGGGTAGGTTACACAACATGTAAGATATCAATAACATGTGTCGCTCAATTTCCTTTGAAAAATACCAGATTTATTAGCATTACACACAAACTTTGCACTTCTGCAATAACCGGTTATAAAAGTCTAGCGCTCCGTTTTGTTGACCCTGAGAGCTTGTAAAAAATGTTTCAAATTTTAATTCTTCAAACATAGTTTTAAATATAAAATTTAATTGCACAGCTCCTTTTCCTCATAAGAAAACATATATCATGTATATTTGTTGAAGCAGTTTATAATTAAATTCGGAAATGCTCCATTCACGCAATAAAACTTTTCTGCCGTTATATATCAAAATATTGGTAATCTTTGTGAAATCTTCTGGGAATCTTCGAAATCTCGTTTACTGTAAATTTTTGGAAATCTTCGAAATCTTTGAAATCTTTTGAAAGTTTTCAAATCTTTGGAAATGTTCTAAACCTTCGTGAAATCTTTTAAATCTAGCGTACATGCCTTTTTCAAATCTCTAAAATCCTTGCAATCATAATGAAATGTTTTTGGTTGAAACGTCAAGTATTATCGTCAAAACTTTAACTATTTGGTAGAAAATTAACTTTCCGTTGAAGAATCATATTTTTTGGTTGTTATTTATTAGCAGCAAAAATTTATCAAATCACTTTTAGCTCGCTAAGCAAAAATAAAACTTTCTGCCTCTTGCACTTTTTTTGTGGGATAAGCCATTCGCAAGTAACAGTGTTATAAACAAATGATTTTTTAGCAAAATTGACATATGTGCACAGTTATAATTCAGAATATATTGCTGAGAAAAATCTGAAACTTGTACATTGTCTATATTGATTTTAAGTCTCTTAAAAACAAAAAAAGTATCCCGATCTGATTCGAAATATTGACTAATTCGATTGTAGAAAACGTATAATTGCTCAGGGAAGAAATATGAATTTACATGCGGCATATGAAGCGTTAATCAAAAGAATTTTACAGAAAGGGAGACGTTATAAATAGAAAAGTTTAATAAAAGAACGCAATTGTTTAATTATTTTAACCATATTGAAACCATACAAGAAGCATGTTGTGAAACTTGCAAATATACAAGTAGGCATTTAGAATTTACTGCGTCAAAATAGAAAAATAATAATTATTTACACACTTAATTTACCTTTCCTTACTTTATTTAATGGAAAAACGCGATTATCTAAGATTCTCATTTTCATTAAAGCATTAAGAAGGCAATATTGTGACACGTGTAAATAGGCTTCGTCATCTCCACCAACATATGGTATAAACAAGTTATTGCGTCAGAGTGGAAAAATTACAATTATTTGCAAAGTTAGTCTATTTTACCTTGCTTTATTGACGTTAAAAAACAATTCCTGTAAGGGACCGTCCGTAAACTACGGTACCAATTGTGGGCTTTTTTTTACACCCCGTCCCCCTTCCTTGAAAACTGTGGTTTAGTCTCCCCTCCCCCCCAGAAAAAAGTAACGTTGCCGTTGGCTAAACACGAACTTCACGTTCATTCTTCGTTTTTTCTTGTTTCTAGTGACTTTAGTTTATGAAACGCTCCACATTCCTGAGATTTCAAGTTGAAATATTGCTTTTTCAAGAAAATACTCGAATTTTAAACCAAAAAAGATTCATTTCCTTCCAAATGAGATAGATATTCAACCCCAAAAGACGAAATTTCATCCAAGAAAAATGACTTTCCTGCCATAAAAGGTGAATTTCCAATCTAAGAGGACGAATTTCCGACTCAAAAAGATGATTTTAACAAAAGACCTGAATGTTTGACCTACAAAGATGAATTTTGGACAAAAAAATTAACTTTCAATCAAGAAAGACGAATTTTCAACAAAATACTTGAATTTTCAACTAAAAAGATTATTCTAAACGAAAAAGATCATTTTTCTACCCCAAAAGGCGAATTTTCAGAAAGATAATGGATTTTCTACCAAATAGTTGAATTTTCAATTTATAAAGAATTAATTTTCAACCAATATGTAATTGAATAGATAAATTTTCAGATAAAAAATTTAATTTTTAACCAAATAGAAAACGAGTTTTCAACAAAATAGTTGAATTTTCAACCAAAGAGGTGACTTTAGAAAAAAATGAATTTTTAAGAATGTAGTTTAACTTTCAACGAAATGGTTGAGTTTTCAACAGAAAATGATGAAAAATATGATTTTTCAGCGAAAAGTTCATTTTCTACGAAAAAGTTGAGTTTTCAAATGAATAGTTCAATTTTAATCAAGAACTTAATTTTCTACCATAATAGTTCAAGTTTCAACAGAAAGTTGAAGGTTTTACCTACAAAGATGAATTTTCAACGGAAAAGTTAACTTCTAATCAAAAAAGACGGATCGAAGAAAAATTGAATCCTCAACTAAAAACATTATTTTCAACGAAAAAAGATTAATTTTCTACCCCAAAAATAGAATTCAATAAATGGATTTTTCACCAAATAGTTGATTTTTCAACTTATAAAGAACAAATTTCCAACCAAAAGTGGTATAGATAAATTTTCAGATGAAGAATTTATCTTCAGTCAAACAAAAAGCGAGTTTTCAAGAACATAGTTAAATTTTTAACCAAAGAGGTGAATCTTGAAGAAAGAGAATTTTCAACAACGTAGTTTAACTTTCAACCAAATGGTTGAATTTTCAATCAAAAAGACGAATTATCTATAAAATAGTGAAACTTTCAACTCAAAAACATGATTTTTCAACGAAAAAAAAGACTATGAAAAAAGAATGGATTTTCTACGGAGTACTTGATTCTTCAATTTATAAAAAATAATTTTCCAACCAAAAATGGAATAGATCAATTTTACGATAAAAACTTAATCTTGAACCAAATAAAAACGAATTTTCAACAAAATTGTCGAATCTTTAAGTTAAAAAGACGAATCATCTACAATAGAGTGAAATTTTCAACTGAAAAAATATGATTTTTTAACGAAAAGTTAATTTTCTACCAAATAGTCAATTTTTCAAATAAACAGTCCAATTTTTAACCAAGGAGTTGAATTTTCACTATAATAATTGATGTTTCAACCAAAAACATTTCATAATGATTGCAGAGATTTTAAAGATTTGAAAAAGGCATGCACACCAGATTTAAAAGATTTCACGAAGGTTTAGAACATTTCCAAGGATTTGAAAACTTTCAAAAGATTTCAAAGATTTCGAAGATTTCCAAAATGGTACAGTAAACCAGATTTCAAAGATTTTGAACCATTTCCAAGATTTTTAACGATTTTAAATATTTCAATAATTTCAAACGAATATGAAAGATTTCACAAATATTTCAAGATCTTCAACTATTTCAAAAGATTTCAACAAATTCGCGAAGATTTTACAAGATTTCAATAACTCCAAATGAACTTAAAGATTCCCCAAACAAAGATGAAACAAAGGTTTCACAAATATTTTTAGCATTTCACAAATATTTCAGATTTCAAGGCATTTAAACGTCTCGAGGATTTCAAAAATTTTACAAAAATTTCAAAAATAATTCACAGAAATGTAGAGATTTCACAAAGATTTTTAGTACTTCAAGAGATATCAACGAATTCACAAAGATTTCAAAAGATTTCAAAGATCTCACAAAGCTTTTAAGGATTTCAAAAACAACTAATGTGAGTAAAAAATACGAATTTATTTATGGTTTTTCTTTCTTGCAAAATTGTTAGCCAATAAAAAATGAAATGGCTCATTTGTCACATCTATAACTGACGGTTATTTCATTATTTGATGTAAAGTAAGGAAACCTGGAAAAACTTGACCTCTTGACCTGGAAAACCTAGGAAAGACCTTCAATTTCGTTCCTAAGAATCACTGAATACCCTGAATGTACAAGTTTCATATTTTTCTGAATAATACATTCTGAGATACAAGTGTGCACATACTATATCTCAATTTTGTTAAAAAGTCATTTTTTTTATAACAGTGTTCATTGCGAACGGTTAATCCTACCAAAAAAGTGCAAGAGGCAAAAAAGTGTTCTTTTTGCTCAGCGAGCTGGAAGTGATATTATACATTTTTGTTGCCAATAAATAATTAACTTGTTTAACAAAAATTGTTTACACAAAAACTGACCAAGATTTCGAAAACGTAACTGAGATATTCGTAATTAGGGAACTTCTTTTGACCTTCTGAACAAAAGTTATCTCGGGAATCTATTAGTGCATACGGCAGAGTTACTGACGCCTGTATTGATTACAAAGATCTGTGTTGACTCAAGAAATGAGGGGGGTAAACTCTCGCCTTTTACGTAAACGCTCTAGTATTTGTAATGTTTTGTAATTGTATACCATTTTCTTAATTATGCGTGAATGGAGCATTTCCGAATGTAATTATAAACTGCTCGTAAGAAATGCAGCATTCGCCTGAAAGTAACATTGTGAAGGTAAACATCCGTGGTAAGATGATTGATAGTTATTGTTTTGAACAAAATCACGTACAACTGTACATAGCCTACAGTCAAATTAGCTAAAAGAATATTATAATATTGCATGCATGAAGTCGGGGGGCGAAATGCCTAAAAGAAACCGTTTTTCTTCACATTTACTTATGATATTATATTGTTTACAGTTTCATCCTACTTAAAATCTGCATCTCTTGATATTATCCACCCCCAAATACCTCCACCCACCCAACCTTTTTGAAAATCCCCCACTTATTTGGGGAGGGGCTCATACTTTTCGTATACGGTGTGTTCGCCCCTGAACGCATTTATGTTGGTCACGATGGGCGTTTCATTACCTGCAAACTTGAGTCATAATGGATTTCGTTTTTCCCTTTTCTCGCTAGGGTCGCCCAACGGAAACTTTTGCTCGAAAACTGCCCTACTTGCTCCCTGCTTCGCTAAATAGTAGAACACATTAATACAACGATCTCATCGAAGCGTATTTTTTTTCAATTCTTACATAAAAAATAGATTTTTTTCGAGAAAAGCGGCCTGTACCGGGGGTCTCCATACTCTTCAGATTATTTATACAAAAAGTGGACAAAATGACTTCACCATTCGGCCTGAATCTTATGAATCCGATTTACACTCGATTTCCAGGGCCTTCAAGCTATTTTTCAGGAACATTTCGCTTGTCCCACTACACAGGCGAATGCAACTTTTTTTGGTCCTAATATGTAGTGCAGAATTTGAGCAACCGAAATTAGAACTTGTGCAATACCGGAAGTACCTGCTTTTTCAAAAAACACTGGTGAGGCCAGCGAAGTACATCGCTGGCCCCGACGTTATCCCAAACCAACTATACCTGTATATGGGCTCAATCTGATGCCCAGGAAGTTGGAAACGCCAACTTCAAATTTCGAAAAAATGGAAATTGTGCTAGATTTGTGCTCTCTTGTGCCGTAAATTTTTTTCCGAAAAAATGAAAATTTGAGCCCAAAAACCAAAAAAACGTTTTTTATAGCAGCCTTGCCAATTGGTTTTTTCGAAGCAATGAAAATTGTGCTGAATTGTGCTAGATTTGTGCTCTATTTTGCCGTAAATTTTTTTTTGGAAAAATGAAAATTTGAGCCCAAAAATTAAAAAAACATAATTATGTCAGCCGCGTCATTTTGTCTTTTTGACAAAAGAAAATTTGTGCTAGGAACCAACAGCTACGCATACTTCTGTGTAGCAAATCAGAAATCAAAATATTGAATAATTTTCGAAAAAAAGGGACTGAAAAAAAACTAAAAAAAAACTATAAAAAAATAATTAATTTCAGAATTTTGAAAAACGAAAACTTGTGATGAGTTGTGCTCGGCTAGCACAATAATTATCTGAAATGAAAAATTGCATTTAAATTAATATTTTCCTAAAAACGCAATATTTTTGAAGTTGAAATAAATTCTTGATCCAAAATTTTGAAAAATGCGAATTTCTAAAATCTGAAACTTGTGCTGGGTTGTGCTAGGCTAGCACAATAATTATCTCTCTTGACAGATTGCACTCAAATTCATATTTTCCGAAAAAAATGCAATTTTTTTGAACTTGGAACAAATTTTGACCCAAAATTTTGAAAAATACGAATTTGTGAAATCTGAAACTTGTTCTGAGTTGTGCTAGGCTAGCACAATAATTAAGTCTGAAGACAAATTGCACTAAAATTAATATTTTTCAAAAAAATGCAAGTTTTTTGAACTTGGAACAAATTTTTGACCCAAAATTTTCAAAAATACGAATTTCTGAAATATGAAACTTGTTCTGAGTTTTGGTAAGCTAGCACAATAATTATGTCTATTGACGAATCGCACTCAAATTCATATTTTTCAAAGAAATGCAATTTTTTTCAACTTGGAATAAATTTTTGACCCAAAATTTTCGAAAACACGAATTTTCAAAATCTGAGACTTGTGCTGGGTTGTGCTAGGCTAGCACAATAATTATCTCTTCTGACCAAATGCACTAAAATTCATATTTTCCAAAAAAATGCATTTTTTTTTAACTTGGAACAAATTTTTGACCTATAATTTTCAAAACTACGATTTTCTAAAATCTAAGACTTGTGCTGAGTTGTGCTACGCTAGCACAATTATTATCTCTAAAGACAAATTGCACTAAAATTAATATTTTCCAAAAAAATGCAATTTTTTTTAACTTGCAAATTTTTGTATCCAAAATTCACAAAAATGTGAATTTTGAAAAGCTGAATCTTGTTAGGCGAGCATACGAATGTTTCCGGTTTATGAAATACTGTATTGCCCATATATTTCAAACTTTTGGGTCAAAAATTTGTTCCAAGTTCAAAAAAATTGCATTTTTTTTGAAAATATTAATGTGAGTGCAATTCGTCAAGAGAGGTAGTTATTGTGCTAGCCTAGCATAACCCAGCACAAGTCTTAGATTTTGAAAATTCGTATTTTCGAAAATTTTGGGTCAAAAATTTATTCCAAGTTCAAAAAAATTGCATTTCTTCGAAAAATATGAATTTGAGTGCGATTTGTCAATGGAGTTAATTATTGTGCTAGCTTACCAAAACTCAACACAAGTTTCAGATTTCATAAATTCGTATTTTTGAAAATTTTGGGTAAAAAATTTGTTCCAAGTTCAAAAAAATTGTATTTTTTTGGAAAATATAAATTTCAGTGCAATTTGTCTCTAGAAGTAATTATTGTTCTAGCCTAGTACAACTCAGAACAAGTTTCAGATTTTACAAATTCGTATTTTTCAAAATTTTGGGTCAAAACTTTATTCCAAGTTCAAAAAAATTGCATTTTTTTGGAAAATATGAATTTCGCTGCAATTTGTCAAGAGAGATAATTATTGTGCTAGCCTAGCAGAACTCACCAAAAGAATCAGATTTTGAAAATTCGTGTTTTCGAAATTTTTGGATAAAAAATTTATACCAAGCTCGAAAAAATTGCATTTTTTTGAAAAACATGAATTTGAGTGCAATTGTTCAATAGAGGTAAATATTGTGCTAGTTTAGCACAACTCAGCACAAGCCTCAGATTGCAGAAATTCGTATTTTTGCAAATTTTGGGTCAAAAATTTATTCCAAGTTCGAAAAATTGCATTTTTTGAAAAATATGAATTTGAGTACAATTTTGTCAGGGAAGATAATAATTATTGTGCTAGCCTAGCACAACTCAGCACAAGTCGCAGATTTTATAAATTCGTATTTTTGAAAATTTTGGGTTAAAAATTTTTTCCAAGTTCAAAAAAATTGCATTTTTTCGGAAAATATTAATTCAAGTGCAATTTGTTTCGAGAGGTAATTATTGTGCTAGCCAAGCTCAACTCAGAACAAGTTTCATATTTTAGAAATTCGTATTTTTCAAAATTTTGGGTCAAAACTTTTTTCCGAGTTAAAAAAATTGCATTTTTTGGAAAATATTAATTTTAGTGCGATTTATCTTTAGAGGTAATTATTGTGCTAGCCTATCACAACTCAGAACAAGTTTCAGATTTTAAAAATTCGTATTTTTCAAAATTTTGTGTCAAAATTTGTTCCAAGTTCAAAAAAGTTGCAGTTTTTTGGAAAATATGAAGTTGAGTACAATTTGTTAGGAAAGATAATTATTGTGCTAGCCTTGTACAACTCAGCAAAAGTCTCAGATTTTAGAAATAAGTATTTTTGAAAATTTGGGGCAAGAATTTGTTCCAAGTTCAAAAAATTGCATTTTTCGGAAAATAATAATTTAAGTGCAATTTGTCTTAAGAGGTAATTATTGTGCTAGCCCGACACAACTCAGAACAAGTTTCCTATTTTAGAAATTCGTATTTTTGAAAATTTTGGGACAAAAATTTGTTCCAAGTTCAAAAAAATTGCATTTTTTGGAAAATATGAATTTGAGTGCAATTTGTCAAGAGAGATAATTATTGTGCTAGCCTAGCACAACCCAGCACAAGTTTCAGATTTTAGAAATTCGTATTTTTCAAAATTTTGGGTCAAGAATTTATTTCAACTTCAAAAATATTGCGTTTTTTGGAAAATATTAATTTGAGTGCAATTTTTCATTTCAGATAATTATTGTGCTAGCCTAGCACAACTCATCACAAGTTTCCGTTTTTCGAAATTCTGAAATTAATCATTTTTTTTTAGTTTTCTTTCAGTCCCTTTTTTTCAAAAATTATTCAATATTTTGGTTTCTGATTTGCTACACAGTAGTATGCGTAGTTGTTGGTTCCTAGCACAAATTTTCTTTTGTCAAAAAGACAAAATGTCGCGGCTGATATAATTATGTTTTTTCAATTTTTTGGCTCAAATTTTCATTTTTTCAAAAAAAATTTACGGCAAAATAGAGCACAAATCTAGCACAATTCAGAAAAATTTTCATTTCTTCGAAAAAACCAATTGGCAAGGCTGCCATAAAAAACGTTTTTTTTATTTTTGGGCTCAAATTTTCATTTTTTCGGAAAAAAATTTACGGCACAAGAGAGCACAAATCCTAGCACAATTCAGCACAATTTTCATTTCTTCGAAAAAACCAATTGGCAAGGCTGACATAAAAAAAGTTTTTTTGATTTTTGGGCTCAAATTTTCATTTTTTCGAAAAAAAACTTACGGCACAACGGAGCACAAATCTAGCACAATTCAGCAAAATTTTCATTTCTTCGAAAAAACCAATTGGCGAGGCTGACATAAAAAAAGTTTTTTTGATTGTGGTTACCTGAATGTTGCAGCCCGAATTCATTGACTTTTTGGTTCCAAATTCAATCTGCGGAAAATTCTTACACACATCTCTAATCGCCAAACATAAAATATTCCAGAAGTTACTCATATAATTCGAAAAAAAATTGAAATATTCACGATTTTTACAATATTTTCTTTGAAAATTGATGGATAATTATCGCTTTTGTAATATTTTGAGAATGTAATTGCATCATACGTTTCTTTAAAATTAAGGAAACTTCTATAATATTGAAATAACTCTGATCCGGGGCTGTTTATTTCGATCATGAGGAAAAAGGATAAGCAGACTGACATTATTATATTTGGTATTAGAAGTTTCGAATATTTATAATTTCAAATATTTTAAATATTAGACAAACGCCTTATTCAATTTTCATAAAAATCATTTCACGCATATTTTTCTGTTAACGTTATATCGAAAAACATACCTATTTCTCATATTCCCTTTCATTTTGTCTACATCGTTTAATTTTTCAAACAGAATCGCCTGTATAACCTAATTGTTGCGCGCGAAGCGCGAGTGTCGTAATGAGAATTTAATCGTCAAAACCGCAGGTGTTTTGAGAACCTTCTTCAAAGTCAAATTGAAAAACAGTGCTCAGTTCTGCTTTATAACTGTAGTGAATTTGGGTTTTGAATCACATTTTTAGATTTAAGTTAAAATATTTATAATATTTGAAATTAAATCGAAATGCATGCAAATATAACAGCGTTTTTCTTAATTTAATTTGGATTTTCCAGAGTTCTAAAGTAGTGTCGATTTACCTAGAATATCAATGTTTAAAACTGGATTATAAAAATGTTCGCATATGTCATGGAAGGTATGTTAAGCTGACGTAACCACATTCTCGAATCGAGTTATGACCTATATCATAATTAACGGCTCACTTAAGTCTTAATTTAATGCCCTATTTCCAAATTTAATGCTCCGCTTCCCAAAAAAACAGGGGTTAATCTGGCTTAACGTTAAGTTGACGTAACAACAAGTGAAAATAACATTGAATCGAATTATGACCTATATCATAATTAAGGGCTTATTTAAGGCTCTCCAAAACCACAAAAGCAGATTTCCCAAAATCAACCCCTACCACTCAAAAACCACCCTTAATACAAAGCACGCAAATGTTGTAAATCTGACCATAGACTTCATTTTTCATGCAAAACAACTCACCAACAATTTCAACAACAGAAAATTTTCGATATTCAAATTTGGATTTTTTTAAAAACCCCTTTAACGTTTATTTTTATTTTGTGCTTAAATTGACGGTATATCATCACAGACTTTTAATTCGCGAAGTACCATTGAGTAACTAGACTTTACGGTTGAACTTGGTTGTGACTCACGGTGCTTAGTCATTTTAATATTAATTTTTGCCTTATATGCGGCTTGGCTAGAGGAAACAATGATCATAAATTTGAACTTCAATATTCAAAAAAAGTCGTTGCCTCATAAGATAAAGTTTCACATTTCTACCTAAAATCTAAAATATACATTTGATCTAAAATATATTTTCATCTAAAAAAAAAACAAAAGGTAGGGCCACAAAGTTTCTCAGTTACAAATATCTTTTATAATAAAAGAGAGATACGGGTTGACACACTGGATAAATGATTATGTTGAGGGAGAGGATATATTTTCTTCATGTTTCTCGCGAGGTTTCTCGAAAATAAAGTGTCCTATCTGTGGAACGGTGACGATGCAATTATTAGATAATAAAAAATGAAACTTTATGTCCTTAAGATAAGCGTGCATGAAATTGCATTTTAACCTACATCTTTCATTAATTAATGTAACCATTCTATTAATTGGTGCAACTATTCAGTTTGGGACCGTCCATAAACTACGTTAATAATTTTTTGTCGTTTTGCCCCCCCCCCCCCATTGACAGCAGTGGTTTTGCCTCCCCCCCCTTATTCAGCGTTTCTAGTGAGTTCAGTTGCCAATATGCCTGCGTGAGCATGTGGTAAACTATAAGCTTCGGTAATAAATGAAGTATAATTTAAAATATTGAAATATGAAAGCGATTGTCAAACATGTTAAGTTATTGTTGAACTGAGCCGTTCGCGATTTAATTTATATCGAATTAATTCTACTTAGGATGTCACGTGATTCTCTGAAAAATATTATGCTCATTAATAATCAATAACACTTTTTCATAAAATACTTTGAATTCTTTCTACTTTTGTTTATCAATTTTTTTTTACCAATTCCAAAAACGACCAATTTTTAACTAAAATCATAAATGAAAGTAACTTTTGTTATATTGTACTGTTTTTTAAAATATGGAAAGTGAATTTATAACCTCTTGAATTTAAGTTCACGGAAAATTTACATGCATACATATGCGAATCTAACCTTAATGTTACATTCTTAACCATGTCAAGTCAAGATTATTTAAGAAGCAATAAAAACATCAAAAAATATATAAGCGTCAGTAAATTACATTCAATATGATAATCAGCAATGAAATATCAACATTCAGTAACTATTTTGGAACTAGAAATTTAAGCATCACATTTACTTAAATACTTTCAAATGTTTGCAAATATTCGGACAAGCCGATGCTGGCCAAAAAGTCAGGCAGCTTCTCTTTCATATTTTTTCACTTCATTCACACAATTTCATTGAACTTTGAATCATTTTTTCCACTAAAGTAAGTCTGTACGTCCCATACGATGCGTCACGCCACATATAACTAAAATGGCGATAGTAAGACGAAGGCCAATGCAACATGGTGATATAGTTGTCTTTTCTATACCTTTGGGTACAATAACCAAAGTTTGGGTGTGAGACCCAAAGCTATTCATTACCATCAGTTGCAGTAAATACAACTCAATATAAATGGATATACCATTCAAACTTTGGATACAATATCCAAAGTTTGGATGTTACATCCGAATACACATCACCATTCGCTTCGGTAAAAGCAACACAACGTGAATGTTATGAGAACCATTTTTCAAGATACAAGACAGAAAACATATTTGTTTCATAACTAAGTACGATTCAACCAAAGTACTATCGTCGCCACGACAAAATCTGTTCTTTCCGTACAGAATGCGAAAAAAGAAAATTGTGCTTGTTGGAATACTGATGCTACATCACAAAGCTTAAAACAAAAATTACTATACTTCAAGAGGTGCATCTTTTTTGTAATATAATATTTTTTGATGAAAGTGATGAATTTCGAGAAAACATGGATTAACGAAATATAAAAATTCAGTGCGTTTATTTAAAATTTTCTAATTATTATACTTTTTTCAATATTAAAGTTTTTTTTCGGTTAAAATGTAATGGATCGATGCAATGAATGATCCAGGCAAATATTTTGGTTGATCCAAGTAAAAATATTAGTTAATCCAAGTAAATATTTTGGTTGATCCAAGGGAATATTTTACTTAATTCGAATAAGTGTAATTGTAATGCTTTGATGCTTTGATCCAAAAAATTGTTTTGTTGATTTATCAAAAACAATATACAAGATTCATTCATAAAATAATAACTCAAATATGGTTTTTTTTTGTACTAGACTAGACGTAAAAGAATACATACAATAAAATTGTACAAACTTTGCACAGACTATGCAAATAATTGTTTGTTACTTCGTCTTATGAACAATGAGCGGAAATAGCGACAAAAAACAGTTTTTTGCCCCGGCCAACCATTATGCAATTTAGAGGCCAATCACTGTGCTTTAAAAATAATAAATCTATAGGGGTGATTCTCCGTACATTACACTATTCACGAGTCTGAAATTTCAAACGTTTACAAAAAACGAAAAAAACAAAAAATTAAATTTTCGAAAAATCAAAATTTTTTCACTGATTATGGCAGTATTTCATGCCAAAAACACCCCACAAAAGTTTCATCCCTCTAACGCATGTGGAACCCTTCCTTAATCAACCCCTAAAGTTTTAAAAATTCAGAAAAATACACTAAATTGAAAAGTCAAAATTTTTTCACTGATAATGACAAAATTTCTTTCCAAAAATACCCTCAAGAAGTTTCATCCCTCTAGCTCATGTGGAACCCTCCCTTAATCAACCCCTAAGTTTTACAAAAAACAAAAAAGACGAAAATTCAAATCTTGAAAAGTTAAAATTTTTCCACTCATTATGGCAAGATTTTATACCAAAAGTACCCCAAAAAAGTTTCATCCCTCTAGCACATGTGGAACCCTCCCTTAATCAACCCCTAAAGTTTTCAAAATTTCAGTAAACATACACTAATTTGAAAAGTCAAAATTTTTTCACTGGTTATAGCAACATTTCATGCGAAAAGTAACTGAAAAAAGTGTCAACCCTCTAGCACGTGTGGAATCCTCCCTTAATCAACCCCTAAAGTTTCAAAAATTCAGTAAAAATACACTAATTAAAAAAGTCACATTTTTTCACTGGTTATAGCAACATTTCATGCGAAAAGTAACTGAAAAAAGTGTCATCCCTCGAGAACATGTGGAACCCTCCCGTAATCAACCCCTTTAGGTTTACAAAAAACGAATGACACTTTTTTCAGTTACTTTTCACACTAAATGTTACTATAACCAGTGAAAAAATTTTGACTTTCCAAATTAGTGTATTTTTAATGAATTTTCAAAACTTTAGGGGTTGATTAAGGAAGGGTTCCACATGCGCTAGAGGGATGAAACTTTTTTGGGATACTTTTGGCAAGACATTCTGCCATAATCAGTGAAAAATTTTTGACCTTTCAAAAATTTAATTTTCGTTTTTTTCGTTTTTTGTAAACGTTGGAAACTTCAGACTCAGCAGTATAGGGCGTCAAGTGACGCTTAGGGGGGAGACAGAAGCAGTCAAGCGTGAACAACTGTTAAGCCGGTACAAGAACAGGCGGCACAGTATCGCGAGATGAGTGTATAAGTCTTTTACTCTCACGTTGAAAATCATCGTCTGTGGAAAAGTCTGTCATTTTTTGAATATACCTAATGGTTACACCTAAATTCAAGAATTCAAAACAATTCAAAGAATCTTGAAGAATTCAAAGAACATTGAGTATGCTCGGTGTATAGCAAGGTATATAGTGATAACCCCTTGTCTAATAGTTTTTTAAATAATTGACGTCGAGAGGTTAACCACTTTAGCAATTGTGAATGCACAATACACATGACATGACAATGACAATTGCGGATAAAGACCCATTTTTTGAAATTCTGCTTTTAATGGTTTCAAATAACTTAGAATATTCTTTATTGATAAATATTAGGAATATGTAAAAATCATTTCTTCTTTCAGCCGACAAAGAGAATTTTTCGAAATATTTGCACCTTCCTGAAGCATTGTGAATAATGTCCACATACTTCTATAATTTTGACCGGATCTTGTATCGTATAGTCTAGAAATAAATTTATATTTTTGGTCTTTATCCACTTGTCATTCTTATAATTTTGTAAACTCTTGTATTATTCCAGTATGGACATTTTTTTACATTTTGGCATATCAAAGAATACATATATTGCATATTATTTTGGAATTTTTGGTGATCGAATTGGCCTTAGGGTCCAATAATTGAATACAATTTAAATTGCTTCAGACGTTTCGGCACACGATAGTGGCCCTCTTCAGTGAATT
>JAUMHM010000031.1:7922743-7934815 GCA_032362435.1 Melikaiella ostensackeni
AATCGCCTTGGCAAAATTACTCATCCTGTACATAAAAGATTTGATAACATGTGCATTAAAATAATATATTTTGCAACGTACAAATGGGCCTATCGCACTTTTTCTCTCTTCCACACTTGCCACAATTCTAAGTATTGCTTTCATAACAAATTTCAAATTCAAAATCTTAAAAAACTCCCATTTTATTCCAAATTTATACTAACAGAATTTCTAAAAAAGTATTGCTTTTGCCATAAATTTCAAATTCAAAATTAAAAAAAAAACACTTTATTCCATATTTATCTTTACAAAATTTTTATAAGTATTTCTTCTGCTATAAATTCCAAATTCCAAATTTATATTTACAGAATTTGTATAAGTATTGCTTTTGCTATAAATTTCAAATTGAAAATTAGAGTAATGTTTTTGTTATAAATTTCAAATTCAAAAATTAAAAAAAAACACCATTCCAAGTTTACATTTACAGAATTTTTATAAGCATTGTTTTTGTTATGAATATCAAATTAAAATTTGAAAAAAAACCCCACTTTATGCCAAATTTATATTTACCGTATTTTCATAAGTATTACTTTTGCTATAAATTTCGAATTCAAAATTTAGGTATTGTTTTTTTTTAATAATTTTAAATTCAAAATTGAAAAAAAAACACTTTTTCCAAGTTTATATTTACCGAATTTTTATAAGTATTGCTTTTTTTATAAATCTCAAAATTGAAGCATTGTTTTTTTTCATAAATTTCAAATTCAAAATTAAAAAAAAACATTCTATTCCAATTTTATATTTACCCAATTTTTATAAGTATTGGTTGGGCTATAAATTTTAAATTGAAAATTCAAGTATTGTTTTTGTTATAAATTTCAAATTCCAAATTAAAAAAAAACACTTTATTCCAAGTTTATATTTAGAGAATTTTTATAAGCATTATTTTCGTTATAAACTTCAAATTAAAAATTGAAAAAAAAATTCAACTTTATTCCGAATTTTTCTGGAATTTGTGAACATAATAATAATTATTTTTTTAGATTCCGAATTTATACACATGCGCGGAAATTCTCTAGTTTTATGTATATATATCATAAATTTTAAATTGAAAAAAGTTCCGATTATTTGTTCATTATTCTTTTAAAATAAAAAGTTCAAAATTTTTCATGGATAATTATAAATTAACTGTTTTGTTCTCCACAAATTGTAATTCCCATAGTTCAAATTTGAATTACTTCCCGCCAATTTCATTGGCAGCCTTGTTCAGAGCGTCTGCTATATGGTCTGCTAAAAGGCAACCGCAGGCAGCAGCGTTGCCACGTTCCACTAAATTTTTTGTTGACAGCTGGTTTATTCAACTTCAAAATTATTTTATAAATATTTAACGGTGGTAAGGTCCCAGTTTTTTATTTTTGCCGTCACGAAGAATGTTTATTCTTCAATTTAATCAGTTTTTTGATTAAATATCTTGGATTTTCGAATAGAAATCTCCGATTTATATGATCCTGCTAGGTTGGGTCCATAAGACACAATGTTCATTTAAAAGCTTATATTTTTTACAATACGAGGTAAAAAATTTTTATATTTTGCAAAATGACGCGGAACTAATATAAGTTTAACATACTTAAAGGACATTAAAGAATCTTGGATTTTACTCATCGCATGTTCCTCCTTAAAATAAAATAAAAATGACACCAGTACAAAAGTCTTGAGTTTAGAAACTAAAGAAAATGGAAAAGTGCAAATTGCAAGTAATTCAAACAACTCGAAGAACAATAATAGCAACAACTACGGCAACAACAATAACAAAGGAAAGAATTTCCGTAACGAAAGGAAATTCAGTGAAAATGGTCAAGGCTGCAATCCCAGAAACAAATTCACGAAAGGAGGAAAATTCAACAAATTCAGTGCGATGAAATGTGATCACTGGGGCAGGAGAAATCACGAGAAGAAAGATTGTTATTATTATAACAAAATAAAGATAGATGAAGAACGTATACGAATGCTGCAAACAGTGTAAACTCATGACAACAATGACTATTTTGCATTCATAAATTTTGTTGGAAATTCATTGATCAGTGAATCAAGTGCATCAGATCAAGTGCGTTTTATATTGGATTCTGGGGCAACGGACCATACAGTAAACAGACTGGATGTTTTTACGACAGTTGAGAATTTGGCTGTATCACTTCAGATTTCCATAGCGAAGAAAGGCGAGAAGATTGCCGCAACAAAGAAAGGAGTCATAAAAGTTGTGACTCTTAGAATGTACTTACACCGTACGTTTGGAGAGGGCGTAACAAGCGTAAATCGTAAAAAGCGTAGGGTAAATTAAGTCTCAAAAGACACGTAAAAGCAGGGCTGCCAACATTTTTGCAATTCGGAATCGTCGGTAAAGTTGTGTTGCCTCGTTACACGTGATTGGGCTTTCTGTTGTCAGGATTTGAAGTGTTTATCATAATAATATTATGAAAACAATTAATCGTACCCAAATTGGAAAGATACATGAATTAAAAATTCAGTTGTGTGAGAGGTAAGTACTAAGTAACTACATATTTTGTCAAAATCGTTATTATTCCCACCTTGAAAGCATATTGAGGTTATGTTTATAGTTTTGTTTTCAGGTTTATTTTTTTATATACTTCCAATGGAAAGTTGAAGTTTCGCTTGTTAAGAGATTTTTTTTCGATTTTAAACAATAGCAAATTCAATTTTAATTTTTAAAAGCAGGTACGGACTATTATTTCATCAACCCGAAAGAGATGACAATGTCGATGAAGAGATGGCTAATGGCAAACGAGTTAGAAATGTTTTGCTAGATATTGTTTCTCAATTGCCGAAAAGAAAATTGCTCCACTAAAATATTAATTCTCACAATTCCTAACGTTTAAATTAATGTAGGTTTCGAATGAAATAAAATTTGGCATGAACGATTAGGTCATATGAACAAAACAAAATTTTTTGAGATGAAAAGAAACGGTTTGCTTTTTGACTGTAATAAATTAAAATCAATAAATCCCACAAATTAAGTTTGTGAAGCTTGTGTATACGGTAAGCAAGCACGTCTACCTTTTTCAGGTGCGAGGGACAGATCTCACGTTACACGACATTTATTTGCAGTACACAATGACGTATGCGGGAAAATAAGTTCGGCAACAATAGATGATATATTAATGATCAACTCAATTTACGTAAAGATATCTACATTCATTTGAATATAGAATACAAATTCAAGTAAGGTAGCAATTTTTAGAAATGTGTTATTGGTTTGGATTATTACCTTTTGCTTTTTGAAAAATGGAATAATCTGAATAAATTGGTTCCAAATCAACCCACAAGATTAATTAAATTAAAAGCGCGTGAGCAGTGTTCTCAGAAATGAGGTCGGAAGGAGAAGCAGTTAAGGTGCATATTTCGTGCAAGGAGAGTTCCGAAACAATGCATTAGAATAACATTGTATTGCATTTGCTCTGAGGAGAATAAACTCAAGGTTGTAGTCGACGGTTGAGGATATTGCCACAAAATCAGTTGTTTTCCCAAAACCCTGGAAGAATAGTAGGCATTTCAAGTCAAATTATGCACAACCTTCACTACTTTTCATGATTAAATTTTCATTTTAATTAAATAACATGACGCCTTTTAGATTCGATTACATTTTGACTCCATGCATACCCTTTTCAGGTTTTTACATATCTGGACTCCTGCCCCTCATCCTACAGCAGATCCTCAGAAATTAAACACGTTTAGCTCAAATTCTTTCCCGAATTTCTTGCATTCGCCTGAGTATTTGGTCGGAGGAGTGGAAAACTGCAGAAAACCAAAATTCCCGAGCACAGCCGGTTACTGATAGACGAGTTTAGATGTAGAACTTCCATAGAATCGAGCGCCCCATCCATCCTCGCCGTCAAACTTCTCAATCGGCAGTAGTTAAACGCAGTGAAAACACAACTAAGCGAGAATCCCGAACGGTCATCCATCCGAGCGCTAACCGTCCCCATCCGTGCTTAACATTCGAGATCTTGACAAGTCGAGAATCAACACCCAGCTACTGCCGTCGCACAGTGGGACAGAACGTCAAAATTTGTTCCAAAAAAGCCTAGGGTCGACAATTTTTTTAATCGATTTTGATCTTTTTTATCTAATACTTCCAACTCAATTCCAGAAAGAATTAAGAACCGATATTTGAATTTTTTTACGGAAATTCAGTGTTCATAAATAAAGTGAAAAAATGGCAATTTGTACAACTTTATTTTTTATCTGTCCGTGAACAATTGAAACGAACTCGGTATTAATCGAAATAAATGAAGTATCATCTGATACATGAAACTATTAATTAAGGCCATGTGAGCGTAACCCCAAATTTTTTTCGCATTTTTTTTTAAACCAACTTATGTTCACACGAAACGCGATATCAAGTTGAAATTTTCGGAAACTAAATAAAAAGTACTAAGGAATATTTGTATGGTCCTAAATTTTTATAATGATAAAAAAAAAATTTTTAGGAAAAAAACTTTTCTTATAATTATGAGAATTTAGGACCAGACAAACGTTCCACAGTGCTTCTTATTTAGTTTTCGAAATTTCCAACTTGAAATTGTGTTTCGTGCGAGCGTAAGTTGGTTAAAAACAATGTGCAAAAAAAATTTTTGAGTGTCGAATTATTTCATACTCCTAGAAAACTTTACATCTACTTGACTATTGTAGCTAGTTTCTTGAGTGCCGAAGTATTTAGGGATTTAAGACGGCCTGGAATTTTCCAGAAATATTAGTAGGCAGGTACAGAGCGTAGAAGTAAAGCCTTCGAAAGGGTCTCTTTCTCGAAGGGTCTAGAACTCTAGAATTGTATGAATCATAATTTCTGAAAAAGCCCACAGTTCCATGGCATCGTTAGTCAGTTGCAATGTAACGCTGCCAGCATGCGGATCTGGATAAGCATACTATTACTGTATCATACTTATGTACAAATATATCTCTATTATACATTTATCCACGGTTTCTTTACTCATATAACCTTAACATATAACCATAACATCCAAAAAGACAAAGTTTCAACGAAATATATTAATTTTCGACCCAAAAAACTAATTTTCAACCAGAGAGATGAATTTCCAACTAAAATATGAATCTTCTACCAAAAAAACGAATTTATAACAAAGTAGTTCAAATTTTAACTAAGTAGTTGAATTTTCCATCTAAAAATCAATCAGAAAAGAGGTTCTCTGACTCAAAGAAAATTTGCAAAGAGCGATTTTTTCACAGCACAACACTGTGAAGACAATTTAAAGTCGGTTTAGTGAAAAGGGAATTTGTTCAAAAAAATAAACAATATGTTGGAAAGATAAAGTTTCCTGATTGAACATCACTGTTAGGCCAATCTAAAACAATTTCAGTAAAAGCAACATGTATTTCTGTGAATAAATGTCCGAATAATGTATTTGTTTATACAATTTGTTGATGGATTTTATCGAATAATAAATTTACCTAATTTACCATCACTGTAAGCAAACACGATTTAATTATTGCCTCAAATGGCTGAGTTTCACATTTGTTTATATAATTTGTTAATTCTGCACACTAACGGTGGAGTACAAAGTAGATTTGCTGAACAATTTTTTTTCGAATCGTAGAAACACCAACTTTAAAATTCGTTCAAGCAATTTATTCATAAAAATTAACTAAAACATTTCATCAATTAATATCGTGTATTAGATGCTACTACACTTATTTCGATTGATGCCGAGTTTATTTCGATTGTTTACGGAAAGATAAAAAATGAAGTTGTAAAATTTGCTATCTTTTCCACTTTATTTGTTAAAAAAGAAGTGTAACAAACAAAGAATTCAAAGACCTGTGCAGAAATTGTCCTATTTAGCCCCAATTAATGTAGGGTTTAGACAAGGCCCTCGTCAGGTTTTCTATTTTAAATTAAAAAATTTTGATCACGTGTGGCGATAATCAAGCAACCATGTACAAATATTTTGTCATTACTTATAAATATTCTCTCGCTGTTCCGGTTAAAAATTAATTACGCAATATTGAGATACAGATGGTATGTTAAATTTCCATCTGGTGGAATTGAAGGGATTTCCTTTTGAAAACCCTAAGTCGGGAATTCCCCAGGAATACTTGGCAACGCCGAATTCAGCAACATAACCTATATTTTAATATAGTACCTTGCTTCAACATTGAAAATAATTTAAATGTGCCGTTTAAAGAAATGGGGGACTTTCTTGCGTTCGACGAACAATTGGTTACCAAATCCAAGTTTAGACTTGATTTCGTAAGTTAAAAAGAACTGTCATTGAAAATTTAGTTAGCAGGAGCATGAATTTTTATTCTTGGCTAGTGATACGTGAATTCTGACATAAATTAATCTTTTTTTGACAGTTATCATCACTGGATTCTTTAATGGACAACGGGCGTACAGTTACTAAAAGCGTAACAAATATACTTAGAAGATACTTGGCCAAAAACGTTGTTACGATGTTCATGAATATCAAAAAGTCTAGAAAGAAATTAATACTAAAGAACTACGAAATTCATCGTTGCATCACAGGTAATAGAAAAATGAAATGATTAAATATATTTCATAAGTAAAAGGTATGAATAATAGAAATATAATAATAATAATAGATATTAATAATAGAAATAATTATTGTCATAAACAGATGCAGTTATTAATAGTCACTTCGATGAAAGAACGAAAAGGACCGTGTCTGAAAAAGAAGTACACAATGCAATCGGAACAGTTTTGGCGAATACAAAAGATTGGGAAGGTGGACGTAAGGAACGCATGAAATAGATGATATGACTGTTTACTTATATTTTAAGTATATTATACTTAACTCGATCTTTTCGTAAGTTAAATTGTTTCGAATATTGATACAGTTAGCCGGAACACTTTTTTATTTTGGCTTGAGTATGCCTAAACTTTTTGTACCAACTTTCAATGCAATAAGAGTATTTTTCAAATATAAAGAGTTAATTTTAATTCGAAATTTAAAGAAAAAAAATATTAACCCAGGTTAAATCTGAGAAAACCAGACAAGGGCCTGACGAGTTTGCCTTACATGGGGCGTTTACAAGTGCGAGCGTGACGCGCCTTGTGGGTCCTTGTCAGTTTTTCAGACCAGGACCACATTAGAACCAGGGCAAACTGGCGAGAATCCCACCAGAACCCCATCAAAATTTCTGCACGGGGATCGGCTCACATAATTCTTTTTGGAATTCAGTTAAGAGTATTTAAAAAAAAGATCAAAATCGATTAAGAATTGTCGGCTCTAGGCAGTTCTGGAACATATTTTGTTGTTTTGCCCCACTATACGTCGGTATATATGACGCCTTTTGTTAATATCGTTATGTGTGGAAGTTCTTGGTTCTTAGGCTCTATAGAAGCAATAAAATATTCATACAAAAAATTTAAATACAATAAAACTTATTTTGACTCCTCAAAATTTGTTTAATTCAACAAAAAGCGAGATTGTTTTTCAACAAAATTTTTGTTGATTCAATAAAAGTTTTGTTGGAATAACTATAATCCCTTGCTGCTTCTACATAGCCACCAAATGTTTAGTTGTCCCACAACCAAGAATTTATTCAGTGTATGTTCGGCAGGACAAAATAATCGGAAAATCATTCATTTTTTCTGACAAAAATAGTTTATAGAGTTCTTTCAAGAAAGGTAATTGAGAGATATAAAGAATAACTGGAATGATAACTAACAGCTTCAAAATTCTTATAAAAGAAACGACAAACAGTTAATCAAAAGCCTATATCATATTTAAAAACATTTGCAAGGCTACTAGCGGACCGAGTAGTGGACTTAGGTTCCTGTTGATAATTGGCGCCATTAGTCTGTACAGAAAAAAATCTTGGCAGTTGCAGCAAATATTTTGATCATCTATATAGGTATAGCCTAATTATTTTTTCGTGGATGTCAGTCAAATGAATAAAAAAGTGGTACAAACCCGTAGAAGTCGTAAACCCAGCATGCATTGCATACCGGGGTGCAGCCAAATGTTGGTGATGAGGGGCCGCCGGTAGCCCATGAGACGAGGAAACAGGGACTTGAGGGTGAGTGGCCGCCGGTCTCGAAAGAATAGTATCAATCCCATGCGGATTACTGCCGACGGACGTAATGGAAGTAGCCGGACTATGTTTCCCGCTTCCCGTTGGGGATGTCTGACCCTGGGATTGGGTCTGCAACTGTCCTGACACTCCAGACAACTGAATCCCGGCATGTTGCTGTTGCTGCTGCTGTTGCTGATGATGACTTCTCTCCGCCATGGAGTGGAGGGCGGCCAAAGGCTGGCTGCCCAACATTCCACCCCCGGCGGCACTGAGGTTCAGGAATTGGAGGACGTGGGGTGAAGCAGCGGCATGGAAGTCATGCAACCACGGCGGTCTTGGTGGAGGTGGCGAATGACTCGAAGGAGGTGGAGGTGAACAGGACCCTAAAGAAGAACCCGCCGAGGAACTACGATCCCCGTCCAGGTGGCTATTTCGCCTATGGGCATCGCTTAACGAGGACATGCTGTCGTTGATATCCGCGGCACTAACCGCGCTGGATCTTAAGTGCAAATCCACTTCGCCTCGATCACAGCAGCCCTTATCGGTAGTCAGGAAGCACACCATCTCGCACCACTCATAATTCGACAGTGGACGAAATATCTCGAAAAAATGCACTCGCTTCGCGAGCTCACCTTAGGGCTGATTAGCCAGCAAAAACTTAAATTGAATTCCCGGGTTGAAGCAACTTCACTTTAACTATGCGATCCAAGCCGGCAATGATCCAACTTGAGCGGAAAATCCAATGAGTGTCCTCTGCAAGAGGTGACAGCAATTATATTGCAAAACTTGATCTACAAGAGTTTGAAGAAAACCATTTGCATGGAACAGATCACAACACTCAAATGACAACAGTTTATACGACCTTTCACAGTCCCAGTTGAAGTAATTTAATCAAAACTGAGTAACCCTACACCATGAATGTATGTTTAGAGTTCGGTCAACACTTTTGGCACTATCCACACTATACACTCTGAAGACACTACACACAATGCGGAGAAGCGAAGAGCAACGGTCGGCTGACATGAAGTAGAATGAGACTTTCGGCACCGAGGTGAGGATCTACTCTCCTCTGGTCGTGGAATCGGGTTCTCGCCTCATCCTCGCGCTTGTGCCGGGCTGAAAGCACAGGATAGGTGGGTGTGCTAGCCGGGTCGCTCGTTTGGGGGATGATGATTGGTCTATTGGTCGTAGGACGGATGATAGGCTGAGGGCGGGACTCGCGTGAGATTGGTCCGCGGGATATGCTCCACTGGAAGCGGAGCGTGCTCGGGGCGTGGCCTCTCAATCTCGCGTTAGCTTCTTGTTAAGCGTCTTTCATTGTGTGTTTAAACTCGTAATTTATGATCCCGACTGAATAAAACAAGAGCTCGCCAGTTCGCTCACTGGATGCCTGGCTCGCTGAATAGTTGGCCCTCCACTGCTCGCTGGACGCATGCTTGTTCCTTGCCTCTGTCTCGTCTCAAGTATCCCTGTAGTCGTGGTGTCTATGAACGCCTAATGTTGTTTAACTTAACGATCAAATGGGAAGCAATGAAGTCTGCAATTTCACAATTTCTCATTTTACATTTCCGATACTCTTTGCATGAATAATTTGTCTATTTATATTGGACTATTTATTATTTATTGCCGTATATTTGAATAAAATTCGCCTTCAGATGAAGTCTGCATCATTGTCATAATATTGACATATTTTTTCATATTTGGGATATTCTTTGTGATTATTTCATTAAAGTGCTCATGATAATGAATGAGCAATTAGTACCTTATCCAGTATAGAAAAATTTCATGTCAGTCTACTGTCAGGTCTGGCCCAGGTCTAGCTTTAACTAGACCGTGTAGTCTGGACGGTCGGATGTGACCCAGGCATGGCGCTGATCAACCTGCCAATAGGAAAAAAATGCTAAGTTCGAGCAGAATATTTTTTGTAAGTATTTCGAAAAACTGACATGGTTATAAAATGATAGGAAATAAGAAATTCACACTATCAAAAGAAGACTTTTTTCATATCGCCTTGACAGTCTGTTTTGGTCTAGATTTGGTGCTGATCAGCTTTCAAAAAAAAAAAATCTAAGTTCGACCAGCAATTTTTTTACATATTTCGAAAAACTGACAGTAGGGTGTCTAAAATAAGAGAAAATAAGAAATTCACACAATCAAACCAAGATTTTTTTCTTAACATCTTGACAGTCTGGTCTGGCCCAGGTCTGGCGCTGATCAGCTTTCAAAACATAAAAATGTCTAAGTTCGACTACCAAATTTTTTTGACATATTTCGAAAAATTGACGGGATGTCTAGAAAAATTGAACAAAAGAAATTAAAACTACTAAAACAATCACTGAGAAAGAAGGTTTATATACCCGGTACTAAAAAATACGTTATCTTGGATTATTAACTATGGGACAGCGATATAGATCATTAAAACTATGGAGAGAGCCGGCTATGGTGGCGGTGCGGGCATGGTGGATATTACAAATAAAGCTCGTGTTTGTTGATTTTTATATAATTTTTTTAATGAAATGGCTTTTTTTTTGTTCGGGAAAATAGTCTTGTAATGCAATTTCTGTTTTAAAATACGTGTCAGAATAGCAATTATGGTTAAACAGTTTTGGCGGAAACAAATGAAAAAGTTTTTGAAAGAAATGAAGTACTTATAGCATATTTTGAAAAACTTAAAGCATGAAAATGTTATGCTTTAATAGGTGAAGTATTTTTTAAACTTCTGATATCATAAATTGGCTCTATAAACGTTTTAAATATAATAAAATTAATTAAATCTCGCAGCATCACATATGGGGCACGACGGCGCCCTATGCATTTCTGGGAGTAAGAGGTTATAATTGGGTTTTGCCACATACTTTACTTCGATTGATAATAAAAGGTTTACTTAGTGTTGAAAATGTCTGGAGTAATTTTTCTACGTTACATTATACTCTACAGAATTATTATATTGTATACTTTTTAGTTAGCTATGTTCATATAGTTTAAAGGAACTGACAGTAATATGACGTCCGAAGTACCCCAGTGTATGAGGCACACCGGTCGAAATGCAACACTCATGAATTAATGAAATGTCAAATAATGACGTAGTTAAAAAGCAATTTTTAGTAATAACATATGTTCCCTGATAATGTAAGCTGCACTTTAAAAAATACACACATCAAAATCACATTTAAATCATAATTTATAGGACATTTAAGTCAAAGCGCGTCACCACACACCACTCTCCCCTAATAACTTGTGCAAACGTATTCATAAAACACATCAGTTACCTGTACAAAAGTTTAATAGAAACAACTATAAATAGAAATGGAAAAATTCAATTTTCTAATATAATAAGTAGGAAAGTGGCTATCACAATATTACAAAAATGAAACTGAAGGAGGTTAAGTGTTTATACTTATATACAACTGTAAGTGACCTCCCGTGCATAAATCTCAGCGTGGCGCCAGTCGGGCCCACATCTGGCGGAATGTGGACTCAGTCGGTCTATCCTGCTAGCGCCAGAGTCGAAATGAAACGCCTCACCCCAGCAGAGCCAGACTGACGCACAGTGGGGCAAAAAAATGTCTATGGACAGATTGATATTCAGATCAATGAAGCAACTGTCCAGAAAAGTTATCTAATAGCTTAAAAATTGTTTGAAAATTTATTGAATTTGTTATAAACAAATAGGTGAGTGAAAAAGGATTCATGGAGATTGGCAGTGATTCGCGAGTTGATTTGCACTAAAGTTGAACCATTTATAGACAAAAACCGTTTTTTAATTAAATTCATGAAATATAATCAATAAATTGTTATTCTATAAACAAAATTCATGAAAAATTATCCATACCTGGCAGTTGTGGAAAACAATTGTTTTAACAAATTTTGATCATCTTAGGCATTTTTTAAGAAAAAAATACGTTTCTTTAGGGTATTAGCAGACTGTTATTTAGTAATGGCTCTGCGCTGTCGGTCTATAATAATTGATAATTTTTTTAAACAAAATTAATTTTAAAAAAGCATTTTTCGGCTATTTCC
>JAUMHM010000031.1:7950266-7963323 GCA_032362435.1 Melikaiella ostensackeni
AGCTACATACGAAGAAGCTCAAGCAAGGCTTAAACACCTAGAAAAACAAAAGTATGCGTACACCACAGGTGCGGATATGGATGGGGAAGAGAAATCCATTGATTTCACCAAAAAAATTCGTTGTAAAGAAACAAAAGGACTTTTCGAGAGCACTAAATGTGCTTTAAATGTTCCCGATCTTGATGGAATCATTTCAAATAAGAGATGAAGAGACAATGATCCCGACTCCGATGAATCGATCTATGGAGAATCATCATTTCTTCAGTCGTCTAACTTATCAAATTTTGAGATTATAACTCTGGTCCATCAAAAACCAGCAACTTCTACAAATTCTGCTCTTAACGAGAAAGTTATGAATGTGACACCCGCTTCTCGAAACCGATGGATAAAACAATCAGCTTCTAAAAATCCGAAAGGTTTGTTAAATTAAAATGACTTTGATTAATTTTGGGCTTCAAGGGTTTAGAAAATTTTCAATAGGAATGCTTCGTGGTTCAATTCAGTGTCCTTCTAAAACCATTGTTAATTAAGATTTATTATAAAAAAATGAAAAGTAAATATAAATTAATAATTTTGTAATCTATAATGTTAATTTAACGGTTTTAATTCAACGATGCCTTGGCTGTTGATTCTCAAAACACTGACACAAGGCCTCCGGAAAAGCATATCGACGCTTTTAAAAAACCCTCCAATAATACTGTCAAGCATAAGATTGGTAATTACAGCAAAACCTAAAATATAAATTTTCGGTATTTCGAAGCATGTATATAGATTATTTTACTTGTGTTTTACTAACTCAATGTTAAGTAAGATTTGAGTTTTATTTATATTTAATTTAATATATTTTATATTTATATTTAACATTTATTATGGTTTCAACCAATTTATTATCGTTTTAACCAACGGATTCGTTGGATGTTGATTCTCAGAAAGGTAACACAAAGCCTCAGGGAAAGCACATTGAAACATCAAAAAGCCATCCAATAATACTGTCGATCAAAAGATTGGTAAGTACAGCATCAAAACCTAAAATATAAATTTTTTGTTTGTGAAAACACGCACGGATTGTTTTACTTGTCTTTTTTTTAACCATATACAAACTTTTCAGATCAAATACTTAAACTAATAATTGGAACACATGCAAATGTTGTAGAAATTGCAGAAAACCAGAGAGTATTAATGGCAAAAATGAACTCTCAAAAAGTAAAGGCATTAGAAAATACAGTTGACTTTGCCACAGAAAATGGATTGAATTCACCTTTTCAGGGGTTGAATGAATTCCTAGAGTTTGACAGCAAACTTCAAACAGATTTACAGTTTCGGAAAGCTTTTGTACGTCTAATTATTCAAAATTTTTAGTGAATGTTTACTTTAAATCGTTTCTATGCTTCGTAATATAATGATTTATTTTTATAATTACAGATTTCATCTCTGCATTTTTAACATGATGCAAAGTTGAATACCCGTAAAACAATTGTCAACATATTGCAGAAACATATCTCTAAAGAATTAGCGCTACAATTTACATTTGTTAAACAAATTGCTGGAAAGAGCATTTTTAAAGCTACTGCTATGTGTTCGTGTATGCTAGGTAAAAATATGTTTAAATATTACATTTTGTTCAACATATGTTTTTATGTGATGCTTGCTTTAAACATAGTCTTTTAAATTTTTCAGCTGACATTACGCAGAATCATCGAGACGCATTTACTGCAAAATTTTTGAGTGAAAAAACCTTTTTCATGGATTTAGAAGCCGTCTTGCCAAACGTCAAAGACTGGTACGGTGGACGCACGGAAAGGGCACGTGATAAAACAGTAACTTAACTTCATTTCTACATTTCAATACACCTTTTATAGTTCGAAACTACATTTAAACAACAATTAAACTATACTGTAATATTTTCTTTTTATAGTTATAAAAGAATTTTATCTTCGAAATGAGTATTTGTATAGAAATTTAATTTCTATTAAAAAAGAAAAAATTTGATTTAAATCAGATCTATTTATGAATGTTGCTTCAATGATTTTACGTTTATCCACTACAGTGATAAATTGATAAAAATAAGGTTCACGTATAATTGCAATTAGAGTTCTGCAAGGCGATTCAAAAATAATAAATAAAATATATTTTTCATACTAATTGAACGTTTCTTGTTGTTCCTATATACAGTGTAAACAATTAATTTACAATTTAATATTTTCTTAATCGCAGAAGAACTTTCATTGTAATTATCAGCAAATCTCGTAAACCATAACACGTCACTACATAACCTATAATCAAATTAGGAATTAATAGGGAAATAGAGCAAGGATCTAGAAGGGACTTTACTATTTAGTCGGGCAATAGAAAGGCACCCTCGCTCGAATCTGATCAGTGAGTTTAGGCTAGTGCCTTTTCTACAAAGCGTGACGTTCTTGTCAGGTCCTTTCCAGATTTCCCGTTCAGCACCCTAATAAAGTTAGGGCAAAATAACTAACACCCGACCAAAACCGAGTCGCAACTTCTGCACGGGATAAATAGCTAATAATATAATATACAAATATTTTACTTAATTTTCATGAGATAATATTTTGTTTTATGACGTATCAATTTACAATTTGGTTATTAAACATCTTTAATCCACCTATACATAAACTGTTTATAAAGCGAAAAAATAAAAAATAAATTTCTCGTAATTAGTCCTGGCTATTCAGCGAAACAGTTTGGCTGAGATTTTGTCGACAAAATCCAAATGGTTCGGTAGCTCAGTCAGTTAGTGCATGCGCTAGTAGATATACGGTTTAGGTTTTAGGGTGTTACGGTGGGGGTGTTTCGAATCCCCAGCGGGTGCAATTTTTCGAAGCGTTTGTGTGTGCGATTATATGTGTAATTGACCGTCCGTGCAATTGTGTAATTAAAAACATGAATTAAGTGCAGTTATAATATATAAAACAATTTTTTTTTGCAAATTTATCGTTATATTGCATCATCTGTTTCAAGCCTCTGTAACGGAAAACCTACCTAGATTCTACAACGTATGCATGAATCCCTGTTTGATTTTCTTACCTTCGTTAGAACCCGATCTTTCATTCAGTACCTGATTCACCAACCTTTCGTCGCTCGAGTCTACCGCCGAAAGTAAACGCGATCTTACAAAGAATGTCAGACTGCCCGACCTTTCGTTGCTCTAGCATGAACCGTTGAGTCTGAACCACCCAATACATTCTCTATAAGATGGGACAACTTGAAAATGAATTCCTTGATTTATCTTACACTGAGTAGTCGATTTCTACCACTGGTCTCCAGGTTTTTAAATTCAATTTCTCTCCGTGTGGCACACATATCTGAACGTAACATAGCTGGCACACTGGGGTCAAAATGATCCCCGGCATAAAAATACTTGCTGCAAAGGGCCAATCGTTTATTTTGATGCGCGAAAATTTCCAAATATTCTCTAATACTCCCTTCAAAAGGTGCTATGGGTTATTTTGTTCAAATTTTATATTTAGTATGAAAAAAGTTGGAGATGAGCAAAAAAAAAAATTAAAGAAAAATTTGAAAATTTGAAATTTAAAAGTTCAAAACTTGAAAAAAAAAGCAATATTCTCAAGTCATGAATGGTCTTAAATTGAAGTGAAATCGGTTTGGGGGCAATCTGACCCCAGTCGTTAGTGTTAATGAACGTATATTTTATACTTCATACAAATTTCAGAGAATAAAAGTACCTGGGGTCCTATTCTTTTCCTTTTTACATAAAAAGCAACTATGTAAAATTTGGTTCCGATCAAAAAAAAAAGTTTTCTCATCAGTTTTGCCAAAATTGTCCAGATAACGAGAAAAACCATGCTTTTCTTGATTCAAATTCAAAATTATTGGTTTTATTGAAAAAGTGTCTAAACAAAAGTTGTAGATCTTCACTAAATACATTGTCTTTGCTGTATTAATTTTTTTCATTGAATCTCTCAAGAAAAATCGAAATAGGGTGAGAAAAAGTCATTTTTTTATATTTCTCAAAATCAGTGGTCATTTTTAATTTTGCTTACTAGTGGCCTTCGTGAAAATTATAAATCACCATTTCCCCCCTTGAAATACTAATTCGTTTTTTTTATTGCTATTCAGATTTTCACAAAACCTATTTTTTACATTCAATTAAAAAATCTTTCTGTAAATCCGTAATGTAAAAACTTTTACAAAAAATTTAGAAAACTGCAAACATTTGTATAGGAAGGTACAACGAAATACAATAAATTTCAACAAAAATTACAGGAAAGTAGAAGCTTCTTCTATTATTCACACGAATTTTGTACATTTTTGTACTTCGTTGCGGGTTTTGTTGTACATTAGGGCCTATCGAAAAATAATTTCGTCTGTGACTGCATCGTAGATATAGCTAAAAATCACAAAAAACAACACACTTCTCAGAGTTTAAAAAACAAAAAAATTTGTTTTGATATTTAAATTATAAAGAAAAATTGTTCAAAGCAAGTAGATTTATACATGTACAGAGATAATGGTATAAACATATTTTTTACCCGCCCTACTAAACTTTAAAATTTCAAAAAATTGGAATAATCGACCTTTTTGATGTTTTTTTAGATGAACGGAAAATTAACAAAGTGTTGAAAACTAACACAATGACGGCGGTTCTACGGTAAATATTAAGAGTCGATTTTCTCAAAAACCCCACCTTTTTTTTGCTCGATTTTTTTTTTGCTGAATTGGTACTCGAATGTCGATGAAAGCTTGTAAGTTTCATGTGGGCCAAACTGTTTTTCTGTTCATGAGAATTTTTTTTCTCAAAAAATGGCCTTGGCTATATAGCGCACCGACTCCAATGCCAACAATCAGGGCCGTATGAACCATTTCTATGTGATTTTCGTTCAAGAAGTGCGACCGTGCGAACTGACGAAATTATGCGCTTGTGATACAGCCCGCTTTGTTAGTGCGGTACTGGATGAGATTGCTGGCTTTAGAATGCCGCTCTCTGTACACCCTGCACCCCTGATCCTCGAACGAATTTCTCCGAATGACATATTGTGCACTGACTTATTAGGGACTTTCAGTGTGATGCATCGTTTGCGAGAAAAGTTAAAGAACTTCATTTTTCGAGAAAAAAAAATCTCGTGACCACAAAAATGATTTGGCCTACATAAAACTTACCGAATGTCATCTTTATATAAGCACGAATCCTTGAAAGAATATTGGATAGCATAAAGAAACTGGGGTTTTCTGTTAAATTTGACATTATCTTCCCGGCTGAATTTTGAAATCATGAAAAGTTTATTTTATGGAAAACCCCATTTTTTATATTATCCAATATTTTTAAAAAATTTGTGCTTATATAAAGAAGACGTTCTGTAATTTTTATGTAAGTCAAGTCATTTTTGTGGTCACGAGATTTTTTTTTCGAAAAATTGAATTGTTTTCGCGAACGATGAAAGATATTATGAAAGAGTAAAAGGTACTTATTGTAGAAGTTTTCAAAATGAACAAACGTTTCTCTTTGCTCTCCGTCGAATCTGTCGTTGTTTGCAAGAAAAATTCGAAAATTCAATTTTTCAAGAATAAAATTCTCTTGAAAAGAAAAAAAGGTGGGGTTTTTTTAGAAAATTGACTTTTAATATTTACCGAAAAACCTTTAATTTTCATATTGCAAATAAATTTCCATCAACGTACCATATATCACACATTATATGGTCAAATAGTCGAGAAATTTACCGTAATTTAATAATTCTTAAGAAAACAGCGAAAAAGTCGTTTTTTTTCGGTTTTTTGAAAATTTAAAGTCACTGAGGGAGGATAAAAAATATTTTTGACATTATCGCTGTGAAGGTATAAATATACTTTAGAGGTGTGCACTCAGTCCGATCGAATTTCCAATGCAAATTGGAACTTATTCGGGGCACGCTTGGAACATTGGATTTAAAAAAATTTTGTTTAATTAGAAAAAAACCAAAGCTACTTAAGTTACTTTATAATTAGAATTTCAAAAATCCGAAATTGTTCTATTGGTTTTAAAATAAAATCCATCTGAAATAACGCAAATCGAATGTCGGATTTGAAAACCGATTCTGATCGGATTCGAACATTCGACAACCGATTTGCCCTGAAGCGCCCTGAGGCGGATCGTTTGGTGGATCGTTTGTCGGATATTCGATTCGATTGACTGCAAACCTCTCATATACTGGCTTTGAATTATTTTTTTTTATAATTCAAATCTCAAAAAAAAATTTTGTCTTTCAAATTTTAAGAAGTGTATCGTTTTTGTGATTTTCAGCTACGTTTTCGATGCGGAGACAGAAGACATTTTTTTTATGAAACGTTAGGGAAGTTTTTTTGACTCTCAAATGAAAGTTTTCATCGCCGTTAGAACTTCGAGCAAAGAACTATTTTTGTCGATACGCCCTATTGAATATTGTCGTACCTTATCACAGTTTTTGTATCGAAATATTTTTTTCCCACCTCGGATGACAAAATTTATCGCTAATTCTTCATTTAACCCTTACCGATCTTCACTTTTTGCATGCCGAGATTAACCCCAGCATTTTTACCTGAATCACTTTTTATTCTTTGTTTCCTCTGTGAATAATTTGAACATAATTTATATTAGTTCTAATACGCCTAACATGAAATTAATCTACCATTTTATTTCTGAACGGCAGGGTGGACAGGCCTGTGCACGGAATACATGGGGAACTACTGAAAAAAAACGCCCTATAGTCATACCTCCTGGGTGGTCATGAAATGTGCTGTTCATAGTCATAGAAAAAACAAATGGTTAAAAAATGATGAATCAGATAAAAATGCTGGGGTGGATTTCGGCATGCAAAAAAATGAAGAACAACAAGGGTAAAATGAAAGTTCGCTAATTTTTCATTTTACTCTTACCGATCTTCATTCTTTACATGCCGAGATCACCCCCAGCATTTCTACCTGAATCACTTTTTACTCTTTGTTTTCTCTTATAATGAATTGAACAAAATTTATATCAGGTCTAATACACCTAATATGAAATGAATCTGCCATTTTATTTTCTGATTGGCAGGGTGTACATGCCTGTACGGAATACAAACGTATGGAAAATCACTGGAAAAAACGCGTGGTAGATGTGGGTTGAGTCTTTTATTGAGTGACGAGGAAAGCTGTTGACAATAATTTTTAATTAAACGGGGGAAAAATGAAAACGTAGAAATGTGTTTTTGAACATCAATTACTTTATATCAAATTACTATCAAAATTTAATGCAAATCCTTCTTTTTTATGAAGACTCATTTAGTGCATTTAACGGGTTTGGAAGACTTCACCATGTCACTTTTGAAGCGTTTTTAATGTGAATTCCTCTAATTTCACCATTTTAAATTAAAGTTTTGAATTTTTCAATCTAAAAATTATTCCAACTTGAACAATGTCTATTCAAAATTATTCCTTCCAATTTAAAAAAAATTGCATGTCTATTAGAAAAATCAATATTTATTTAATTACAAAATTAGCATCAAAATTAATTTGAGTGGTAAAACTTAATATTTTCACTAATTTCTGTTTTGCACAAATAAAATAAGAATCAGAATTGCAAAAATATTGTTATCGCCCTCAGAACAACGATTTCACCTATAGTGGAAAGTAGTATGAAGGGGGCAGCAGCTAGGTATGGCCGAAAAGTAATTAGCTATATATACCATTCCCCCACTCTGCCGCCACTTGACGCATCTATGTGTATAATATCTTTGCTTTGACATAGTTTTACCTCGTTGCTCCACTATATGAAAGTATTATGAAAATGAAGCGAATTAAAATTATGCCTTATCGTAATGGAAATGCAACGAAATAAAATTATGGTTTATCATAATGGGAATTCAATGAATTAAAATTATGGTTTGACATAGTTTGACCGGCTCGTTGTATTTCCATTGTGTGAAATCATAATTTCAATGCTAGTCGCGGCGAGATCCAACAGATGGCGCCAAAGTAGCTGTAGAGAACGTAAATTCCAGAGTTCTAATGCCAGTTTCTGACCCTATAGCCCCACAATCAGGTATTTCACGTTGTGACGTCACTGGGCAACATGACCGTACGATGGCATGGGACTAAACTTTATTTTTTAAATATCTTCATAAAAAATAATTTCTCGCCCTGAGTGTGTTGGAAAATTAGTTTTTATTTTTCAAGGACCAGGCATTTCGTGCTAATATTCATGCACCAGCGTATGGCCATATAGAGTAATGAGTAAAGTGAATGCAGCGAAGAACTCACTCGCATTTACGTTCCCCGTTTACGACTCGAATTTGAGAATAAAACGATAGATTTTCTGTTACCTTTACCTAAATTCTCTTCAAAAAGTGGGAAGAAACGATTTCCGAAGTTGTCGAACGATTTCGGAAGAAGTTATCGTAAGAAAATTCTTCGAAAAGTACGTTCACAAATAATGAGTCTTATAACTTTCAAACTCGAACTATGTCCTCCTAGGTTTACACTTTGCTAGTTGATATTTTTTGAATTATTATTATTTTTTTACACTTCTAACCTCGATCGAATTCAATATCTCTCGTGACTCAATTTAAATTCTTCAATAACACAAAGATTATTTGAGAAATGTAGTGAAAATTCAACTACATCTACTCTCACCTATATCTAATTGTCCGCACCTCTATAGAATTTATGATTTTCTTCGAAGGAAAAAATGTGCATAATTTTTACTTTTTTACACAAACGTAGAGCGACCGCTGGATATTATTTGTTACCACTACTTCCATTACACGTTAAAAAGCATGCTTAAATATCCTGTCAGTGCACAGGGTACACTTGGATTGAGTTCAACTCTAAAGGGATTGCACATCTCGTTTTTCTTCTGAAATAATTTCAGTGATGCCTCACGATTATTTTGAGATGAAAAAGAAAAAAAATTGCTGTAGGGTTTGTCGAATAAACTTAATTTTTTTTTATTTCCAGATTATCATGTATATTTTTGTAAAAATAACTCTAAAGCGGTGCTTTTGTAGCCTAAACTCTGTAGTTTGGTATCGAAAAAGAAGTATTCGGAAGTTATATTTTTCTAAGAAATTTGTCCAAAAAAAATTTATTTTCATATTTTGTTGAATAACATATTTCCCGTGCACTGTAGAAAAAATAATTAGAATATAAGTTTAAGCAGACTTAATTTGTTAATTTAATTTGAGGGCATCAACTTTTGAAAGGAAACTCATTTTTATGGATATATATCAGGAATTATTAGTTTTTTAGATTTGCTTGAAATTAGGTCTGCTTTAACTCACATTCCGACTTTTTTTGTCTACAGTGCACATGCAATATGTTTTTTTACAAAAAGTAAAACTAAATTTTTTTTGGACAAAGGATCCCGCACACAATACATTGGAAAATGTCTTTCGGTGGATTTGGCTAAAACTTGGTAATATTGCAGGTTATAAGGGTCCAATGAAATATCCTTAACAAAATTATTAAAAAATGAACAGTTTGTTGTCGCTATAGAATTTTCGAGAAGCCTTTCTGATGTATGTGTATGTATGAGTAATACATGTGTATGCCGGAAGTGAGAAACACTAGAAGCGTCTAGAATCCGATAGATGGCTAGAGCGTTTACGCTGAAAAAGAGTCGCGTGGAAGCAGCAAGACGAGGAAGAAAGGGTGCGTGTTGGCACGATAGAAAACGGGCGAGGAGTCGCGTCACGGTTTTTTTTCTTTGAGAATTTATTTGAGGCGTGAGAGCGCGAATTGTATCGATGTACAACCTCATGTTTTAGTTTTTTTTTTTAATAAACTAATATTATTTTAAATTACATTAAATCTTGACTTCGAGTTTTATTCAGTTTACCCAAGGAATTGGTATCGGGTAATACCCTTAACAGTTTAGAAGTGGTGAGTGAGTCGTGAGTGTAAGTGAATTGTGCTAACGCCAACGGAAAAAGAATTTGAAGAATTCTTTTTAAGGCATCGTGTTTCCAGAGGCAGAGAACTACAGACGCTACTGGAGAACATAGAATCTGTTGACGTCGATATGGAGAATCAACAGAATAATCAGCCCATCAGCCCCGGCTTTTTCCAAGGCCCGTCAAACGAAGGACAGCAACAGCACCCGTTCAACGCGAATGCACCAAGATTCTATCCAGGAATGAATCCAGGGGGAGGGATGCCCAACATGCAACAAATGATGGCGGATCTGATGACCATAGTGCAACAAAACCAACAAACCATGTTAGCCTTGCAACAGAACATGCAAAATCCACCGCCACGGTACAATGTGATGCCTGATCTTCATCGCAGCATTGAAAATTTTGAGGGCACTGAGGATCCTGATAAGGCCAAAATTTGGATCGAAAAATTCGACTCTTACATAATGTTGCACAACTGGACACCAGCTATGGCATTCGAAACAGCAAGGATCCATATGAAGGGAGCGGCTCGTGATTGGTACGAGGCCCGCACTGCCACCGCTGTTGATTGGCCGAGTTTTGAGCTTGCTTTTAGGGGTACGTTCGTTTACGAACGAACAAAAGTCAACAAGTTATTAGAGTTGACGCAATGCGTACAGGCCCTAACTGAGGCGGCGACTGCATATTTTCACCACAAGTACCGCCTATGCCAAAACTTGTTAAATGTTATAACTGCTGTAAATTTGGCCACATAAGTAAGTCATGTTGCAAACCTGCGAAACAGGTAAGATGTTTTAGTTGTGATAAAATCGGGCATAAGGCCAATAAATGTGATCGATTCGCGAAGAGAGAGTATGTTAAGAAAGATTCTGTGAAGAAAGAGTCTATTGAGAAAGATGTAAATTCTGTGGTCGAAAGAAGCGCAGATAGTTCGCTTGATAAGTTTATTAAAACGATTTATATTAACAACAAAACGTTCCGATCCTTCGTGGACGCGGGAACCTCCGTATGCAGTATTAAAATAGGTGCAGCAACTGATGCCGGATTTTTTATTGCAACCGGGAGAACCGAATTAAGGAATTTTGGTGTGAGTGGAAATTTGGTCGAATCATCCGGTACGGTCAGTGGAATGCTTAAAATAGATCGCGTTAGGCCACGCGAAGTCGTTTTTTGAGTTGTGCCCGATAACGTTCAGAGCTTCGATGTTATGGTCGGACGTAGTTTTACGGAATTACCTGACTTAACGTATGTGAGAGCGGGACAATTGTTGGAATTCCACGATATCGAGAATTTCCCATTTAATTGTTTCCAGAAATCGAACAGAGATCGCGTAAGTTCGAAGTGAATAAAGAAATTGTTGAACCAAATACAATAAATTTTATCGACGTAGTGTTTAATAACCGGGAAGTGACTGTACCGTACGTGAATTGCGAATTACAGCGAGAGGTATTAGAGAAGGGTCAATCCGTGGGGGAGGCGATACTTAATATCGAACCCGTTGACAAAATTGAACCTCGAGTATCACCGATTACTGAAAAAGACATAATCGTCGGGGATGATGTCACGTGTGAGCAGAAGCAAGAGTTGCTTGATATTTTAAATGATTATCGATGTTGTATTGAACAAACACTAGATGAGCTAGGTCGAACCGATAAAGTCATGATGGATATAGAATTGAAACCCGGAAGTGAACCGGTCACGCCAAAATCATATAGAATGAGCGCGAAGGATAGACAAGAGCTCGATGAAATTGTAGCGGAGTATAAACGAGTCGGAATCGTCACCGAGACAACTTCGCCTTTTGCAAGTCCTGCCTTTCTCGTACGAAAGGAAGATGGAACCGGTAGAATGGTAGTTGATTATCGAGCGTTTAACGCAAAAACGGTCAGAGTTAATTATCCAATGCCTAATTTTGACGATGCGCTAGAATACTTGTCAGAAGCAGAATTATTCATTACACTAGATCTAGCGAGCGGGTTTTTGCAAATTCCGCTATATTCTTTTTTGCTAAATTAATGAAAAAGGTCTTAGGTCGAGCTCATGGCGAAATTGCCTTTAATTTTTTTTATGATACGTGCATTCCAGCTAGATCGTGAGAAGATTTAATTCGAAAGTTATTAATCGTTCTCGACCTTTTGAAAGAAGCTCGACTCACTTTAAATCTTGCTAAGTGTCGCTTTGGGATGAAATCAATCGAATTTCTTGGATATAAGTTAGGAAAAGATGGAATCCAACCTAGTGATGCTAAAACAGAAGCAATTAAAAATTTTAAACAACCGAAAAACGTGCACGAGGTGAGATCTTTTCTTGGTCTTGCGAGCTTTTTCCGACGATTCATTCCGGGGTTCGCGAAAATTTCTGCTCCACTAATAATGTTGTTAAAAGGGGGTATTGATGCGAAAAGTACGAAAAATTTAATCTGGGGAGAAGAGAAAAACAAATCTTTCATTGAACTAGAAGAAAAATTAACTTGTCAACCGGTTTTGATGATTTATAGTCCATTAGCCATGATTACGGACCTTCACACGGATGCATCCTTAAGCGGGATTGGCGGAATGCTTTTGGAAAGCAGCAGCAAAGACTTGTGGCTCGTGTACGCTGTCAGTCGAAGAACATCGGAGGTTGAGGCTGCGTATCACTCTAGGAAATTGGAGTTAATGTGGATAGTTTGGTCAGTAATGCGCTTAAGGCAATTTTTAATCGGAATGAAATTTACTATCGTCACTGACTGCCAGGCGTTGATTTATATGAATGCGTTAAGAACTAAACAACCCCAAATTGTCAGGTGGTTTGGAATAATCGCGGATTTTGATTTTACGATTCAATATAGAAGCGGCAAGCAAATGGCCCACGTAGACGCGTTGTCCTGGGCGCCCGTTGGTGCTCCGGACGATATAATCGACGATAATACTGTGTTTACGATTCAAACCCGTGAAGATGAGTTGCTCATGTTTCAGCGATCAGTTTCTGATGTTCTTAAGAAGATTAAGATTTTGAATTAAAGCGAAAAGGAGCGTACTTAAGCAGAAAAGGGGGAAGTTAAAGATTTTGTGTTACGAGATGGATTGTTGTATCGCGTCGAAAAAGAAAATGATACGGAACGAGAATTGTACGTAGTACCACGTGCAATGCGAAAAACTGTCGTGATACGTAATCATGATCTACGAGCTCATGGTGGAGTCGAAAGGACG
>JAUMHM010000031.1:8003317-8029743 GCA_032362435.1 Melikaiella ostensackeni
TAATTTGCTTTATGATCAAAATCCTCTGATTTCATTCAACTAACGAAAACCAGATAGTCCCATAGATCTTGCCGGTAGTGTATATTGAAAAAATGGTATTGAAAAAAAATTAATTGTACTTTTAAAATGTTATTGCTATTTTATTTAATATTTGTTTTATTTCGTTATTGTTCTTGAACTTGTGAAAGAAAACTTTAATATGGAATATTCTTTAAATTGATGATCACTCAAAACGAAATATATGAAAAGTATAACAAAATTTAAAAAAATTATTCGGAAAAACTTCCACCTTGCATACGCTGATCAAAAATTGTATAAAAATTATTAAAATAAATACTTACATGAATAAAAAGTAAAATTTGAAAAAACTTCTGATTAAAAATTTGTCAGCAAAAGTAAATACTTTGATGTTTACAAAAATATGAAAACAATGTATTGTAAAAATTCATTTTTTCGACCTTTTTGGATAAAAATTTCTAATTTATGACCGCGGGCTTCCCGAATCTTTTCATGAATTTCCGTCACTTTCCCGTATTTTTCGAGGTGCACAAAATTCCCGGTTTTTCCGTTTTCCAGGGTTGCATTTGCGAACCGCCGCAACGTATCCTTCTGACAAAATCTTATAAATTTCAGATTATTCATCAAAATTCAATATTTCCAAATTATTGAAAATTTCAAAAATATTACAGGTTTTCTTATTTTCGCTAATTTTTTGAACAAACTGTTTCAAACGTTTCGGCACACAATACTGGCCCTCATCAGTGGATTTTATGAATACTGTAACATTGTAGTTAATGAATTCTTTAAGAAATTATTTTCAAAAGCTATAGTGACGTACACTTGATTAAAATATTTTTCTTTATTTTTCAACAATAACCCACCGATTATTATGTGTATACAAATATTAAAAAAAAATTATTTTTGATATTTTCAGAACCCTAAATGAGTTCTAAATTATCGTGCAAAGAAATATCGTTTGGGTCTTCTTTCTTTTGTATGGTGCTGCCAGCTTAACGTTGAGCTGGCATGACCACTCGTTGTTATTTTTTAAATGCGGAGCGTTAAATTAGGCATTGGGGAATTAAATTAGCCATAAATGAGCCTAAAATTCTTTATGGAGTATGCGTTCATTTTGACGATTTAGTCGTGCCAGCTTAGGTTCTCAGCGAATCAAAGAATAGTTTCTCCTCAATGGAAAGAAGCAGAAACAACATTTTGCAAAACCTTCAGTATTTTCGCTGGGGAGTAATTAACAAAATCATAATTTGTTTATAATACTCATACCTGACATTAAAATACAAATCACTAATCACATTATTTTTGACGGTTTAATAGACCGTAAAATCATTGTACAAAAACCAGTGATATCCCCCTGAAAAAAACTTTAGAAAGGCAAGAAAAGTTTGGCGGCCTTATAGGACAAAAAACATTTTGTTCATCTAGCCACCCATTTGAAAAAACCTCATGCTTGAATACCACATCACAAACAAATTCATGAAAAATATTGCTCCACGTTATAGCAAATAACCCCCCGATACAAAAATTACAAAAACATTTTAACAAAAAGTAATTATACCGAACTGGCGGGAAATACTTTGTATTTTTGACGAATGATGGTACTTCTTGAATGTAAAGAGAGAAATACGCAATAATAAATATCAGATCTTAGAAATAAAAGCACTGAAACATGATTCACAACAAATATCCACTTATCCTTCATTCGTTCACAGGAAAACTCCAAATTGAATAAATTTAAGAATCAACATGTACACCTTTTTTTTTTAATTTATAATTTTCGTTTATTGTTCACTACTAAAAACTGTAGGTACAAAAAATTCGTCAACATTTTTTAGATCATAGGTAACATTTTATTGGTTTTCAAAATTTTGTATTTTGAAACGAAGAAACGAACAGATTGAAATTTTTTTTGTACGGCTCAAATGCAATTCGATTAATTTCAGCATGGATAAAAGTATCACCTCAGAATCGACAACATGGATACGGAGTCGAAAAATAAAAACTCAGTTCAAGAAATCAATTAAACCTGTTTATTATGTCAAACCAAAAGTATCACATGTTACTTCATTTTGCCAGTTTTGTCAAAAACCTTCCTGTTTTCACTGACAATCAAAAAAAGGTACTGTCTTTGCTCTTCATCAAATGTTATGTTTCTTCCTACCATAAATTTTTTGATGAGAGCGACGCCACGCTCAGAGGTGTCATCTACAGGAGTCATGTGCTTAGCGACACGTTGTGCAGCTTGGTTAGAGCACTCATTATCCCAGTCAGATGCGTTTTCGTCCAGAAACTCAGCTGAAACTCCAATGATTTTGAAAAACTTCATGGAGTTCTTCGAAGCAAAGTCGGCAAGAGAAAAGTCTCTGATCGCCTAGGGTGGAAGTTTGCCACGAATCTGCCCATCACCTGACCCCCCTTTGGCTCTCAATGCCTGAACAATAATCGATTTCACCTTTGAAGGAACATCTTTGTCAAAAAAAGCTAGGGGCACAAGAGTTTCAGACAGGTACCAGAGATGATTACACAACTTTTGCAATGCAGCCCCAAAGTGTGTTTCCTTACGATTCGCAAGCATTTTCAGCAGTTCAAGGTCAAGTCTGGGGGCAGTGATCGCCAGTGGACAGGTAAACCAATGCTTGACATACACACCGGCCACAAAAATACGCAGCTTGAAAAGAGAAGTGCTCTCTTTAGTAGTGAGGTCAAGTTGCTTGCCAAACATCCATGTCTTCATGCCATAGAGTGCTCGTCCCATCCATCGAACTTTGGTGACAGCACCGTGTTTTCTAAAGACATATTCTTCCTTTCCTGGGACCATGCCGCCGCAGAAGATGACAATCAGTTTGAGCAACTCCTCGTTATCCCCGCTAGGCTGGTGGTTCTGGAATGAAAATATGAGAACTGTGGGCGCGTTGTCTGCATTGCGTGATATACCATTCAGCGGGTTTTCGTCATGTTCGTTGCAGTAACTTTGGCATAAATTTACCTGTAGCTGAGCACAACAGAAGGAAATAACTTCATCTGTATTGGGAATCTATTTAAGGAGGCCCCGTGTCGACGCAGCAGTGCGGTAGGAACCTGAAAGATAAAACTACCAGGTAAGTGGGAACAAAAGTATCTAGTAAAGGTAATTTTTTTAAATTTATTGTTTGAAGTGCTACTAACCTTTGTCTAATTCCTTTCATTTTGTTTGCAGTTCTGCGGTGTATGGCGAATCGCAACTTTTGGAATCATCGATCAAAGTTTCAAATACCGCGCCCAGAATTAGTTCAAAAATATGGTGTCTGCACTCGAAATTTAGTAGCTCTGTCTCGAGCTCACGCTGGAGAAGAGCACAAGGGCCGTTTGTATGCCCTTGAAATGGTTCCTGTGGTGTCGAACACCATGCCGATAATCCATTGTTTAAGATGCCAGTCGAGGATCAGAGATTCTACGGCATTCGCAGCGCCCAATCCAGTTGCCGCAGCTTCTGGCACACCGAGGATTTGCTCTATGTCTTCGCCTGTAACAAGCACCGGCAAACGATTGGCCTTTTCTCTGTCGTTTGGCTTTTCTTTCCGCCCTACGACAGAAAAACCGGCCATGTGCGTTAATTGACTAAACTATTTCAAACTTTTATATTTTATGAAAATAAATTTGTATTTAAAATTACCGTCCTCGTGAGTGCTTGCCTTTGGCAGTAATTTCCCGCCCCAATGTACACACAGAGGCACTTGTGGATTGAAGCTGTCATGAATTTTTTTGGCCACTTTCTCTCTGTTTTCAGACCGCTTTCTGAAAGTGTGTGTAGTTGAACTGACAATTTTAATCTTTTCCGGTGCAAGCCCTAATTCTGTCACCGTGGCCGAGGCGATAGCTTGAGTGATCATGGAACCAGCCTGTGAGAACGTTTGTACTCTATCCGAAGTTGCTGTTACAGTTGGATGAGGCAGAACATTAACTTTATGACGCTGTACTTGATCTACAGGCCCCTCAAACCCTGCAATATTTAAAAAAATGTATTTTTTCCATAACAAATTAATGAAATCCGTAGATTCGCTCACCTTCGTCCGTATCCGAGCTAGCTGACGTGGAATCACCAGCTAACTGACGAAGAAGATTAACTTGCTTAGAGAGCACAGATTTTTCGGCTTCACTACGCTGTTCCGCCTTCCCCTCGTCAAGTTTGCGCCTCACCGCCGTGTCCCGACGTGCACACCACTTTTTGTCTGTGCCTCTCTTTCCCCCTTCCATGTAAGCAGTGCGGTCAGTCTGCATAGAAACGTAGAACATTCTGTCATCTGCGTTATCTATTTAATTGTGTGTGAGGTATACAACGGTGTATTTGCATCAATTTACTGATTTTCTAAAACTTTGAGAGCGATTCGTCAGGGTCAAATGTCATCGGAAGACATCGAGCGAAATTCTGGGTCTTTCATGGATTTCCACCGGAAAATCAACAAGCACCTCCAACTTTCAAACTTTTGCTTTTTTTGGTATACCCTAATGCTACTAGCATATCGTCTACATATACGAAGACAAATTCCAAATCACCTAGCGAGCGATTTATGTAGCGCTGGAAGGTTTGGGCAGCGTTGCGCAGGCCGAAAGTCATACAAGTATATTCAAATAAACCGAATGGGGTAATAACCGCCGTTTTTGTAATATCTTCCTTCACTACCGGAATCTGGTTGTATGCCTTATGAAGATCGAGGGATGAAAAAACGTTTTTTCCGTGCAAGTACGCGCTGAAGTCATGAAGAGGTACCGGGTACTGATCAAGAATTGTTTGGGCATTTAGCAGCCGGTAATCACCGCGGTCGACTGGCCCAAGGGCTACTTGAAGGCCAGCAAATTCCGAGTTCGACTAAACGAGCAAATTCGGTTTTTCACACTCGGAGCTTGTCTGGATTCAACCTTCTAGGTCGCTCGGCAACGGTCGAACCAGGAGTAAGAATGTGGTGAAACACGTCACCATGCTCTGAAGGGACAGCTTGAGCACGGGCGGACCAGAAGTAAGAATGTGGTGAAACACGTCACCATGCTCTAAAGAGACAGCTTGAGCAAGCCCTGTGATCTGGTAGATTCTGCGAGGATTCGCGAAAATCGAGAAGGGCATACAGAGTAAAAAGACGAGGTTGTTGAATTAACTACTTCGCCGGTAGCAAAGAGAACTGTATGAGGGTCCATCAACCTTTTATTATGTATGTCGATAAGCGGGCGATAGTGATCGAGTAAATCGGCTCCTATCGTGAGTTCTGCGATGATCGCAATTCCGAAATTCCATTGAATTGGTCGACAGAGACTATGATTCAGGGTCAGAGTTTGCTCACCACATACGTTAATAGTGGTGTCGTTCACGGCAAAAGCGCGAAAGTTGAATTGTTTCCTGTAATCAGGTGGAATCGGTAATAAACAGATATCGGCACCGGTGTCGATGAGAAATCTTTTACCGGTATTAGAATCTTTATTTGTGAGACGTTTCGTCGCGTTTGGGTCCGACATGCTCGCTTCGATAAGAGTGGACCTGGTTAGTTTCCCGACGACCCGGCTTGACTGTCGTCTTGTTCCCAAGAACATGACTTTTTACAATCATAAGCCTTTGCTCCGTAACGAGCATGAAATTCACACAGTTTCGAAGGATTCAAATTACTAGTACCGTTTTTTTTTCTAACGCTTTTCCCTGCGCATTTGTACCCGAATTAGAAAGTCCGCGTGCGCGTGAACGCCCCGCATTGTTTTTCCGTAACTTTTCTACAAGAACAGTTAGCTTTTGGATTGCCTGAGATATTTGATCTAGACTGTTGTTTGGAAGCTGCCGAAGTGTAGCAGTTGCGACGCTAGAAGAAATTCCCGATATAAAACGACTATCAACATTCGAAGTTTCGGTAATTTTATCAGCCAATTTGGCTAGAGTTTGCAAGCTTTCTTCAGTAGAAGCTGCTATAATAGCGCGACATTGTGGTGCAAGCTAATCAAGAAAGATTGATTGAATTACCGCATCCTCATATCCTCCGCTGTTCAGATTCCTAAGTCTATAAAATTTGAGAGGGCTTACCATCCACGAGAACCTCTTCTTTTAAAAACTAATGGAGTTTCTTTTCGTCTGAAATCGCAAATGTCGAGATAATTCTCGCTTTTAATTTTTCATAAACGTCGACTGGACGAGGATTCGCGGTTATGATGTCTGTGACGCAAGACAGTACATCATAATTCAAAGAACGTATAACGCAATCCGCTTTAGTTGATTCGTTCGGAATACGCGTGTTTCTAAAGGTTGCTTTAACCTGTTGAGACCAAAGGACCGGATCCTTTTTAAAGAATGTCGGAATTTTCGGTATTCTGTAATTATCGACGAATAATGGTTGTAGTTGAAAAATAACGTTCAATAATTGTTGTTGCTGAGCAACATTGGGTTGTTGTTGTTCTTGTTGCTGCGCTCGCAACATACTTAATAAAACTTCCCTTTCTTCTAGCTCTGCGAGAGATGCTGCTAAAGCGCCGCTTGATGTTCGGCTCCTTCAGCCATTTTGAAACGAGAAAATAATTTTAAAATTAAAAAGTAATTATTAATCGCGAGAGCACTCCGGTCTACCTATCTTCAATAAAAAACAATCTAATTTCCAATGGTATAGAAGTACAACCTTGTCCCGATTTAACAAGAATAAAAGCAAAAAAGTATTCTGGAAAATATTATTTTTAATTCTCAATTATAAATTTTAAACATTCTTCAGAATAATAAAATTCTCAAAAATAAGTTTTAAACATTCTTTGAAATAATTTAAATTCTCAAAAATAAATGTTAAACATTCTTCAAAATAAAGTGATGTAATATCGCGAAATGCTAATAGCGTTTAAGTAAAATCTTAAAACTGCACATGTCAAAGTAAAGCGAAATAAATTCTTGACCGGTTTCGTGAAATAAATTTGAAAATTACTGACGAGAAGTTTTATTCGAGCGTCGCTGTGAGCGAATTATTCTGAAGATTATTCGCATTGCATATTTGTTTTCGAACTAACGTTGAACGTGAAGTTTCTCTTTTCCGGTTATACCGGTTTTAACAAAGGCAGACATTCCTCACATGAGAAATCGATAAACGTACTACCCGTTTGAAAACGAAAATCAGCGTCTTTCGTGACATCACGCGCAATTTCTAACGGCAAATTTTTGCTAAAATTATACATTTCAGATAAAAGAATGCGACCGACGTTTATGTTGAAGATTTTCCACAGGTTACATCGTAAGCAGGAACTCCTGGAGTAAAGCTCAAAGAGGATAGAGAAAATCGAGTGAGGAAAATGTGCCTTATTGGGCCGAAGAAATGTTGGAGAATCTCTATCTTGGAGCAGGAGTCCGGTGTTTGACACTTAAAGGTCATCTCGAGCAACGAAGAAATAAAGTTTTTCCGTCCTTTTTGTGGTAAAAGCACAAAAATATCCCCCATATCAGATACTGAGTACTAGCTAGGTTCGCGCGGAATGTGCGGTCGGCGCAGGCGCAAGTATGCGCGGTGTGTTCCCACTCTAGTGAGCTGGGGAAAAAGAGCGCTGAAACCCTACAGAGCGACGTTCAGAGCCCCCCCCCCTTCTGCCACTCTCGGAAAATGATTCTATATCTCTTTCTTGCATGTAGCGCCTAAATGAGATTTTTTTCCCGAGACCTGATTTTTCGTGCCCATAATACACTACCTCCCCTCCTCCTTTTAAGCTCATCTGCCTAAGGCCTACCCACCTATTTTTTTACAATATCAGGCCTGTGTACCCCCCTTTGTTAGAAAGCGTGAAATTTGAACTCACCCACCCACCCTACTTTACTTAATTTTTCCCGACTAAATTTTGCACATAAAATGAAAAAATCTTACGTAAGAAATTGTTTTAACAATTAGCCCCCCGTAAGAGCGTAGAAAATCTTTAGAACAACCCAAAATACTTTACGTTATTTATGTCTGCCACCCAAGATGAGTATTTTCATTAACGAAAATGTGTTCCTACTCTAAAATCTTGGCGCAAGCGGTTTCTCTTGAATATCTCGTTTATACCCATACGGAACTTACGTATCTTTCTTCGTTCTAGGACAGTGAACGCTACTGATAATAATTGAAAAAGTAAAACAAAATAGTTTTTAATTTTTTGAATTATAATAAGACTTGTATAATGCCCTTGTCATAATTTAATTTTAACGATGTAATGAAACAAATTAAAGAACAATTTTTTCACGAACGCATATTTATACATTTTCCAAGTTAATATTCACAGAAAGAAGTAAAGAATGTGAAAAATGCAATTTTGCAGGAGAGCGAAATCAAGGAGGTTAAGCACGAGTGCGAATACTCGATGCTATCGGATGTCTACATCCAAACTCGAATGTCGGCAACCGGTTGCGCTCGGTAGTTTTATTTTTCTGCAATTTTTCTCTCCCTTGGGCCTTGGCCTAAAATCCAAACGAATGCGAACGCTTTTGAATGGAAATCACGCTGACGACGGTATGGGATTGCGGGACTACACAGTAGGGTGGTCCTTATTTACTTTTTTAAAGTTTTAATTATTCTCAATTAATAACAGAAAATGCAATGTTTTACCCAAAGTGCTTGGTCTGACATTTTGGAAATTCCCAAAATTTCAATTTTTTTAAATTAAGATATTTCAAGCAATACATAGAGATTTGGCCAATCAATTTGTCTAAAATTTTAAGCACATTCTACTTTCGGACATTCGCACCAATATAACGAGTGGAAGCAAACGAATTTCTAAAAGAAATTTTTCAACATGTAATTAAGAATCACCCTACTCCAAAGTACGGTGGTTTGAAATTTTGAATTTTCCCATCCATAATAATTTGATTAGAAAGAGATAGAGTTATTGAGGGTTGAGAAAACCCCTATGCTGGAAGCTTTTCTTTCAGTCCGATTTTCTTCAGGGACTGATTTGTTTTTGATTTCCAGGGTTTGGTAGCTTCGGGGTGAATCCCTCATACCGATGATCGGATATACAGTTGTCCGCCGTACTTAAGCCTTTTTTACAGGATTTTGTAGGAACGACCAAAGCGTTTTTTATGCGTGAGTAGTGTTCCTTTGTTTGTTGAAAAATTGCAAACAGTCCCTCGAAGAGGTAAAATAATTTTAAAATTTTGTGTTTATATTTATTTTCTCATTTTTAAAAGATTTTCTTTTATATCATCATGGTGGGTTAGTTTAGTGCGTTTACATAAATGATATTCATTGTTTTTCCATCACGAGCAAGAATAAATAAATTACGTTTAACAAGTTTATTCCAGTTGAATTTGTGAAATTTCAGTCTTTTCGTTCAATTATGTGCAACTTTGAAAAGATATACTGGGATGTGCTGCTGTCTGGGCAACGCCGGGTAAATTTTTTTCAGTAAATATAATAATAAATTGGTTAAACAACAACCGCAGGGTCCCCCTGTGAGCAACTGCCATCCAGGAAAATGACACTTGTTCTCAATAGAAGAGCGGTAAATTACACCTATGGCCACGCCTCACGACCGTGAGTTGGTAACCACAGGGTTCAATAGATTTACAATGAAGGGCCGGCGAAACTCTCGTGTGTCTTGAATGACAACTCTCTGCATCCATCTCGCAAGTTCCTCGGTATATTTCTGGCACGCGGGTATGGCTTCGAGGTTACGAACCATTCAAGACTTAGAACCTCCGAGAGCACCGATCAAAAGGACAATCATTTTAACCAAATATTTTGGGAAAATTCATCGCAGCTTCCTTATAAGGTCTCGGAACCTCTCCTCCTTTCCTTCTTCTTGAATGTTGCTATCGGCCGGAGTCGAGAATTCGATCACGAACATAGTTTGTTCCTCGAAATCACGGATAACAATGTCGGGCCTCGATTGTACAATAGGGAATATTGTCAAGAACTTGTAGTTCTGATAAATTTGGCACTTTTCGGTCTCGACAATTGACTCTTTCTCCTTCGGAGCGTTGCAGGGCAGGGTCGCGGCTAACACCGAAAGAGTAACAGAGATGGTAGTAAAGTAGTCTTAGGGCCACATTGTGTGCTTAAGCTGCTCCGCTCCAGAAGGATAGATCTTCAGGTCATTCATATAAAGTACATGCGTGACCTTATGCTCGCGATAACGAGACTCGCCGCAGAAGTACCCACGAGAAATGCGTAGTGCCAGAGACAGAGGCAGAAGTGTGATGCAAAAGAGGAGAGGGGTCATGGTGTCGCCCTCAAAGTTATATATATCGGAGGGCCTATGACAAAGCTACCGAACGAATCCTCAGGGTACGGATAGAGGGTTCTGTACCAAGGGTTTGTGCTGAATACGGTTACAAAACTTAATAAGCAGTCGCGGACAATTGTCCAGGGATGTTCATCAAAGGAAAAACCCCCAATCCGTGAAAAACCATGCCGAAAGCTGAATGGCACCTGGGTGTGGTGTCCCATGACGGTGTCTCTGGGATACCGGGCGACCTCCTGGAGTATGCAAGGTTAAACGAACCCTTTCCCTAGCTGCTCGTGAAACAACTATGACAACACCGAACGCAGTTGTAAATGCGGTTCAAAAAATTCGAACGCGCAAAGCAACTTACAATGGGTCGGCAAACAGTGCCGGTCGCCCTACAATTCGGCGCACTGAAAATGATTTTGATGGAAACACGATGACGGACCGGCGAGACGATGGACGTTTTATGTGGACGGACGGACTCAGAGATAACGTGCTGGACTGCTGCGATGCTAGCATTATCCCAGATCACAAAGGTTACATGGCGCGCCTGCACATTCTTTGGTGCCAGAAACACCCAGAGCTTTCACACTTTTCACAGCAGTTGTTGCGAAAGCGTGTAGAGAATCTCTTGCGAACAGATTACGTACGCGACACGCTTCCCCAACCGCTGCAAGAAAAAGCCACAAATGAAGAAGTGGAAGCGACATTAAAGCCAACTGCGGAAATCAGGCATCCCCTGACAGATAATGGCGTTTTCAGGACAAAGAGGAACAGCAACATCAAGGTTCATCAACTAAACGAGAAGATTGCCTGGGCTAGCCAGAACACATCTCGTATGTAGTGTGTGATTGACTACATTACATTTGGTAAGATTCTCACGGTGAAGGTCCAAAAGTTCGCTCACGAACTAAGGATCCATCATCACACACTGAACAACTCAAAGCTGCTGACCATCAAGCAGCACATTGTTGATGATAGTATCAATTGTTGATTTGTTGATTGATAGTATCAAGAACTTCAGGCGGAAGAGGTTCACTTCTTCACACCAACATCTGGGACGGATCTTCACCTCATATTTGAAGTCTGAAGCGCCTATTTTGCAGTGGCTGGTGGTAGGGCATACTGTACTCCCACCGAAGAAAGTTGACTTGTCCAACGCAAGGAACTGCAGACCAATAACTTGTCTGAAGACGCTGTATAAGATCATTACAGCTATCTTGAATGACAGAATTGTTCGAACAATTGGACCTATGTGGGAAGAGATTTATGAAGAACGTGAATCGAGAAAAGGCGTAGCAGGCTGTGGGTGGAACCTGCTGATCGACAGGAGCGTTTGCGAAGACGCTGCATACTATAACCGAAATCCGTCGATGGCCTTGATTGACTACCAGAAAGCTTTCGATTGAACCTCCCATAGACTTGCTGTCTGTTAAAAAGCTTGAAGGTTCACCCACACATCGTTGGATACATAAAGAGATTCATTAATGTCCCCTTTGGAAAACGAGATTTACTATCTCACCTGAAAAACACCGTTCAAAAACTAACAGCATCACTTTCCAGAGGGGCGTCTTTCAGCGCGACAACATGAGCCCTCTCCTCCTTTGCATCACACTTCTGCCACTATCTCTCGCACAATGCGATTCTCGTGGGTGCCTCTGCGGGGCGCCTAGTTATCACGAGCATAAGGTCACTCATGTATTTCATATGTATGACCTGAAGATCTATGCTTCTGGAGCAGAGCCGCATAAGCATGCTCTGAGGATCGTCGAGGGGTACACAGGAGAAATAGGTATGGACTTTGGATTGGACAAATGTGCCAAGATTCACCTGAACGAGGACGATTTGCTGGCGTTCTTAAAACATCTAGACGTAATTTAGACACAGAGGCTTTCATTTTCGCGTACCGGGACGGTGTTATTTCCTTTTTAGCATACCGTAGCCGCATTTTTCGTCAATAGCTTTTCAGCGATATGTTCAGAGCGTATCATGCATGCCCTGAACACATTGAACACAGGAAGAGGTGCTGAGAAATATGATGAGATTTGAGAAATACCTGAAAGTGATGAAGAGAGTAAGAAAGAACTGGGGTGGTAATGATGAAGGTATGAGGTATCGGAGAAAAATTATTCAAATATGATTTCAAAACGAGATGCACACCTTGGTATATAGTATCAAATGAAGTAGATAAAAGAAAAATGGAATTAGAGCAGGGAATAGGGCATGCAAATATGAGGAAAAGGTTTTGGAAAGTGGGGGTATAAAAAAAGCTAAAGCTTGTTCAGAGGAGAGAGGATTGGGAATAGTAGGTAATGGAATGGGAGAAAGAGAAAGGTGCTTCAATACGAATGGATGCTCAAGGGAATGAATCAGGAGAGCACACGAAAGGAGTATAAAGGTAGGGCAGGAGCTGACAGAAAGAGAGAGAGAGAGAGAGAGAGAAGTCTTGAAGCAAGAAATAGAAAGTAAAATAATCGAGCCGACATAAAATGAGAAATTTAAATGGATAAGGGTAGAGGAAGTAGCCAAATATTTGGAGAAAAAAGGGAAAAGAGGATCGTAAAAATTAATTGCGCGTGTAAGATTTGTAAATACAAAGGAATGGAATGAGTACTGGGATAACGAGGAAGGAAGAAAGTGCATGCTATTTGCGCGATGCAGAGCATTATGAAGGCATTGGTTAAATGATTGTTAAAAAATAGAAGAAGGAAACATGAGTATGGGAAAAATCCTCCATGAAAAAGGAGAGGTAGACGTAGTGGAGTAGCTGAGTAGCGTGCTCTTCTGACTAACTCCCTTGACTATCCATTTCTATTGAAGCACCTCTCTCTTTGCTTCATTCCGCTCTTATTTTAATTTTACTTTTATCTACTGCATTTACTACTATATACCAGGCCGCGCATCTGTCCAATCCCAAAGTCCACCGAATATATTTTTTGTGCACTCTTTCTATCTCCTCATATTCTTTGGAGCCCCATACTTCTACTCCATATATTATTACATTTGCCACTTGGGCCTTATTCATTCTCGTTCTCCTTTGAAAATCATCTTTGCATAATTTTTCTCCGATACCCTAAACCTTTATCATTACCACCCCAGCTCTTTCTCTCTTTTCTTCCCATGTTCTCCAGAGTTCCTATTCGCTTCAAACAAAAATCCTAAATATGCAAATTGCTATACTTCTCCAACCTTTACTCCTGTCCACTGCCCTTCCTCGAACTATTTCCTCCTACCCCTTTTGCGGAAGACCATTATTTTCGACTTTTGTACATTCAATATAAGTTTCTTTCCTTACAGGTATTTTTCAAATCTTATCATATTTCTCAGCATCTCTTCTTCTTTTGCTAACAATACTATATCACCCGCGTATGCCAGAGAGCAGACCTTACTTCCCCCTGAGACCAACCTCCCTTCTATGCCCCTCTTAAATTTCTCTTTCATGTCCGAAATGAATACCGCAAAGAGCTGTGGGCTTAGCGCGCATACTTGTATCAGTCCCAATTCTGCCCAAAACACCTTTGACATTCCTTTCCCCCCTCTTACTCTATCCTCAGTTTCTTTATATATTTCTCTTACACTTTCTACAAAACTTCTCGTTCTTCTTTTCGCCATTACCTTCCAAAGCTTATTCCTACCTACCGATGGAAATGCTGCCTTTGAATCATCAGGAAAGCACATACTTTTCCTCTTCTTTCCTTCAATTCCTTCTGTACTACATGTTGAAGAATTTATATATTGTCTACAGTGCTTCTACCTTCCTGGAATCCTGCTTGGCTTTCTGGTAATATCCCCTTACCTTCTACCTCCTTCTTGAGTCTTTCCGTTAATGCCATTGCATACACTTTATAAGCCGTATTTAGAAGTGTTATCCCTCTATAGTTTTCTACTTTCTGTTTTTCTCCCTTTTTTATGCATTGATGTTATAAAGCCCTCTTTTCACTTTTCCGGGAACCCTTCCCCTTTCTAAACTCTTTCGACTGCCTCTCTCAATTTCTTTCTGGCTTTGCCGCTTCCATAAATATATGCTCCATTGCTCAGCGCAACGCTTCCTTCCGCTTTTACTTTCTTTATTTTTTTGATTTGCGCATCTATCTCCTCGTCCTCTCGATCTATCTCCTCCTCAGTGTAAAGTAGATTAGGAATGAAAGATGAATAGCGAGGTGGTGGATTTGATAGAGGAGTTCTGCTACCGAGGTTTTTGGTTCAAAGTAGGAGGAGGAAACGAGCTGTAAGTGAGAAAGAGATTGAAATGTGCGAGGTAAGTAATAGAACTGGTGTGGGGTATAGGGAAGAGAAGGTTCAAGGACGACTGGAGGATGACAGTGTGGATGCTCGACGTGTTAGTGTAGTCAGTGCTGAGATATGGAGTGAAAATTTGGGGATAAAAGAGTATAAAAAAGTGAAAAGTTTGCATGAGAGATTTCAAAGATGGGTCATAGGAGTGAGTTGGCGCTGCTCAGGTTATATACTGAGAGAAGAAACAGGGCGAGAGAAAATGGTGATCAGGCAACTGAAGAGATCATGGAATTTTGGAGAAAAACTAAGAAGAGGAGGAAGGGAAGTAGGATTGCTCAAGCATGTGCAGGGAGAATACGAATAAAGAGAGGAGTTACATGAAATATTCGAAATAGGAGGAAGAGAGATACGAAATGAGGGTTGAATGTGGTATGCAAGTGAGGGGTAGAGAATGGCAGAGAATAGGTGAAGAGATGAAATATAACACAAGGAGAGAAAAGATGGGAAAAAATATCGGAGTCAGGATACAACAGGGAGAACGAACTGGAATATCACAAAATACTGGAAAGAGAGAGATGGTCAGTAGTTCATGTCAATGAAAAGAAAAATTGAAGACTAAGGACTTTTTTATTTACTTTTTTTTTGTATTTACTTTTGATGTTTATAATTAATTTTACTTTCTATTTTTTTTATTATAAACCACTTTCAAATAAATCAAAGAATGAGATTTCTGAAGATATTAAAAGGAAAAACATCTCAAAATTTCCACAAAGTACTGGAAAGGGGAAGGGGATCAGCGGTACATGTCAATGAAAAAGAAAATGGAAAACTGAAGACTTTCATTCTTTGTTATTTTTTTTCATTTACTTTCTTCTCATGCACTTTTATTATTTTCAAAATTAATTTCAATTTCTAATTCAAAAAAAAAATTAAAAACCACTCTGAAAGGTGGTATCTGCGGAGTCAACTCTAAAATGTGGTATCTAAGGATTCCAATTTCATTTAGATTTTCTTATGAAGATATAATCAGCTATCTTAATCATTGCATTTTTAAAATTCTAATTCAATATTGTAAAAAGGTATGGTGGGTTATCCTAAGTCGATCAAATTGGAATAAAATAAAATACATTAATTAGGATACCTCTAGGGATAGATGAAAAGGGAGAGGACAATATGCGAGGATGAGCAGAAAGGATCTAGGAGCCCTCGCTGGAGACTCTGGAGGTTTTCGGAGGAGGCTCTAAAGTCCCTCGTGAGAGGTTTCGGGAGGCTCTTGTAGGAGGCTCTAAAGACACTCGTTGGAGGCTTTCGCAGGAGGCTCTAGAGGTCCTCCCGTGAGGCTCTGCAGGCCTTCGTTGGAGAATCTGAAGGCCCTCGTGGAAGGCTCTGGAGTTTCTCGTTGGAGGCTTTGGAGGCCATCGAGGAAGGCCGTGGAGGTCATCGTAAGAGGCTCTGGAGGCTCTCGTGGGAGACTCTGGAGACTCTCGTAGAAGGCTCTCGAGGATAGCTCAGGAGTACCTCTTTATGCCAGGGCTAAGTGAGAGCTGGGCCAGGGCTGGGTTCTAAATTCCTGAGACAGCGGCGAAGGCGACATCTTTTTATAATATAGAGAGATATATATTAGGGTGATTTATTTTGTAAGGCAAGAACAATAATTCCATCAAATATGAACGCACACACGCGTTGCTGGTATCATTTTATGTCTAAATAAGCTGTGTGCAAGGAGGAGCAGTTTTGATAGCATTTAGAGGTCCCCTTTTGATATTAAAGTATGCCAAAGTGATATAATCCACTAACAGCTGCAAACAAAATAAAATAAACATTTTTTTGGCAAAACTGAGCTTGCGAAACCCCTCGAAATTTTTTTTAAAAATCATTTAAAAAATCGGCGAGATGTATTTCTCTAGAAATAATACATTCCAGCTATGCTAACATCAACTAATCCATTAACGGCGGCAATTGAAATAAAATAAGAATTTTTTGGCAAAAATAGGCCTGCGAGACTACTAAATATTTTTTTTTTTATTCCAAAAATTTCAGTAACGTATTTCACTGAAAGTAGTAAAGTCCATGTATGACAAGGTAAAATAATCCATTAACAGCGGCGATTAAAATAAAATACCTTTATTTTTGCAAAAATGGACTTACGCGACCCCTAAATATTTTTGAAATTCTGAAAAAATTCAGGGGTCATTTTCACACCTAAAGGAGCCATTTGTAGAGGACCCAATTCAGAAGAAAGACCTTTTTTGGACCAATCTAATATAGGTATGAGGCATTTTCTTGCAAGGTGAATGCCAGGTAGTATGTTTTTTGTTTAGATTCATAATTTTGGTAAAGAAAGGTCATGACCTCAAAGTAAAATTCTGGAATTTCTAGAACTCAATATTTGGCTAGTTTCGAGAAAAACGACTTGGAAGTATTCGCTGCCCATCTTGTGGACTTGAAAAACACCATCTACCAACTGGCCGGGTAGCCCACGTAGTGCGCTGGGTTTTTAGCCCGAAGTTTTGAGCTCGATTGTCGCTGCGAGCGCTTTTTTCCAATTCTTTGCTTACTTTTTATTTATTCAAATGTTTATGTTATGAATTCACTCCTAATATTTTGTTATATTATGCAGAAATAGACATTAAAATTTTTATTTCAATGCAATACTCGCTTTTTCGAACTTTTTTTTTACAAAAAAATTGATTTTCTGTAAATGTTAATATTTTTATCATTTTGTTGAAAAATTGTATAGATATTTTTTTAACAATATATAAACTGGGCAAATATTGAGACCTAGGAATTTCACAATTTTATTTTGGGCTCATAACCTCAATGATCCTTATTATCCCAAGACGACAACGGCCCCCATGGGTCGTCACTAATCCACTTTACATTTTTCAGATTACTTATATTATTTACCTACATGGTATTTATTTATTATGCATTATTGGATTTGTTTGTATTTTTGGTAGGCTGAGTTACAACAGGGATGTCCACGGATAGTTCCCTGACTCGCTTCTCTTCCCCTTCTCCGATCGCTTCTCCGCGCGTTCTTCTTGCACGCTCGTTTGCTATCTACTAAAGGAGGCAAGACAGGACATTGACGAGTGACAGACTTATACTCTGTATTCTTTAGGTGGTCATGACTGTTTTGAAATACGGTCAAGTCTAAACGTACGGACCTGGCGAGGGGAAGGGGTTCCTGGAAACGGGAAGGAGATATGGGTTGTGTCCGGACGTATAGACACTACCTTTTTTAAATTATTTACTTGCAAAAATTATGTTCTTCGGATGGAAAATCTGAAAATGCTGTCCATTTTTTCCTGCCTCCAATAGTTCACTAGATACTTGCAAAAAATCACAATTTGAATCTTTTTATGGAAAATTTTAGGTATCTGTAGTCTTTAAGACCTACAGGTTCCGAATTTTTTACATGCGAATCATTTAAGGCAAAGATTACAAAAATTTCCGATTGTAAAATTTCAATCCTCTGCAGTTGTCAAATGCTTAGTCGCAAACCCTAATTTTATTTATGAAACACGTCATTAAAGTATAGAATAATTATTTTGATTTTTATTTTCATATGAATAGATAGTTTTTTTTTTAAATATTAAATTCAAAAAAAAACTTAAAATTAATTTGCAATGGAAGGAAAAATAAGTAAATTGAGAAATACTAAAATATTATATTAAATAATATATCAAATATAATTCATTTCACATAAATATAAACAGTAATACAGTAACAATACGCTTTAGATATCATATGTAGTTTCTCCATATTTACGTTTAATTACCAATTCAAGATTGATTACAAAACTAATTTGTGTAATTTCTCACAATATACGCAAAGATGTACAAATCCAAGCTGAAATGTTCTCTATCACATCGAAGTTTTACCAGATATTTATTTCTTGCGGCAGTTTTTGCACATCCAATATTTACTCTTCGAAACATTTTTGACTGCACACTCTATATGACACCAAAGCAAGCAGTAATCACAAAATATGTGATTCTCAGTTGTAGCACTATCACGGCCATCGCTTTTTTAAGTCGACTTGCACCGAATTCCACATATTCCACATGTAAATTATTTGAGAGAAGTTTATTCTACTATAATACTTTCCATCAAGGCCCACACATCTTTCGAACAGTACCTTTCTAACAAATTCAGTGTTGCTATCGATTGATCTAGAATTCCGTCCGACACATTTTCTGCGCTGATTTGAATTGCTGACTTATCTATTAAAATTTTTCCAAATACTGCATTTCTTTCTATTTTCATTGTTACAAACCAATTGGATTCAGAAATAGCTGCTCGCCGACTGACAACATTTACGTCTTCAGTAGGAGCACTCGGTTCTGAAATAACATTTCGATTGGCATCGTCCATTAGACTATCAAGCTCATCATCATCACCATCCCAAAAACTACACGAAGGAACATTTCTGTTGTAATCAATTTCGGTTTCCAAATCTTCGAAATCTCAAACTGAGTTTTCGCGCTGTTCATATTCCACAGTTAATCTGCTAGTAGATGCGAGGGATGATTTTTCTACGACAAATGAGAACTCTCCTTAAAAAACGACAGCTTTTGCTTCTTCATTCTCTTCCCATATAGACTTCAAGCAATTAAGAGCTCTATTTCGACGATCGAATAAATCTTCCGACACCTTAGTACATAAGCGAATCGAACAGTTCGTTGTCGATCGACTTTTTTTGAACTTCTCATCTTTATGAAGAATTTTTCCCCTACTCTCCGTAAAATTTCCAGTACTGGTTAAATCATCATTACTTACAATGATCTCTACTTCTTTATCGCTTTCCCAACTATTCTGAATAAAACGAATTAAATAAAGTCGTTGATCGTACTGCTCTCCTGTTACCTCTGTGCAAAGTCTGTTTAAGTGGCCGACCCTTTGTCGAATTTTTGAAGCTTTTTCTTCTCCAGATTAAAAAACAACCGTTTTTTTTTACTTTTAAACGTTGGGATTAGCCTCCCAGTTATTTTAGAATTGTTTTTCTTAGGAAAAGCCGTGTGGTTTTGAAGCAGGTAGTCTTTAGTCCAGCGCTTATTACATAGCTTTTTCGCTTTCAAGTCTTTATTTAAATACAGCCTCAATGCAAATATATACCTGTAAAAAATATATAACAATGTTAAAACAAATAAAATAAGGTGATATAATTAAAAACAATAACTAAAACGATAAATTATATTACCTGCAGGGCAACAGCGTAGACATAGAGTGAGCACAAGTGCAGGAAAAAATACTACATTCAATTATTTTTCCACCATATCTCGTAGTATATTTGTCGTCATCGATTGAATTCAAAATAGAAACTGTCTCTTTCTTATTTACTTCCTTTTGTACCGATTCGAATGCGAACTTCGTCAAATAATTTCCGTAAAACATCTCTGTGCCGCTCTCAAATACTTGATTCTCATAGCAATTTTTTAATACTTTGTAATCTATTTCCAAATTTTGAGACTCAATTAATGTGAATATGTCTTTAATGAACTTTCCCGAAGGACTGCATTTCTTTACCACCTGCTTTATGTTACTATTTAAGGACTCTACACGGTTATTCGTTCTAATTCAAAACGTCTTGTGTAAGAAATTTTTATGTAAAGACCATTCATCCTTTATCGGCTTCCAGTTTTTTTTTCAAAATAGTCCACAACGCATTTCGGTAAACTCTTAAGCTCGTTGTGCAACTTTTCACATTGTACTGCAGTTTCTGCGTAGACTATTTTTTTAAAGTCTCTCTAGCTGCATCTCTTTCAGTAGAATTAATTGACATCTTTTCACAGTTAATCTCTCTCTTAAATGTGCGAAGAGTGTAGTAAATACATTTTGAAAGCTTAGCATTCAGGAACAATTTCTTTATTACGCTCCTCTCAACGATGTCCTTATCAGTCATGAAACTTTAGACTTTTGCATAACAGCAATTCGACACACACACGCAGACGATGTAATTCTAGTAGCAGATGATGAAAGATAGCGAAATCTGATAATGATAGCGTTTGAAAAATATGTGAGAGAAAAAGATTTAAGAGTGCAAGTAAGTGACACTAATATGGCGTGTTTCAGAAATAGAAAATGTAAAGTAGAGTACGAATGAAAGATAAATAGCGAGGTGGTGGAATTTGTAGAGGAGTTCTGCTACCGAGGTTTTTGGTTCGAAGCAGGAGGAGGAAACAAGCTGTGAGTGAGAAAGAGACTGGAATGTGCGAGGAAAGTAATAGAACAGGTGTGGGGTATAGGGAAGAGAAGGTTCAAGGACGACTGGGGTAGAGAGGGATAGAGAATGGCAGAGAATAGAGGAAGAGATGAAAGTTAACGCAAGGAGAGGAAAGATAGAAGATGAGAATTTGTGTAGAGTATGTAGGTATGAGCAGGAATCTTGGTTTGCATATGTTGTTAAGAAGGTATGGAGGTGACGAAGGGTAAGGAGAGAGTATGGAAGTGAATAAAGTGGTTTTTGAATAGGAGTGGTCAGGGTGAGGAATCGATGAAGAGGCTGAATGAGTTGAGAGAGAGAGGGAGGAGAGAGCTGGTTGGTCGGGGTAGAGAAAAGCCAAAAAATGACTCCTAAAGAAGGAGAATAAGGAACTAGTGTGGCGGGATCGAGCTGATCGTAAAAGTGAGAGAGAGCATAAACAAATGAAGAACTTTTTTAAAAATCAAAAACTACTTTGAAATAAATCAAGGATGAAAATTTTGAAGATATTAAAAGGAGAAGACATCTTAAAATTTCCACAAAGGACTGGAAAGGGGAAGGGGATCAATAGTACATGCCAGTGAAAAGGAAAATTGAAGACTGTAGACTTTTATTTTTATTGTATTCACTGTTTTTTCATCTACTTTCAATTTTTATAATTGATTATAGTTTTTAATTTCTCTTCTAAATTAATAACTGCTTTCAAGTAAATAATAGAATGAGAATTTCGTCGATATTCAAAAAACAGACTTCTCAAAATTTCCACAACCCACTGGATAGGGAATCAATAAAGGGAAAGGGGATCAGTGATACATGTCAATGAAAAAGAAAATTGAAGATTAGAGACTTTTATTTAATTATTTTTTCATTGACTTTCTCTTTATGAACTTTTATTATTTTTTCTAATTAATTTCAATTTCTAGTTTGAAAAAAAAATCAAAAACCACTTTCAAATAAATCATAGAGTGAGGGTTTTAAAGATATTAAAAGAAAAAGACTTCTCAAAATTTCCACGAAAGACTAGAAAGGGGAAGGGGATGAGCAGCACATGTCAATGAAAAGGAGAGTTAAAGACAAAAGACTTTTATTTACTTATTTTTTTACTTTTATTTTCTTTAATTGATATTTTCTCATTTATTCATTGTAGACCTTGCCTTGGACCTTAGACCTTGAAGGACCGTGGGCTTCGATAGGATACCCTGGTGGATTGCACGGGAGGATCAGAGGGCTCAGGCGATAGAAGGTATGGAGGGTACAGGACAAGTCCTGACATAGTGGTGGTTCACAAAACGTTGTATCTCAATTACAATTAGGAAAAGTTGTATCTGAGGGCGTAGATAAAAATGTGGTATCTGGGTTACTACTCTAAAAGGTGGTATCTGGGTAATACACTCTAAAATGTGGTATCTGAGGATTCCACTCTAATTTCATTCAGGTTTTTTATGAAGATATAATAAGCTACCTTAATCAATACATTTTTTAAATTCCAATTCAATTCAATATTCTAAAAAGGTATAGTGAGGTATCTTAAGTGGATCGAATTGGAATAAAATAAAATACATTAATTAGAATACCTCTAGGGATTGATGGGAAGGGAGAGGACAATATGCGCGGATGGGCAGGAAGGCTCTGGAGGCCGTCGTTGGAAACTCTGGAGGCTCTCAGAGAAGGCTCTAAAACCCCTCGTGAGAGGTTTCTAGAAGCTCTTGTAGGAGGTTTGAAGAAATTCCTGGGAGTCTCTCGTGGAAGGCTCTCGTAGGAGGCTCTAGAGGCCCTCACGGAAGGCTCTGGAGACCTTCGTGGGATACTCTAGAGGCCCTCGTGGAAGACTCTAGAGTCTCTCGCGGGAGGCTCTGGAGGCCATCAAGGAAGGCCCTGAAAGTCATCGTAAGAGGCTCTGGAGGCCCTCGTGGGAGATTCTGGAGACTATCGTAGAAGGCTCTAGAGGACAGCTCAGGAGTACTTCCTCATGCCAGGGCCAATAGAAAGCTGAGTTAGGGCTGGGTTTTAAATTGTTGAAACAGCGGCGGCGGCGACATCTTTTTATTATATATATATATTAGCGTGATTTATTTTCTAAGGCAAAAACAATAATTCCATCAAATATGAACGCACACACGCTTTGTTGGTATCTTTTTATGTCTAAATGAGCTGTGTGAAAGGAGGAGCAGTTTGGATAGCATTCAGAGGTCCCTTCTGATTATAAAGTATGCCAAAGTGACATAATCCATTAACAGCTGCAATCAAAATAAAATGAGCATTTTTTGGCAACATCGAGCTTGCGAATACCCCTCAATATTAAAAAAAAAACTTATTTTGAAATGGTAGTGATGTATTTCTCCAGAAATAATACATTCCAGATATGCTAACGTAAAGTAATCTATTAACGGCGTTAATCAAAATAAAATAATCTTTTGGCGAAAATAGGCCTGCGAGACTACGAGACTACTACTCAGTATTTTTTAAGTTATTTAGAAAATCCGGGTAATGTATTTCACTGAAAGGAATAAAGTCCGTTCATGCCAAAGTAGAATAATCCATCAACAGCGCCAATTAAAAAAAAATACTTTTTTTTGCAAAAATAGGCTTGCAAGACCCCTGAATATTTTTTTCTAAATTATGTAAAAAGTCTGGGTGATGATTTTCGCTATAATACATTACATGTGCGTCAAAGTAAAATAATCTATTCATAGCGGTATTGGAAAAAAATCAGCATTGTTTGCAAAAATGGGCTTACGCGACCCCTAAATATTTTTAAAATTCTGAAAAAATTCAGGGGTCATTTTGAAACCTAAAGGAGTCATTTGTAGAGGACCCATTTTAGAAAAAAAGACCTTCTTTGGACCAACCTAATATAAGTATAAGGCACTGTATTACAAGGGGAATGCCAGGTAGTGTGTTTTTCGTTTAGATTCATAATTTTTATAAAGAAAGGTCATGACCTCAAAGTAAAATTGTCAAATTCCTAGAACTCAATATTTGGCCAGTTTCGAGAAAAACGACTTGAAAGTATTCGCTCCCTATCTTATGGACTTGAAAAACACTATCTACCAACTGGCCGAGTAGCCCTGGTAGTGCGCTGGGTTTTTAGTCCGAAGTTTTGGCTCGATTGTCGATGCGTGCGCTTTTTTTCAATTCTTTGCTTACTTTTTATTTATTCAAATGTTTATGTAATCAATTCGCCTCTAATATCTTCTCAAATCATACAAAAAAGACACTTTAAATGCTTTTTTTCAATGCAATACTCGCTTTTTCGAACTTTTTTCACAAAAAATTGATTTTTTATAAATGTTAATAATGTTATCATTTTGTTTGAAATTTTTATAAATATTTTAAAATAAGAATATGAACGCAAAATTTTATTTCCAACAGGACATGAAATTTTCGTCATGTAAATAAATTTTTCTCAATCAAAATGTAAATTGGCCAAATATATGGTCCTAGGAATTCCACAATTTTACTTTGAGTTCATGACCTTAATGATCCTTATTATCCCAAGGCGACAACGGCCCCCATGGGTCGTCACTAATCCACTTTACATTTCAGAGATTACTTATATTATTTATCTTCATGTTATTTATTTATTATGCATTACTAAATTTGTTCGTATTTTGTGTAGGCCGAGTTACAACAGGGATGTCCACGGATAGTGCTCTGACTCGCTTCTCTTCCCCTTCGCCGAACGCTTCTCCGTGCGTTCTTTTCGCACGCTCGTTCGCTATCTACCGGAGGAGGCAAGACAGGGCACTGACGAGTGACAGACTTTTACTCTTTATTCTTTCGGTGGTCATGCCTGTCTTATAACACGGTCAAGTCTAAACGTACGGACCTGGCGAGAAGAAGGGGCTCCTGGAAACGGGAAGGGGACATGGGTTGTGTCCGGACGTACAGATACTACCTTTTTTAAATTATTTACTTGCAAGAATTATGTTCTTTGGATGGACTATCTGAAAATGTTGTCCAAATTTCTACAAATTTGAGATTCCTCTCTAAAACTCCAATCACAGCATTCCTTAATGAATGATACATGTAATTATTGTGCTTTCTGATTAGTGAATTCGTATTTGCCTAAGAGAAATAATGTCTGTTGTCAGCCAATCATAGGTGATCACGGTGATCATTTGTTGGCGTACATTCATTGCTCCTTTTTATTGGTTGAAATATTTATCCTGTCAAAGATGTAAGAACAAGTGAAGGCTGATATCTCATTTCTATTTCTAAGTTGCGTCGTTGGTGAACTTCGTTCGACACTTTTTGACTAGTTTGGATTTACAAATGATAACTATGTAATGCTTGACCATCGCTTGCTTTGAAGTGCAAAATGTCCAAAGATTCCAAGTCTTGGGATTACAGTAAATATGAGAAACATCAAAAATCGTAGGAGGATTTATCCTTGTTCAAAGGTAAGTAAACAAGTTTTAATAAAGTTTAAAAACACATATTTCTGACTTCTCCACGTGGCCTACGCATTTCTTACCTCAACGGTTTCAATCAACTCAAAATGAAAATATTCCTTGTTTTTTATATAACTTCATTTTGCCTCATAAGTCTGGAAAAGACTGTACATAGACTTGAAATTAGCCTGATAAGAAATATAAAACTGTATTACTATCGCCTAAGGTTCTTGAGTAATTGCTTCATTGTGTTTGAAGATTTCCTTACTTCTTCTTTTCTTACGCTCGAAAAACTTTTAAAATATGTATATTAAAAAATTTTTAACAAGTTATGTAGTTTGGAAATTATATAATTAAGACTTTATAGATATTCACTTATTTTCATTTTTAAGATTTTTTCAGTTATATTTATTAATAGTATTAAACTATTAATAAATTAATCGTAATTTTTCTCATTTTTAAATTCAGACGCGAACCATGCTGGATGATCACGGATATCGCGAGTGTGCGCAATATTTATTCGTGTGTACTTCTGCTGCCCAACGCGAAAACCTAGTAAGTGACCTTTGCCACAGAGGTTATTTTCTTATGCATGTATGCTTGAAAATAGTCACAATGGCAAATGTCACTTACTAGGTTTTTCCGTTGGACAGCAGACTTTTAGATGATTAGTTAACCAAAAGAGACACAGGGAGAGCTATTGCGCACACTCGTGATATACGCGATCTCACACAGCATTGAACCTATATTACCTCTAAAAAAAGGTTTTCTGAGGAAGATGCTATATTGAAAATATATGCATATCTTATGTACCATTGTGTATAAGATTTTAACATTCATTTTCTAAAATTCATAACCTTTATTTTTTCAGACGATTATGTGTTTCTATGTATCTATTTGAGCTTACCTTATTTACAATTTGCATTGGTTTTAATAATTGGAATGTTAACCCCGTACTTATCAAAAAATAAGGTTGCCAATGGGTTTTTATATACATTTAGGGACACTATACCCTCGTTACCTCCACAAAAAGGTTTTCTGAGAAAGATGCTGTATTGAATAAATATATGCACATCTTATGTACCATTGTGTACAATATTTTAACATTTATGTTACAAAAATATTTTATTGTCATTAATTTTTCAGATTTTGATGTGTTTCTTGTATCCAATTCTATTATCTCATATTTACTCTATTTGATTTTATTGAAGATTTTGTAAATATAATTTTAATGTCTTTTTGGTACTTATAAAACCAAATAATTTTTCAATACAAAAAATCTTCTCTAAAAATCTGGTTTTTCAATAATAGGCAAAAAAAATTGTCTATCGATTATCTAATTTTTTCAATTTTCTATTACAGCTTAAAATGATTCTGAAACGTGTGTAATT
>JAUMHM010000031.1:8052536-8067660 GCA_032362435.1 Melikaiella ostensackeni
GAACATTGTCTTGGAGGGAGATGATCTGTGAAATATCTAGGAAAACTATCCGAATCCTTCAGCAACTAAATAGGAACAAAAATTCCCTTCCTATCTCCACTCGAATTCTTCTCGTGAAGAGTCTTATCCTTCCAATTTTCGATGACGGCTGTTTAGTGTATGATGACATTACTGATAACCTTAATTTAAAACTCGAGCGTTTCCTCAATGTATGCATTAGATTTATTTATAATATTCCTAAGAGTGAACACATAACACAATACAGAGAAAAAGCTGTATTGTTGAATGTAGCCAAGAGAAGACAATTCTTTATGGGTAACTTAATGTATTTAGTAATGAAAAAATGAAGCTCCTCAGTATCTTTACAACTATTTCCAATTTGTAGACAAAAATCTTCCTTCCCAGTCCAGACTTCGTGAAAGAAAGACAGTACTAAGAATTTCTTCACACCGAACATGTAAACTTCAACGTTCATTTATTGTGAGGTGCTCGTCTTTGGAACAAATTATCGTCTAGTTTAAGAAATGCACCGTCACGATGTCACTTTACTTAAGCATGACCTCTTTACGCATCTATATCAAATCAATCAATCATATTATTTTGATAGATTATTCCTCTCACTGTTTGTTTCTTCTTCAATATGGCTTCTACGACTCCAGACTACCAACATTATATTCATTTTATCTTATTTTATTTGTACTTTCCAACTCTTTACCAATTCTACCATACATTTCACATTCATCGATCAGTGCTTGTAATTATATATTTTATTATGTATACTCTGTTCCTTAGAGGGCTAATTAGCTCTAGGGACTTTCTGAAAATAAATACAAATACAAATACATATATAACTATACTTTGTTTTGATATCGTGAGCACTTTTGTAATTTAATCCTAAATGTCCTTATAATAATATGTCTTTGCGTAAATATGACGAATGAAAATAAATAAAATATACTAAAAGGCAGAATTTTTGCGGAAAAACTTCTGAATAAAATCTCTCTCGACGTATAAACCAAAGTCTGGTTCGCGATAACGCCTCTCCTTCTTGCGCAGATACTCCGCTACAGCTGATCTAGGGTCATATACAACTGTGCCCACCCCATTTAGTGCAATAAACATTCTTGCGTCAATAGTCCCTTCTGATTTCGACAGCCGATGAATCGATTTCATTTGATTATAATGAGATATCACTTTTCCAACAGTAATCAAATAAGGTGAAAGAATTAATAAGAAACACAGCAACTTCTGCAAGATTCCAGATGTGACAGGTATCAATCGTCGCAATTTATAAGAGATTTTAGTGCCTTCGCCTGGAATATCAAAATCCTCAATTTCTTGAATTTTTGGCAAGCAGTCAAACGTTGGATGAAAACTCAGCAACTTCTGCATCACCGAAAATGGTTTTAACTAAAGAAAGACCCGCCTGAATCATTTTTCGAGTAGTTTTCACCGTCAAGAACTCACTAGAAAGTAACCCGGAAATGTATGATGACTTTGAAACATTCTCTGTATTTCTTTCAGTTTGTAAGGAGAGGTGCGAAAATATTTGGCAACAGCTGTGGTATTACTCAACTAGTGTTTAATTTCAGAAGCCGTTGCTATAGCCGATTCCATAGCAAGATCTGAACGATGACAATAACACCAAACCGTCATCAGTTTATGTTCTAGGTAATTCTCAAGAAGTTTCCAGAGACCAGCCTCAGCTCTAGTATTAGCGGCTTCGCCGTCAGTTGTAACTCCTATCAATAAATCAGTTGGCACGTCAGTTGCCTTGCATGTTTCATTGTCGCCTCCAGTAATCCGGCAGCACCTGTATTCTCAGGTTGTATCGCTCGGATGAAACGGTTCTCGATTACCGTTGGATTTTGACTAAAAACATACCTCACAACGATATATTTCATATCCTTATTTTGACGATCGACACTCCCGTCAATTTGCAGCGACACGCAAATCACAGATTTCAAAGTTTCTCAAATTTTTTCCATCTCCAGCTCTCCCAGTATGTGAAGCATCTCAGCATAAACAAGGGGATCTCTATAATGGAGAGTCGATGCTGGAGGATGAAAAGCGTCAGCTTGAACATTCCAGTCTTCTGCATCGTGGAGTTGTGCTTGGATTGACTTTGCACGTATTGTTGTCATTGTAATTTTACAAATTCTCCGGAATAATCTAAAAAGTACACCTCAAATAATAGAAATGATTCATATTGATAATAATGATCACATTTAGATAGGGCCGGGAAGAGAATAATGGATTTGACAATGTTTAAAAGAGTTGTTGTAGAAAACAAATTTGCACTCGAACAATCTCAGAAAAAGATCATCGAATAAAGTACATGAAGGATCCTCTTCTCCTATTCAAATAACTTCCTACTGCGACCGCAATACAATGCATAATTTTCGAAATGTGAATTATGACTTTCACGAGTCCTTACCTACGGCTCTTGTGTCACATCCGATTTTTTAAGCCTTTTTGTCATCTCCGTCGGTAGGCTTTGGTGCGTTTTCTGTATATATCTGATGATACGTATTGAGAATGAATTAATTTATGTTTCGCAGTTTGCTTGTTTTGTGTCTAAAAGTGTCATGCAAAAAGTATACTAACCGTATTGAGGTTATTGTTGTCGTTGTCAGAATCATCATTTCACAAGGATCTTTTATTACCACTTTTCAACCACTTATCGATGGTTTTAACCGTTCCATCATTCAGCAAATGCAAGAAAAACTGATGAAAACACATGTGCACGACCAGCGCCACACAGCAGTGCAAAAAAGAAGTGGTCGGCAGCACAAGTGTTGTTATAAGAAGGCGGCAAAATTAAAATTGATAAAATACGAAGACGCTAAGTTTGGGAGTATATGTTTCAAAGACCACTACTGAATGGTATTGTTCAATAAATGGTATGTTAATAAATGAATGAAAGAAAGAAATCAATCTATTGATGGAAATGATATCAATGAATAGTATTTAGTAATTAACAATAAATCTAAGTCGATAAGGTCCTTCAATAAATTGGGAGAAACGTGACCGAGGGCGGAGCGATAAATTTTTTCTATGGCCACCCAGTCGGAAATCCTTAAAAAATGACCTGTGGTGGGAGGAGTTCATGCCGCCTGAACGAAAAAAAAGACGAAGCGACCATCAAGAGCACATCATGATTATCCGTAATCGCATGAAGGAAAAGCGAGAGAAAAGAATCCAGAGGCTGAACAAAAACAAGAAAGGAGCAACTTTTGAAGGAGAATGGGTGTTAGCTCGCGCATGCAATGTGTCCAACGTTGCCAATGTTTGCCTAGACAGATCCTAGTTAGCTAGGGTATTCCCGAAAGACACTGCACAAAAGAAAGCAGGAAAGTCTCATTGAGCTTAGGCGCACCAAGGGTGCAGCATTCAAAATTGTATTTCGACGGCCAGGGCAATCATTCCAATTGATTATTCAATGTGAATTTATATCGAAGTGTGAAATTATAAAATTCCTTTAAAAAATATTTAATAGAGTCATAGAATTCAGAGTAATACAGAGTATTGAAAACGCGAATTCAACGAGAGCTGTCACAAGCAGAGAAAAAAGTAATTTAACATCAAATAAAGCGAGATATATAATATTGTAAAGTCATAGGACTTCGGCATAGGCCCATTAGAATTAGAAGCTAGACCGCGATCAATGTAATCTGAAGCTAGATTTAATAATTAAAGAATATGAATATTGTGCACTAAGCAAAGATTCTCACGACATTATAGAAATAAAGAAGGGAAAGATCCCATTATATAAAAGTATAAAAGATAGATAAAAGAATAGAAATAAAATAAATTTGATCAACAGAGCGGTGATGAGAAAGGTCTAAGCCCCTAATGGACTGCAAGTGCAGATAAAAACGAAATTTATTGGACAATAAAATAAAGAAAATTTATTAACATTCATTTAATGGCAAAATTAATGAATAAAAACAAATATAAATGAACAAACAAAAATTGAATGTTATTATATATATATACATATAGTAAGTTTTGTTCAACCATATATATAGTCTAAAAAAATTAATAAAACAACCACCGCAGGGTCCCCCTGAGAGCGACTGCCATCCAGAAAAATGACACCGGCTCCTAGTAAAACCGCTATAAATTACACCAATCGCCATGTGTGTGTGTGTGTGTGAATTTCAACGATGTTTCGTCGTGATACTGATTTCTATTAGCAGAATACTATAAATAATTTTATATGTACAAAAAACACGTAAGAATAATCTTCTATTAACAGAAAGTCATGAATAGGTAACGTGTCTCATCTCGCCCAATACCTGTCTCGTCTCGTCCATGAGTATGGGCGAGATGAGACATGTGCACAACTTATAATTTCCATATTATTATCGTAACTAATATTTTTTGAACACTTCGTCTTTTATGAAATTGGTACATGAAGGTTCACAGAATGTAAAGATACACTTACAATTTGAAAAACGACTATAGAATGCAAATAGTTCGCTGAAAGTAATAACTATGTTTATCTCGTCCCGGCCTCCCTTATCGGGATAATTTTTTTTAAAGCAGGTAATGATGGAGCGATATAGCCCCAGGAAGATTTGCGTTTATCTATCACAGCCAAGTAGAACCTCGAAAATGTTGCATCGAAAATTGACTTTTCATGAACGTTTTTGTTCAAGTTTCACTATAACTTTGGACAGGCTTGATGTATCGGGATGAATTTTTTTCAAGTACACCTAATGATAGCCAAAATAACATAGGTACATAAAGATTCAAATATCTTAATCACAACCAAATACAATCACGTGCATGTTACATCGAAAATTGATTTTTTCACTTGAATTGGATATGTCGGTCAATTATTGACTTATTTGCATGAAACCATTCTAAATCAATGAAAAACCAGTAAAAAATTAATTGTATACATGAAATTCAGATATAAATCGTATATTACTTCTGAAAAGAAATGCGGTGGTGTTCCGAAAAGCGCATACATTCGATACTTTAAAAATCTCATATATTGATGTATTTTAATGCGCTGATTACGAATATAGCCATAAAAATACCCGAAAAAGGCATTTTCAAGGTCACCACTTGAAAAAACTACGGGTTTTTAATAATAATGCGGAAAGACGCATTCTAGGAGACAAGGGGGTAGCGTCTTTGTAAATGGGGCTATACTGGAAATAAGGTATGATTAGTAGGATCACAGCCCTGTCCCTTTTTCAGTAGCCCTCTTTCATTATGCCCTTTTTACCTACCCCATTTCCAACAGCTATTATTGAATCATTGATCATTGATAATTATTAAACAATCATCACATATCTCACCACAGAGAACTAACGAAACGACGCTATATACGTTTAGTCTCCTCACGGAGACCCGCGAGACAAACGACCTGCTCCTAGTAAGCATCTAAGATCAAGTGAAATTCGTCTCTCCAAAAATTAACCAGCCTCCCAGCATCGTCCGATCATGCGATCACCTGACTGATTTTTTTAAATTTATTAAAATGTTTCTACACTCATGCGTTAGCTTCTATAATTACCAGTAACATAATCCCATACGTTACAAAGGGAGCAGCCATATTGAACACTTTCAGATCATATTGCTGGGTTGGGCGAGAGACCAGACGCTGGCCATTAATCCGACCAAATCTGTCTTCCTACCGATAGGCGGAGTAGATTACGACCTTCTACCTACTTTAGTTATAAACTGAAACTTTGAAGAGCTCTTAACTTAAAAGGACAATGCCGCATATCTTCGTGTATAAGCAATTTTGACCATATCTCCCCCACTTTTACGGAATTTGGTTAGCTGAAAATGGACCAACGGTAGAGATTGTTCTCTCTGCGTTCTCGCCTTAATAGTGTGGTCACGAGAGACTCCAATTTATTCACGAGATGTCATTTTCAGTGTGGAAGAGAGACGAACTAGAAAATCGCTAGTCACAAGATCTAACGGAAAATTTTCAGTCTCTTAGGCACACAGTGCGAAAGCCAAGGCGACTTTCTCGTGCTTAGCTTCACGTTTGTTGCACGATCTCATGGAACCAACTGAAATGAACACAGTTCAATCTGTTAGGGACGGGATCTACCAGAAGATGCTGGCGGGCCCTCCAATCTGCTACGTTCTCAAGAGTTACTCTTTGAGTCATTAGCGTTCCATCTTTGTCTTCTTATGCCCGAGTGGTATATTTCCAGAACGTTGGAAACAACGAATGCATCGAGATCTCGTCCGGCGAAGGTGTCTCTGATTCGTTTTACTGCCTTGAGAATTAACACGGGTGTGGCACAATGGGCTTTATAGCCTGAACACCAGGGGGATGCTCTTACAAGCACTCCCGCCCACAATAAAAAATACAACAAATAATAATAGGGGGCATTCTGTTTCATATGAACGTACTACCAAAACAAATGTCTTACGATTTTCTTCAAACTGTGATAAATTGCAGTACGACAGATGCAAAACCATATAACACCATATTGCATGGTTACTGAAATATGGGGGATGGAAGTTAGTATACTTTCATGTGCAGAACATTTTTCAATGAAATGTTATTGCGTCAAAACCAAATCAAATAAAGTTTGAACTGTTTCAATGACAATCGTAAAATCGAAAAGTATATTTTTTAAATATAAATTTAAATATGTAATACTCTTCATACACAAATAATGCAACACGAATTTAAAACAAAATATACTAAAAATGTAATATGCTCTCTGTCTACTCATGAATAATTACATTGAGTTTACTTATGCGCTCATCAAAATACTCTGTCTAATCACTTAATTCATCTAGAAGTTTTGATTTATTTCCATGAATTCTTGCAAATCCCTTGCAACTTCTTTAAGCTTCCTTGCGCTCCTTTTCTCCCTGCAATTATTTAGCTTTTCAGTTTATATCCCCCTAGTAAAAAACATGAGCGCTGCGAGCTGCTTGTATCATAGTTTCGTCAACCAAAACCAAGCACTCTTTGTTAACGGAGAATCACCTCTCTAGTTCTGCGTTGCCATGGGAAAGAAAAGAACATTCTCACAAAACAGGGAAGATCTGAGGACGAGGAGTGTGCTTGTAATGTACCAACCCAAAATCTGTCCAAACAGCTCTCACTTCGTGGGAAAGTCTTAAAGCATTCTCGAGCATGTGGTGAACTGGATAAGGCTTTAAATTACTTTTTTTGCATTTTCAGCCTCTGTGCTGGAAATTTATTTTTTAGTGACTAGGACAGCCTTTGGCCAGCCTTCGAACAGCGGTATTAGGATGCAGATATATCAAGGTTGGACTTAGGCAAGAAACATTTTCTGTGAGTTTGTAATTCAGCTAATAGCAGCTCTAGTCGCAAAACCCTAATCAATATCTTTAGCCTCTAAAAGATTAGCTTCATTGGATATATCCAGTTTGCTACGGAATTTTTTCTAACACTTCAGGTTTGATAATGCGGGCAGCAAAACTTTGAAAAAATCCAGTTATATCGCTGTAAAGGTTCTATGGGTTGAAAGTTCTTCTTCTTCTTCAATACAGCCATCATTACGTTGTTCTTCTTGGTTAAACTTCTTTCTTTTTCAGTCTTTTTCTCCTTCCTTTTTTCTGTTGCTCTCTTTCCTTTTTCTTCTTGTTTTGTTCTTTTTTAATCCCTTCTAGGAAAGTCACGTACTTCCGCAAAGGGCCTAATATTTCCAGAAATCTTCTAGATATTTTGCCATTTTTTATCCAACGCACATCGAAAATCTTTAATAGAAATATGTTACAACTTGCAGCCAGCGTTCGTTCAACTTGATGGACCTGCCCCGATCCATGGAACTCTGTTTGGTACTTGGCCGCGGAGTGCGAAATTTGACTGATGGTATTTTGAATCATATCAATTCCTGACAATGATACGAAACAAAGTTAGAAGAATGAGAAAATTACGACACGTAAAATTCTTTAATCAAGTTAATCAATATAGTGCGGTGCACTCAGAGAAAAGTACTGTTGCTATTTCAGTATATAGATATACTACTGATCAGAAATATGGGACCATATTTTTTTGTTAGGTGCAAAAAATCATCTAATTTTCATATTTGATAATAAAGAAATACATTTTTTTGTTCAAAATACCATGTAAAATATCAAAATTGTGCTGATTTTCCTTGAATTCTGCCAAGGTCTAAACTTAGTAGAAATAAATTGTAAAAATTTTAATATTTGTATTTTAATTCATTCAAGAAAAGTTACTAGGACTAGTTATTAGGTCAATCTTCGTTTATTATCTCTTTCCTTCATCAAGTCTTTGATGTAAGAAGTGATCCAGGGTGTAGATTTCTTTTTCGCATGCGGAGTGTGGAGAGGCGTGAATATATCAAAAGCAGAAGATGAAAATGTGGTTAAACAAATAACTTTCCTATTGATATCCTTTTATGTGAAAATGCTTTTCCCGTCATAGGTAGAGAGATGCTCACAAAATTCAGCTTTATTTACATTGGAGAGATTGCGTATAGACATGGGAGTTATACAAGAGGGGGAACTGAAGGAAAACTGGTATTTGATGCTAATAAGGTCATGGTTCGAGAGGAATGAGATTGAGTGTTGAGTGGAAGAGATCACCTGGTCTAAGTCATCAACGATCATAGGAGTGATCATTATGGCCGGTGGTATTATGGGAAACTGCAGATAATCCTGCGAATAACACTACTGAATTCAAATAATGAGCTAAGTATTTGGAGGCATTGAGATTCGTATTTAGGTCACCGGTAAGAACAATGTTATTATAGTTAGGTATAAGTTCAAAAATTTCACCCTTAAGGTTCCCTCAAGTTCCCTCCCGTAAGAGGAATTAGGAAAGTGCTTCGAGGCTCGAGGGAATGTTAGGCGTAAAACAGGTATTTGAAAAGTTATTCAAAATTCAAAGAAATTTTGTTCTTTAGACTTTTTTGCAATATTTCTGAAAGAATGGGCAAGAATACTTCAACGTAGGATCATTAGACAAAATAATTTTATACCTCTCATCCTACTGTGAGCCAAAAAATTAAATTTGTTTTATTATAAAAATTAGATAATTTCATGTAATTAACAAAAATAAGATAGTCCCACACTTCTTGCTGGTAGTGTACGAATATATTGATTAATTGTATTTACAAAAAATAATTGTGCTATTAAATTGTGATAACGAAGGGTGCGAGATGGATTCGAGTGACAGACCCTAATAAAAGGTAACGTGCGGAACAACAGCGTCAGGAGCAAACTCCCAAGAACCATAAACCTCATTAGAAATAGTAAACATTTCCTAAGTAGAAAACTTATTTCAGATTGAAACTGGATGAAACCAAATAGGCTCAAAAAAATATAAACATCCCACCCGCCTCGTTCTGTGAACAAAATAAATTCAAGTCAGGTGGACGGTCAAATCAGAAATCTAAAACAGAATAAGAGTAACAGTTGTCTCCACCCGCCGTGAAATATCAAGCGGAACAGAGCTGTAACTAATCAGAAGAAAATTGTTTCCGCCGGTCGCGGCACATCAATCTGAAAACAGCGACATATGATTCAAGGACTATTTTCCGCCCGCCATGAGATACCGTGTCACAAAGCGACCGATGCCACCTGCGACATCATTTAGCGTGTCATTAGCAACAATATAGTCCGACAACTTCTGCTGATGCGTGATGTTGTCGTGCGGACAAATTGCTTCATTTCAGGGGCCACCATCTGAAACTGAATAGCTGGATGCCCTTCCTGAAAGAAGAGACATGTCAGTATCTACGAGTGCGCCGCTGAAGCAGGCCCTGTCACTCGGTGCGTCGTCTAGACAATCTGCAGATTGTCCTAGTGGATCAGATTTTATTTCATATACCAAGATCTTGAGAGCTGTGAGAATACGTTCCACAAGATGGTGTTCTGATCGGGTTCTAGGAAGATCCGCCTGACAGTTCATCATTAAACCAGCGTTGACAACGATTTGGCGAAGTTACATCTCCCAGAAACAGATCAGCACCGGGTATCTCCTGCGAATGAAATACCGAGTCCCAGAGACTCGTTTCGCATACAACTTGTTATGTGTAATCGACTTGTTATCCAACTAACGACAGAAAAAACCAACGATGCTGGAAATTAAAACGTGGAACACTCCAACGCAGCAAATGGTTAGCCATCATACGGAATGAACTCCTGATAAAGGAACGTGTAACTAAGCCATGAGGATCATAATCTCCATGATCAATGAGTGATTTACTGCAGCCATAGTGAACAGTGGAGTACTCATCAATGAATCAGAGAAATATACAGGAATCATTCTCAAATCACCGTTTGTAAGTTCAAGCACCAATGGCGAAAGGAATCGAAACTCAATGGAAAGTCACACTCAGATAGTGTGAGTTATGGGGATCGGAGTTTCACTTACATTTTTGAAGAGCGGAATCCTTCATTATTAATAACGAGAATCTCATTCTCCAATGTTTTGAAGTGCTCTATTAATTATTTATTATTTATGCAAGGATCGTCGCATAGATATGCACATAATTTCAATTAATTGGAATCTGAAAACTTAAAGGCATGACTTGAGTCACAAGCGACAAAGCTTCACAGCACTGTCTCCGGGAGTGGTAGCGTCCCAGGCGACTCATGACAGAAGATACTGTTCCCAGGAGTGATGCGTCCCGGGCGACTCCTCTGACACAAGATAGAAAACAGCGTACACGGGAGTGATAGAGTCCCGGGTGACCTTTGTGATAGAAATCTCCGTCCCTGGGAGTGATAGCGTCCCAGGCGACCTCGTGACACAAGAGAGAAAACTGCGCCCCCAAGAGTGATAGCATCCCAGGCAACCTTTGTGTAATTGAAGTAAGGCACTTTCTCGAAAATCTACTTTGCGTAATTCACAATAAGTCAGTCGGTCATTCAGTCCGTCAGTCGCAGCAAGTGTCAGTTTCACAAATTAAATTTTCATGTAACAACGTATAATACTTAATGGCAAACAATTAATGTCAGGTATGTGTTGCCGCTCAGGCGTGTATTGCCGTTGGGGCGTGTATTGTCGCTCGGGCGTGTGTTTTCAAAGTCACAGTCATTCATGGCCTACAAGGTGCAATCATATGGCATCAGGCCTACGAGGCGCTACGCATATGCTACTTAAGTCACAATCAGTCAGTCGAAACTGAGACCTGTTAAGGTTATACAAAATTCAGAGTCTGAAAGGACACACCTCACGGCGTTTGCAATGGTGCAAACAATCCACAGCCAGTAAGTCAATCTGTCATGCCTGGGAGCCCGTCTCACAGAGTTTGCAATGATGCCGACAATCCACAGTCAGTAAGTAAGTCTTCCATGCCAGAGAGCCTGTCTCACGGACCTTGCAATGTTGCAAACAATCCAGTCAGAAAGTAAGCCTGTAATGCCCGTGAGCCTGTCTCACGGCGTTTGCAATGCTGCAAACAATCCACAGTGAGCAAGTCAAATTTGTTATGCCTGAGAGCCTGTATCGAGGCGTTTGTAACGTTGCAAACAATCCACAGTCAGTAAGTCAAGTTTGACATGCATGGAAGCCTGTCTCACGACGCTTGCAATGTTGCAAACAATCCACAGTAAGTAAGTGGGTCTGTAATGGTTAGAGCCTACCTCATGGCGTTTGCAATATTGCAAACAATCCACAGTCAGTAAGTAAGTCTATCATGTCTGAGAGCCTGTCTCACGGCGTTTGCAATGTTGCAAACAATCCATAGCCAGTAGTAGGTCTGCCATGACTGAGAGACTGTCTCACGCCGTTTTCAATGTTGCAAACAATCCACAGTCAGTAAGTAAGTCTGTCATGTCTGAGGACCTGCCTCACGGCGTTTGCAATGTTGCAAACAATTCAGTCAGTGTGTAAGTCTGGCATGTCTGAGATCCTGTCTCACAGCATTTGCAATATTGCAAACAATCCACTGTTAGTAAGTGAAGTTTGTCATGCTTGAGAGCCTTTCTCGAAGGGTTTGCAATGTTGCAAGCAATCCACAGTCAGTAAGTAAGTCTGGCATGTCTGAGAGCCTATCTCGGGGCGTTCGCAATATTACAAGTAATCTACAGTCAATAAGTCAAGTTTGTCATGCCGGAGAGCCTGTCTCTAGGCGTTTGCAATGTTGGAAACAATCCACAGTCAGTCAGTAAGTAAATTTGTCACAATGAGAATCCATTTGGGCATAGCAATGCAATCCCAACACGGGGTTTCACATTATAAACACAGTCAGAATTTATCACACACAAATTCACAAGAGATAGAAGAGGAAAATGCAAGGTGTTACACCTGGAGATTTCAGACTCTCGTCAAATACGATGACCCGGGAAAACAACTCGGTGCTTACGAAAATAAAAGGTTTTAAAAGTTAACGCGCTGAATGATAGCGTCAGGGACAAACACCCAAGAACCATAAGCCACATTAGAGATAGTAAACATTTTTCAATTAGAAAAATTATTTCAGATTGTGACTGAATCAAACCAATTACACTCAAAAAATATCAACAAATTGTTATTGCTGTTTAATTATATATTTGTTAAATTTTATTATTGTTCTTGAAATTGTGAAAAAAATTGTAAATTTAAATATTCGCTCTTCAAATTGATGATCACTCAAAATGAAACATACAAAAAGTAGGAGAAATCTCCCTACAGTAAATAGCTTTATACAGTGGATAATTGTAAATAAAATCGAAAAACCTAAAGTAAACTTAATTTACAGATTTCGTATGCTTTGTGTTGAATAAAATGTATCTTAAGACGGAATTTCGTCTTCTAATTAATATAATTATAAAAATACACAAAAAAATATTGTTATTGACATGATCAAGTAACTTTGTCCGCAACATTCGTAATTTTCTTTTTCAAGAAAAATTACATTTTCTCAAAGCAATTTTGTTTAATAACATGTTCCTTGGTCATTAAACTCTAATACTTTCAACTCCATAATTATACATTCTGTCAGGTAACACAGGCAGACAAAAAATAAAAAGTGGCATGGCCACTAAACCAGATCACCATACCTATATGTTTTTAGGGTAGCTGAATTTAAATCTGGAGTCAGATTTGCTCCGTCACGTCAGATTTTTGAGAAAATGAGCCTTTTTGGCCAATTTTTTAAAAATAACATAGGGTACGAACCTGACGTTCTAGAAACTTCTAGCAGGGCACAAATTAAAGGTTGAACCTTGTACGTCAAGGTGAATATAGTTAAAAAATGTATTTTTTTCGTCTATCTCGAGCAGCGACAGGTTTTTGCTGCGTGCGCGCTCTCGCCACTTTTTACCATCCAGGCGGCGTAGTGAGCGAGCACGCGCAGCCAAAACCTGTTACCGCTCAAGATAAGCGAAGAAAATAATTTTTTCAATATAATCACCTGAAAGTACAAGGTTCAACCTTTAATTTGAGCCCTGCTAGAAGTTTCTAGAACGTCAGGTTCGTACCATATGTTGTTTTTAAGAAATTGCCAAAAAGGCTCATGTTCACAAAACCCTGACGTGACGGAGCAAATCTGACACCCCATTCGAATTCAGCGACCCCAAAAACATATAGGCATGGTGATCTGATTCAGTGTCCATGCCACTTTTTATTTTTTGCGTGTCTGTGTAATTGTTATAAACATGTTCCTTTTAGAATTTCATTTTTTACTGTAGATATCAGCGTCACTATTACAGTAGATTTTCATGAAAAGTTATGCAGATCATTTACACTCATAGGTTGGTATATGCCTAATGGCAGAATCAGCTGATCACCAAGTAAATTTCTATAGGTATTTTCTAGTTACTTTTGACGCGGAAAAATTGGTGTCATTCCTAAACTCATATAATCTGTCCATTGTAAGACGTCAGGTTAAATATAAGCGAAATGACTGTCATTATACTTTTACTGATATTATTTGGAACAGAAATTGCTTCACTCTTCTATATATCCTGATAGAAGCATAGGTATAAAATATACTTTATATACGTATATAAACATTTTTCTAATCTACTCTGCGGTGGACAGAACTTCAACCACTCAAAATAATACGAAAAACTTTCTATTGGCTTACGAATTCATTTTTACTGAAATCTTATCACATAGGTGAGTATATCAGCTTCACAATACATAGGTGATTAAAAAATAGTATAAAAATTAATGAAATAAATACTAAAATGAATAAAAAGTAAAATTTGAAAAAGACTTCAAACTGATATAAGATAAACCAATATAGTTCGGAAGCCAGGCACCTTTTGGTCCGCGATAATAGATTCCCAAAATTATTGTGATGAATATTGTGTTCAATGAGCTCCTGAACCCGATGGAATGAGGTGCTTTCACGAATTCAAGGTCATTCTCTAGATATTATTATTTAAAGATTTTTTCACAAATCATGCTGCATCTCCTAAAATTGTCAAGCTTTAATAAAATTTTTTTTGAAACTATTAGGTGTTATTGGAATCAAAAATTTTTGTCCTATGAAATTTTTTTATGGTTAGTTTTCACAATTAAATCGATTATGATAACACGCATAAAACTTTTTTTTTACAATTTTGCATCTGACCCATACTTTATATAAAAAAGCAGGGCCAAGTTTTGCAACAAAATTCCCTTCAAACCGATTTTGGCCTACTAGTTATTAAAATTTGCACATCTACATATTTTTCTCATTCAGTGAGAGGACCCGTAGAGGGAAAAAATATGCTTGAGACTTTTTTTCATATCCCAAATAATTCATGCAAGAAATGAAAAATTCAATTGAAGGGAAAGAAATCTTCAGGGATCAACTGGTAATAATATAACGCAGATAATGCAGTCGAATCAAATTCGATCAAGTGATATTTTGCAAAATGTTAATTTCCCTCAATCGACTCTAATCTTCAAACAATGAGAAGGTCGCGCGATGCAAGGCAAGCAACCACCCGCACGTTCGGCTCTAATCTTCCAAAAATGGGAAGGACCCGTGAGGCAAGCAACCGCCCACACGACCTTCCCATTGTTAAAAACTTGGAGCCGGTTAAGAAAAATTAGAATTTTGTAAAATATTATTAAATCGAATTCCAATACTACATGGGCTGAAAAGTCTTCGGCCTGACAATGAAAAAACGATATTTTTAATGAAAAATTGGCTTTATTCTTCGACATAATCTCCATCTAGAGTAATGCATTTATTGTAACGGTCTTCCAACATCT
>JAUMHM010000031.1:8080149-8092281 GCA_032362435.1 Melikaiella ostensackeni
AAAATCTCGCCCACAACGAGAGAGCGGCAGCACGAAGTCGAAAGCAAGCCGCTCTCCTAGCGTTTGGCACAGCCTTTTCACGCACTGGGAGAGCCGCTTTCCCAAAATTCTTTCCGTGTATGCCCATCGCCCATTGCCCAAGAGGAAGAGAGACATTAGATATATTATACATTTAAAACATTAGTATCTAATTTTAATTCCTGTCGGTAATATATTGAGAAAAACCTAAAAAAAACGTTCTGCTAAACCTCCCCGTCTTACGGTATTTGAGGGATCAATTTTTTTTTAAATTAAATAAGGTCAACATCAAGAATCTTTTTCCCGAAAAAATAAGTTATCATTCTTAAAATTAGTTAGCACCAGAAGTTTAATAAGTTAAATAAAAGTGTGAAATTGTATATTGTAACGGGGCAAAAATGAACGTTAAGTTTATTTTAGGTCAAGTCGCTCTGACGTACTGCCAGCGCGACTATTTTTTATTCAGAGTGACGTACAGTCGGTCGCAAAGGATTGAATAGAACTGAACGCAGGGCCAGAGCGCCGTAACATGAGGCCCTTGCTAACCTAACTTAGGAAGGGGAGTTATGATGTCGTTACACCCTCCTTGGTAGACTGGGTTTAGTCCCTAAAATCCTTAATAAAATCTAACCCTCCTACTTTTTTAGTTCTATAACGGTGCTTCAGCTTGAAAACAGCGGTATAAGCAACCGTCGGTAGGACTTGATTACGGACTTCGGTTTTGACGCAAAGCATGCAAAGTTTCTTAGGCATGCAATCCATGAGGGCAGTTAGTATTCCGCATTTGTACATTCTAAATAGTGATACTGCTCCTATGCAAAAATACCCTAGGTACTGAAGCCGTTCCGATGCTTTTTCTTTCCACGTCGAAGTTCGTCTACGAGACTGAATTTTACTAAGCAAATTTTCTGTATCATCTAAGTTGAGTCTAGTTTGCCTGAGTTCACCTAGATTGATTATTTTTGGTAATTTAATCATTTCTCTCGGATCAACTCGGTTTCATTGACATTATATGGGGTCTGGTAATCTATCTTATCAATAATTATGCGAGTAATATTTTTGCTGCTTCTAAGTGGTAAATCTATTTGGTCGGAGTAGATTTTACAATCGTCGCCTGTAATAAGACTAGGTTTTTTAAGCACTTCGACGTGGTTCCCGTCGTTACAAATTATATCAAGAGAGATTTCTCCGCTGTTCAAAATAATGTACCCATTGGTAGTAGCAAGGTAGGTTTCCTTATGTAATAGGAACGGCGAGTGACTACATAAGAATTTCTCTTTCTTCAGTAAGCTACTATCGCAGTTTTCAGTGTTAACTAACAAATAATTTGGCTGCATCCTTTCGCAAATTCTATATGCAGCTATACTTTTACATTTTCCTAATTGTCTGTAAGCTGTGGGAGAGTAAGAACCTCAGGTTACGAAAAGAAATTCGTGATCGGGTATAAAGGAGATATAGGTATCCTGGACTCGTTGGGGGATTGGTAGGATTCTGAGTATGGTAATTTCCTTGGGTTCCAAGACAGGGATTTTGATGACATAAACCAAGTTGTGATTGAGGATGATGATCGAGGTGTCGCTTACGTCGATAATGTGTTGAAAGCTTTTCTCTGTGTTATCAAAATGGTACCGAGTCCTGTGCTTGAATATAAATTCTTTAATAGTCTCTTTCATTACCTTAGGTGTCAGTATTTGAGGGTGGACGACCCCATGTTTACCAAAGCTAATCGCGTTAATTGCCGTGTCCAAATCTTCGTTCAGCTCGTCTATAAGGATAGCCGCAAATGTGAGTTTCCCTTCGATGAACAATCCTCTAGTGTTATTATTTACAGCGTCTCTGATAGAGCTCGCAATTTCGCTTTCTAGGGTGAATCTTGTTTCAAGAGTTTTATAGTCGTAGGACGCGGAGTCAAGCAGTTTTGATATTTTTGAGTGACTTGTTAAGGTTGCTGCTAATCCCTTGTTATGGCCATAAAGCTGATACAATTCGCGGTTTATGGTGGTCAGATCGTTGTTGGATAAGGTTCCGAAGAGCGCTTTAGATATATTACCTGCAAACTTGGCAAGTCCCCTTTTTGTTCTTCGTAGCCCTAGTAAATTGGCTAAGATACTTTCCTTAGTTTTAAGCCTGTTGAATCTACCCGTGAGTGCTCGAATGTCGTGTCCTTGCAAGCACTTGTCGTTACATACTCGACTGGCCAATTCGAAGGTTTTCTGAATCGAATTTGCTCTTTGCAAGGCGTTGTTCATATTAACTTCGATCAGCAGTTTTCAGGAGTCATGGTACAAGTGGGCTTTCCCTATCTCCTCTTCAGAGGTTTTCGTTTAGGGTTTGTATAGTATAGTCGGCGTCGATGTAGGCGAGTTGAAGAAGCGCAACCAATAGCGTTAACAGCATGTTAAAATAGGGCATCAGCTGGTTAGTATGTATCCTTATTTGTTTCGTTATCATAGGCTATTATGTGGTTATTGTTATCTAAATTTTCTATGATTATCACAGGACCTTTCCAACTGGGTGACAGTTTATGAGAAGGAATTTGGTTAATGAATTTAACCTTTTGCCCCACTTCGTAGATAGGCTGCGGGAGCACTATCCTGGAATCTTGGTAGCATTTATGCTTCTCCTTCTGCAATTGTAACCTTTCCTTCGCTGTTCTCAGATATGTTTCATGTCTTCGTTTCCACAGGCCGAGCAAGTCTTCGTATTTTAGATTGAGCGTAGTTGCTGGGGAGGATGATAAGTTTGCGTTTTCCCTTCCGAACGTTGCCTAGAATGGACTGATTCCTAAGCTCTCATGTTTGGTAGTGTTATAAGCTAGCGTGATGATTTTGAGTACGACGTCCCATTCGTCTGAGTGTCTTCCATACAAATTCTTAAAAAGTCTTTCAGAACCGAGTGTCCTCTTTCCAAGCTTACGTTGCTTTCGGGGTGATGGGTTGTCGTTTTTGATGTGCCTTATTCTAAATAGGTTTTCAAAGTTTTGTATGAGTTCCGCCAAGAAGTTTGTACCTTGATCCGTGAGTATATTTTTGGGTGCTCCAAAGACGTAGATATAATGGTCAAACAAGTTTTCTATTATTGTTTCAGAGGTTATCATATTGAGAGAAATCAACATTGAATACTTAGCAAGTTTGTCCTGAATACTAAGTACGTACTTGGTACCTCTGACAGTTTCATGCAAAAGGCCAGGGATGTCCATGGCAATTTTGTCATTCGGGTCTATCGGGGTGTCTGGGATAATTGCTTCGGCTTGCCTTTTTATACTCGTAGTTTTCTACAGTTGGCAGACTGAACATCTTTTGACAAATTTAATTACATCTGTTTCCATGTTCTTCCATTCACCTAGTTGCCTTGCCTTCTTTATACTCTTATTTTCACCGAAATGCTGGTTGGCTATTGATTCGTGAGCTTCTCTCAGTATTTCTTGTCTTTCGTTCTGAGTTTATTCACTGGTGGTAGAGAAACAGTAGTGGATATTTAGGTAGTCCTTATAAGCTTGGCTAAGTAAGTGTATAAATTGCTTAATTTTAATTTTTTTTAGAGGTCCTTTTCCTTAGTTTACCACCTGCATTAGGTTTTCTAACAAAGAGATTTTCCTTTCTATCCCCCAGCCACTGTGGGAACCTGTCATATAATTCCTGGTCGAATTCGAGCGCAGGATTTACTCACAAGTCATATGGCTCATTGCTGCTTATGGCTGGGCCTTTTATCTGTATTTCAGATTATTCCGAGGGTTCACGCATTCTTCTTTCGGGTAGTTTCCTTCTGGGGGCTGGTTCAGTTGGGGGTGTGCTAGTTGTCGAGTCTTAGTCTGAAGCATCGGCTACTTCATCCTCAGATGACAGTTCGGCCGAGTCCACGGCTTTTGGTAGCGGGTCAGATATCGGAAACAATGTCGATAGGCAATAGGAAACTTTGTTTTCTTTACCTTACCTTTAATGTATTCTATTGGTTTGTAAGAGTACGCTGCCAAACGTAATCTCCATCTTAATAACCTTGAAGAGGGGTTTTTGACATTGTCAAGCCATTTTAGTGTGCCTGGTGATCGGTTTGAATTCTGAAGGTTCTACCTAAGAGGAATTGTCGTAGGCGTTGGGTTGCCCACACGACTGCCAGAAGTTCCTTCTCTGAGGTTGAATAATTTTGCTCGGCTCCATTCAGCGTTCTGGATATGAAACAGCAGGTGTGGCCGTCGTCGCTAAATACTGCTCCTAGTCCTACGTTGGAGGCATCGGAGGTCAACAGGAATTCTTTCTGATAATCAGGATATCTAAGCACGGGGGCCGTGCATAGGGATCCCTTTAAATGGTCGAAAGCTTGTTGGTGCTTGTTTGTCCAAAATATTCTAATTTGGGTCTCAAATACTCACACTTATCTGGTGAGAGTTTCAAGCTAGTTTCTCGTAATCGGTCCAGTAGTAACTTCAAGTTCTCGCTATGCTCTTGTATAGTAGATCCAAAGACCACTATATCATCTAAGCAGACCAATCAACGTTTCCCTACTGACTGGCGAGTGTTCGACAGCAGGGCTACTCACAACCGAATCCATGTCTCGCGGGGGTACGTTTATTCTAAAAGGAAGGCTGCGTGTCGCCAGCGATGAACGTGCAATGGGAAACTACGGTTTGACAGCTCGGCTGGTCGCAGCTCCACTCGCAAATCGCGAAGGTTCGTTTCCTGAGTTTACTGTATAGATAGACGAAAGTCTACGTGGGTGGAAGTAGTGGTGCTAACGGTGGTGTTTGCAGTGGTGCAGTGGCTAGCGAGAGTTTGAGTGTCTGACAGCTCGTATTTACAACCACAACTTGTGGAGATTCGTCGGCTGCCGGGCCCGTCGTATTCACACTCGCAACTTGTAAAGATTCGTTTCCTTCAAACGGAGGTTTACCTTTTACTGGCGGCCGTGCGATATCTTCTCGATCTCCATTATTGTCTGACGTAAACTCGGACTGTCCATTGTCTGTTTCGACTGTGGTTCGAAGTCCTACTTCCACGCCTATCGCTTCAATTTCTTGTAACCGGTTTTCGTTCTCTCTGCTTAGTGTTGATATTCCTAACCTAATTGGTTTCCCCTATGTTCATGGGAGGCCATTTTGACGCTCAACAACATTTTATTTTCGTAGTTTTAAATCCTTCACTTGTGCAATCGTGCTATAATAAGTACACACAAGGTTAATTCAGGATAAGTTTTGGTTTTATTGACGATGGCAGGGCTTGCGAGCACGCGAAGTATACCAACGTTCCCTGATTATTTCAAAATTAAGGCCATGTAACGAGTGGGTCAAGTCACCAGAATCCTACCTTACCGACACTTATTTATTTCCCAACTTACGTTCATACGGAGCATCACATCGAGTTGAAAATTTGGGAAACTAAATGAGAAGCACTAAGAAAGGTGTGTCTGGTTCTAAATTTGTATAATTATGAAAAAAGTAAAAAAAAAATTTGTTTATAAAAAAAACTTTTTTTATAATTATAAAATTTTAGAGCCAGGCACACCTTTCTTAGTGCTTCTTATTTAGTTCCCCAAATTTTTAACTCGATGTGGCACTTCGTGTGAACGTAAGTTGGGAAATAAAGCAAGTGTCGGTAAGGTAGGAATCTGGTCACGTGACCCACTCGTTACATGGCCTTAAGTGGGACTTATAGTTTTGAAATAACGCTACTATTTCAAAATTAAGTGAGACTTATAGTTTTGAAATAACCTTACAAGTTTCTACTTGCTTATCTACTAATTCTTTTGTTTTGTTTCGCTTACTTTGTTCGTCGTGTCCTGCATTGCTGGTTGCTGAAGGATCTCTTTGTTCGTTGTTTGCTACGTTGCTGATTGCTAAGGGAAGGAATGCCCGTAGACCTCGTTCCGCTTGGCACAGAGTGGCGGTGACGTATATCCGACTTGACTGCGTGGCTGTTGCTATGCTGCTTCTTCTGAGACTTACTGTGCTGTTTCACAGGCTCCAAGATTTTCCCGCGACTTGTTGCGCACCCAAAATTCTCATTTTGAAACTTTATGTTGATCAGTTCCTTGTTTTACGGACCTTCCGTAGAGAAATCCGGAGTCCTTCCTGTGAGAACCGTAGTTTTCAAAGTTTGATTCGAGGTTCGAATCAAAGGTAGGGCCTTTTGATTCCTTGTTCTGCCGTAGCTAGTTCTCCAAAGGATCGTTTGCCACTATCCTGGCAGGATCGCCAAAAATGTAACGGGGCAAAAATGAACGTTAACTTTATTTTAGCGTAAGTCGCTCTGACATAGTACCAGCGCAACTATTCCTAATTTAGAGTGACGTACAGTCGGTCGCAAAGGATGGAAGAAAACTGAACGCTGAACCAGAGCGCCGTAATATGAGGCGCTTACTAACCTAACCTAGGAAGGAGAGTTATGGTGTCGTCACAAAATCAATGCTTATTAAAAATGTATCAGTCATCAAGCACGTGAAATACGGAATAGTCCCACTGAGTCACTCCGATGAACTATGCGTTCTTTTTCAAAGGAAATTAAACGACACGTATTTTCCTGGTTTTATAAAAAAGGATGTTGACGAGGTTATTATTTTCTAACTCCTAAAGCTAATGACGTTGATTAATATCGAAAAGTTGTCAGAAATTTTCTTTAAAGAGTGGTGTTATTTAAACCAATACAGGTGGGGCATTCCATTTCATATGACTGACAAAATAAACACATTTGTTCACTAAAAGACCCTTTTTTAGGAAAAAAGCCATAAATCGCCAAACTGCACGGTTACTGAGATATGGGAGATTGAAATTATTTAACTTTTTTGTGCAGACCATTTTTCAATGAAATGTTATTGCGTCAAAACAAAACAAATAAAATTTGTTACCAACAGAACTGAAAGGGAAATTTGACAAGCTTTACGATGGTTATAACACTTTCTCAAAAATATTTGTCTTTTCTGCTGTTTTTTAAAATTAAAAATTAGAAGTCAGAATATACGAAACATGTATCCTTAGATTTTGATGAAATGCATATTAAAAGAAAGCTCAGAGTTTCTAGTTTCTAACCTTGAAAGGACACAATGTGGATTTTAAGGAATTCAGAGATATTAATTAAAATATTTGTTGAAAATTCAAATACTTATTCTAATTAATATCTCTGGATTCCTTAAACCTGCCATTATGCCCCCTCAAAATAGAAACTAGAAACTCAAAGCTTTCTTTCAATATACATTTCATTCAAATCTGAGGGATCCACGTTTTGTGATATTCTGATTTTTAATTTTTAATTTCAGAGACATTTATTTTAATTAATCTCTCAGAATTCTTTAAACCTCTCATTGTGTTCTTTCAAGGTTACAAACTGGAAACTCTAACCTTTTTTTTAATATGCATTTTATCACAATTAATAACAATTAATAACAAAAAATTTTATCACAATTTGAAGATACATGTTTTGAGATATTCTGACTTTTAATTTTGTTTAATTCTCAAAAAACACAGAAAGGACATATATTTCTTATAAACGGTTATAACCATTGGAAAGGTCAAATTTTTGTTTTAGATCTGTTAGTTACAAACTTTATTTAGTTTAGTTTTGATGCAGTAACATTTCATTGAAAAATGGTCTGCACTTTTGTTTCGAAAACTTGAAAATTTGAAGGAGTTTAATTTAAGAAACTTCAGCTCAATATTCATTTTAACATTTATTACTTCTCAAATTTTCAACCTTCATAGATAAATTACTTGTCGCTGGAAGCGGAAAAATTTGTAGATTCCAAATATATGACTTTCAAATAGCTGAATACAGAATTAGGAATTTTCCAATTTCGAAATTTTGTCCCATTTTTCAGCAAAGGACTCGAGGTATTGGGGAACGAAAAGGTAAGGCAGCAGTACCTGAGTTATTATACCAGACCTATATCTGCATGAGCAACTATAGTATAAATAAAAGTCAGTCATTGAGAAAAACCCGGATTTAATTACTGGTCTGGTTGATCCTAGTTGATCAAAGACAAAAAATTAAGCTCAACGAGAAGCAGTAGTGAACTAAGAGTTTGCATGTCATAAATATAGAAAACTAATTATTTTAATTATCGTATAACCGCATCCGGACACAAAGCAATATTGGTAATCCATCATGTCACTTATCAAATCGAATTTATAGTAAAACAATTCATTTATATTTATTTAATTAAAGTAAATTACGGGCATTTCATAAAAACTATTTTTAGGGATTGTTGTTGTGCTCGCCTAGCACAATTCAGCATTACTTATAGATTTTCGAAATACACATTTATTAAATTTGGGGTGTAGCGACCCAAAAAAAGTTTGTTGTGAATTTTGGCTCAAATTAATGCCTTAAATTATAATGTATCTAATTGTTAGCTGCAGGTCTACATGCAAACGAGATGAAAATTTGTATTTTAGAAAAATTCAAACAATTTGCGATATTAAAAATTGAGATTTCAGAGATTTGTATTTATTATGAAACCCTAAAAATGAAAAAATAACAATTTTGTCATGTGGGATTTGTGAAGCTTCACGTGAAACTGACACTGCTACACGTATTTTGCAATAATATAAATGTTTCAATTTTCTGCATGGCAAAAATAAACCATTTTATATCTCGTAAACTATTAGCCGCAAAGACGAATAGCGATCGTTTTAAAGAATTTTATATGCCCTACAAATCGTGTGCTATGCACTTTTCACCTATCTCTTAACCGGAAACAGCAATCCAAGCAGACGTTTTAATTTTCACTATATTCTTTATTAACAATATATGTAACGGACTGACAGAGTTCAGTATTTTATTCGATCATTCACTCAAACATTTTAAGCAAAAAAAATTCCATATGTATTTTGTTCTAGAAAACGGTCTTATTTCCTCTTATTTGACTGCGTTACACGTTTTTGAAAATAAAAAAAATGTTGCAATTTTGTGCATGGTTCAAATCGACAACACTTAATTAGCACCAAATTCCTACGTTAAAAAAATTTTAATGTGATTAATAGTGTGTTCTTTGTTGCGGTAGTGCCAGCTTCACGCGAAGCTGGCATTGCTACACGTTTTTGTAAATAATTACACAGCACAAATTTTTTTTGCAACATTAATTGGCACAAAATTAGCACAAAATTCCCACGTGAAAAATAATTTGATGTAATCAGCAGTTTTTGTTTTTTTGGTGTGGTAGTGCCATCTTCACGTGAAGCTGGCATTGCTATACGTTTTAGAAAATAATTACACGGCACAAAATTTTTTTTGCAACATTGATTGGCACAAAATTAGCACATAATTCCTACGTGAAAAATTTTTTGATGTAATCAGCAGTTTTTGTTTTTTGGTGTGGTAGTGCCAGCTTCATGTAAAGCAAGCATTACTACACATTTTTGAAAAAAATTACGGGGCACTACATTTTATTGTTGCGATATCAATTGGCACAAAATTTCTATGTTAAAAAGAATTTGATATGATTAATAGTTTTCGTTTTTTGGTGTGGCAGTGCCAGCTTCAGGTGAAGCTGGCAATACTACACGTTTTTACCAATAAAAATGTTGAAATTTTGTGCTTGGCACCAATCGATAGTGCGATGATGCTTTAGGGAACAAGAATCAAGTATTGTGATCATCATCAACCAAGGATAGCTTTCCATTTCGACGGGTATCTTTCAAAGGACTGAAGGACATTATAATGAGGATTATATCAATGTACACGGATGACCTGAAGCTATAAGCTAGTTCAAATCAGAAACTGGAGCAAGTAATCCATGTCACAAAGCAGTTTTTCAGTGACTTCCACATGAAGTTTGGACTAGATAAATGCAGAAGCATTGGCTGAGGGTAAGTCGCATAAATATCTGGGTATTCTCAAGTCTATGTATATTCAGCACATGACAGTTAAGAGAAGCCTAATGACAGCCACACGCGTTGAAATGACCAAGCACCGAATGCCCCACAGTAATTTGGCAATTTAAAGGGTAGTTCTACTACAACATAGAGGGGGTAGAGGCGTTGTAGATATCAAGCAACTGTGCATATCACAAGTTATACAGTTACGAGACTATTTTAAAAGCAAGCGAAATTTTGCGCTTTATAACATCATCTGTGAAGCAGATCTCGACCACACGACTTTGAACTTGTCCTCAGAAGAACCCTTGAATATTAGGGCAGAAGCCACAGAGAAATCAGAAACGCAATGAAGACAAAAAGCTATCCACGGCGAACACTTCTTGTCGCGTATTGGCTCAGAGAGAGTACACGCAGAGACATAATGATGTAGCGGGCATTATACATAAAAAAATTGACCTAAACCTAGGACTCTTAACAGAATGGATGTCTTTCTATAGATACATTCCAGTGCCCGTTTTAGAAAACGAAGACTACAATTAGCGATGAGTATTTTATTTGCGTTAAAAAACAAAATGTCCAAAAGATTCAGTTTTTTTAAAGAGCAGGTTCCTTAACATTTGAAAAGTTCTTCTACTTAGACAAAGACTCTGCACGTTAAAAGTATCATATTACGTCTCAAATAGAGACATATGTATTTTCTCTAAATTAACCACTTTGACATTTAAAAAGTCTGTCAGTTTTTCCCGGCGCGTTTATTTTCCAATTTTTTCAATGTGTTCAAATATTTTGCTCATGTAGTGAACCTTTTCTTATTGAAAGTTCCGATCTAAATGTAAAATGTGTTACCCGTTGAGTTGTAGAAAATGAACGAACAAGTTTCGTACAATTCCAAAATACTAAGATAATTGAAATGACAACAAAATTAACATTGAGTATTTTATTTTTACTATTTTATTTGCGTAAAAAAATCAATTTTCCAAAAGATTTAGTTTTTAGACAGATCAGGTTTCTATATTTACACCCAACATTTTAAAAGTTCTTCTACTTAGACAAAGACTCTGCTCATTGAAAGTATCATGTTGGGTCTCACAAAGGGAACCTATACCCTTCGAAATTTCGTTTGGATACATACTCCTCCCAGTGACAGGTCATTACCAAACTTTTATTATGCTAAAGTAATTAGATGCGATTTTCAGCTATTCTCGAGAAAAACGGCTTTTAAAAAATTTACACACGCTACATGGACCGCAATGCAACGGTCTTTCAACTCCCGGTTAGATCCGGCGACTGCGCTCCGCGTTTGTAATCGGAAAGTTCTTCAACCTTCACTACTTTTACGCCAAGAAAAGTCTTTTTTATAGAAAATTCTCATTTTTCTTCATTTAATTATATTATTTTTATGTATTTCATTCTTATCTCATAAGAAAATAATAATAACCGAAATATAAATGTTGAAATGAATAAAGAAAAATGAGAATTTTATATTAAAAAAAATCTTGGCGTATAGGTGGTAAGAGTCGAAAACCCCAGTATTTTTATATGGAAACAATGGTTAAAAATGAATATATTGGGTACCGCCTGATCTAACCGGGAGTTGAAAGACAGTTGCATCGCGATCCATGTAGCGTGCGTGGATTTTTTCAAAGCCGTTTTTCCGTAATGGAAACTTATGAAAGTTTCTAAGCTTGTCAAGTTTCATTCAGGGTTACGCATTCTTATTACATTTATAAAACAATGATCTTTTCCCATCTTAAAGGCCAGAGTGCAGAAGGCTAGTGCCCTCCTCAGAATACAACATAAGACGATCATAACTCCTTTGATTCTGGCTTCGTATACATACTTTTCTTCGAATGACCGAAGTTTGATGGAACTGACGTTATGATTGGACACTACCACCTTAAGACAATTTAGCTACTTAGTTTGGACATGATTTTATACTTGTGGAATACATTTCTCGCATCAAGTTGGTACTCGGGTGTATACTATAAATTGTGGAAGAAAGGCATGCCCTGGGCGATGGATGGAAACTGGGTGTTTGGAATGCTAGAGGTGCGAATGATATTAAGGGAAGGGAATTGCTTCATGTAATACGCGTAAGGAAGCTAGATATTTTATGTGTACCAGAAACAAATAAAAAGGGATGTGAGATAAGAAAGATAGGAAATGGACTCGAACTTTCGCCAGGAGTAGATAATGAATCACATAGTGGCCAAGGAGTCGGTCTAATTATGAATAAGAGAGCAAAACAGCATGTCAAAAAGTATGAATGTGTATCTCCTAGATTATTATGGGTTAGAATGAAAGTGGGAATC
>JAUMHM010000031.1:8107394-8118384 GCA_032362435.1 Melikaiella ostensackeni
CCTGACCCTAAAGCCAATAACGAACATCAACATCCCTTATGAATTTTACTATTGAGGGTCAATACAATTTCCCCACCAATTATTATTTTTAATGTATACCCCACACTTGTGTTCAGCAAACCGATAAATTCCTAAGTCCTAAATTCAATGGAAATTTTGATAGGATAATTTTACTCCTCTAAACCTGAGAGTTTTCAACTTTCGGGTAACTCTAAACTGTTCAAGCTCTCGAATGTTTGTACCAGCTCTAACTTGATTCGAAAAAAGCTGACTCAACCCGACTCCAAGTTTTGAGTTTTTTGCACAACCCTCTTTTGATATCTTCAATTATTAAAAAAAAATTTATATAATTGAGAATATTAATTTTGAAGAATACCTACTAACACCCACTAACGGAAAACGATCAGCCACACATCAAAAAAGTTGAATCATGTAAATATGCGAGTCTCGTGGAAGTTGGTCCCTCATATTTCTTTATTATTAATCTTACGATTGTTTATCCAACTACGGCCAAGACTCGACCAACAAAACTTCCCTAACGACAGAAAAATGAATGGTTATAAACAATTTTGTAACTGGCGATGTTGTTCATAAGAATTTTGAGGGTCATATACGTTATCAACTGGAATCTCTTAATATTAATTAATTACCTACACGTACTGTGTGAAGTCTATTTTGTATTTACAAAGAAGTGCACAGTTGGGAGTGTCCTATTTTTGCACGCACACAGATGTCACGTACAGTCGTGCACAGTTGTCCCACTGGTCATCAACGTACAATCGTACATAGTTGGGCTCGTGCAAAAATGCTCCGTGCAAAGTTTCTCCGTGCAGAGATGTCCGGTAACTCACCCAATTCCTACTAAACATATTTTTTCAAACAGCCAACTTAGATACGAAATAAGATATTAAGTTGAAAATTTTTAAATAATTAAATAAGAGGCACGAAGGAACTTCGTATGCTCCTAAACTTCTACAATTACAAAAAAATTACTGTCAGCAGGGGCTATTTTGTGAAAAATGAAGGGAATTTTCTAAAACATTCAAAAATGATGTGGACATCTTATTTGAGGTGTCCAGTAAGTATCAATAAAAAAATATTTTTGTTTGTAAATAAAATTGTTGAATAATTTTTTCTTGGGCTTAGATTACATGGATATTTATTACTATACTGTATAAAATTTCGGAAATTTTGCGCACGAAATAGTAGGAAATATTTCGAAGAACGATAGGCAAAATATTTTTTCGAGAAAAATCCATCATTTTTTCTAGAATATGCGTAAAATTTCCGAAGAGTTTGGAATATTTCCGAAACGTTAGGAAATATATCGTAGTAGTTCGAAGATTGCCCGAATCTCTTAAGGAGCATGAAATTTCACGCACGAAATAGTAGGAAATATTTCAAAAAACGATAGGCAAAAGAATTTTCCGAGAAAAGTCGATCAATTTTCCTAAAATATGCGTAAAATTTCCGAGAAGTTTGGTACATTTCCGAAACGTTAGAAAATATATCGTAATAGGAGATTGCACGCACCTTCTGAAGAGTAGAAAGTTTTTCGCACACAATAGTAGGAAATATTTCGAAAAACGATAGGAAAAATATTTCTCCGAGATGAATTGATAATTTTCTCTGGAAAATCCGTAAATTTTCCAAAAAGTTTGGCATCTTTCTGAAACATTGGGGAGTATATCGTAATAATTAGGAGATGGTACGAATATCTATCCTAAAAATTAGGTAACTTTTCCTACGTGGATATTTTGATATGAAATATTTCCTATGTGGATCAAGAAATTTTTCTAAAAAAGTTGGAATTATTACACATTTTCTTGACGGATTTTCCGCTTCGTTTACAGCATTTATTCTTCCTAAAAGACGTGGTATTTTTTCGACACTGACATGAAATATTTCCTACATGGAAAAGGACTTTTTTCATCAAAATCGGAAGTATTGCACTACTTTTTGGGTAGTTTTTACAGTTTGAATACAAAATTAATTTTTCCTAAAGGATTGAATTTTTTTTCACAGTGCCATGAAGAATTTGCTATGTAGAGAAGGAATATTGTCAATAAAATCTGAGTTATTACATATATTTAAGCCAGTCGTACCACGTAAATTACGAAATTAATTTCTCCAACAAAACTTGATAATTTTCTATAGCATCATGAAGTATTTCTCATATGGATTCGAAAGTTTCTCTCACAAAATCAGAATCATTACACAACTTTTTGGCAATATTTCTACTTCGATTACGAAATATTACAGATTTTTCTAACAGAATTGGATATATTTTCGTTCACTTTAGAGGGTTTAGAGTACCGGCTTCCACTAGACACCAGACTCTAGGTGTAAGATCCGAAGGCACAATGGAAGGCAATGTTCATTTAGGTTTAGGGGCGTTTAAAGTTTAAAAGGATACCATCAGATACTATCTTAAAAGAAAATATAATAATGCCTCAGATTTTTTAAAAATAAATTCTGCATAAGTATATTGAAAATTCTGATTTTCCTTTCAGGTGATAAGTGGTATAACTATCAGGTAGGCTGCTAAGGGTGCATGAAGTTGGAATATTACGCTAGTAATAAATTCGGTAATAAATCAACCAACTATACGCGTTCAAGGAATATATTGGGAAAGATGGATACTAAGAATTAATATTTGAAAATTCAGATACACTCTCTAAATTTCTCTTAACGAAAAAGTGCAAAATCTTTTTCCATTGTTTTAGAAATAATTTCTACTAATTTCTAGTAGAAAACTATTCACAATAAAATTGTTTCTTATTCACTTTAGAGAGAAGATTCCTGATCAAAGTGAATTATAGTCAGAATTTCACCGTTGATTATTAGCTTTCTACTTCAATTGTTTCTAATATAAACTTTTCCGCCTAAAATATTCTTAAATATGCATCACTTTTAAAATTATTAAAGCTGCAAATTCAATTGAGCCATCCAGGTTCATATATTTTATAACAAAAGAATAAACCTCCCAGGGGTGGACCCACATGCCCCTTATTTACATTAGATCATTCGATGAGAAAACCCAACCTAATCAATTTTGAGTCTTCGCTAATTTATGGTTTACAATAGAATGAAACTGAGAAATTTCAATGCATGAAGAAAATATAAATGGTTGGATATATTGGAGTAAACCACAAAATCACTAAATGATACTTGCATATTATTTACAGTTTAAAAAAAATCTACGGCAATTGAAAAAAAATTAAGCATAAAAAACTATTTTAAATGTTTTGTGTCAAGTTATGAATCAAAATTATTATAAATTAAATTATTGTTGAATTGTCGTTTTTTAAAATTATTTATTCACATCTTTTGTTTATGTTATATGTCGATTCTTTAGCTATTTAAATAATAACGAATTTTTAACGTTGGCCAAGTATGTTGCAAATATATTTTTTTTTGTAAAAAATCAATTCAAAATGACAATCACAAATTTCGAAACCCACCTACAATAAAAAATTTGGAAAAGAAAATAATTACTAATATTTCTCACTCTACCCTGACACGGTACAGCGAAAAGTCCCAAGAGCCTTGAAAATCGTCGGGAAACCCCGTTTGTAAAACTGAGTCCAAACGGAAAAGCCATTTTATCTAGTTTTTTGCATAGATAATCTAAAAAGCAACAAGATTTGTGCAAAGAGCCATTTTTTTCAAAAACTTTTTCCTTTTTTATGTAATAATCGAAATAAAAAAAGGGCCTTAGTTAGCGGCACCACGACGGCACTGGTCGCGACGGTAAGACAATGGACACTGATGGAAGCGATGTCGTTCAGATTTTCAGAGGATTGAATGAAAGCCCACTGTTGTCTACCCCTCACACCCCTTGCACTCCGCAAAAGCAAGTCCGCAGTGAAGCGACACCCACTTATGGCAAGCCTTTTTACTTTTTGAATGGCTCAAGAAAATGTAGTGTCATATTAATAAATAAAATAAAAATGAATTTAAATTATGTTTCAGCATGATAATAATGGAACGCATTACAATTATGTTAAGAACGTAAAAATAATTGCTAGTTCCTTTTTTTTAACTTACAAATATGAAGTACTTTACAATTTTGTCGAATTATGCTGTGACATAATTTTAATTGGTAGCATTAAAATTATGTCACAACATAATTTTAATTCGTTTCATTTTCACTATACTTTGACATGGTTTTACCTCGTTGTTCCACTATGTCAAATGCTAATTTTGATTCGTTGTATTAAAATTATATTGCATTAAAATTGTGTCACAACATAATTATAATTCGTTTCATCTTCATTATACTTTGACATAGTTGAGCAACGAATTGATATTATGTTGTGACATAATTTTAATGCAACGAATTAAAATTATGTCATAGATTAATTTTAATGTAACGCATTAAAATTATGTCACAGCATAATTTTAATGCTAGTCGCGGCGATATCCAACAGATGGCGCCAATAAATTGCGAAGATTTAAATGCGTATACCCTTCCCTGGGGTCGAGTGGCATAAGTTGGGGCATGCGTAAGATTAGGTGCCATGTTATTATTTCATGAGATGCTGCTATTGAAATGGAAAATAATTTCAGAATACATTTAGGATAAAAAAATTATTTTTAACGAAGATTCAAAAACAAAATAAATTTGAGCCCCATACACATGGTTGTTGTTGTATCTCCAGACATCCAGCTCATGGGTCGGCCATATTGGAACTGTAAATGCCCAATTGAAAGTATAATTCCAGATCTCACCATGGGTGGGATGCCCATGCGATTTAATCTAATCGATCGAATCTCTCTTTCTGTCGTATCTAATTAGACGGAGATGCTCGATAGTTTTGGAACGATCGACTGCGACTACCAGTTTCTATCTTATCGGTCAGATGAAGAGGTGACTGTCGATAATCAAGAAGTCGGTAGTTCTCGATTAACGTCTGTTGGCCCTCTCTTTCTGACCCATAAGATAGACAGAGGTCGTTGCAGTTGATTCTTTCAAAACGATCAAACATCTCGGTCTAATTTTATACGGCAGAGAGATTCAATCGAGTATAAATTAGAGGCTTGGGAATCCCACCCCTCACTCTTGTCTTCAATCTCCTACGACATTAAAATATTTCTATTTCGTGGTTGATTTGTGGTATCTAAAATCCAAAAATATTTTTCAATACTTTTTTATGCAAGCCTTTTTACCGGGAGATTTCTTTTTTCCTTTAAATGTCCCCACTGCACGTTTGTTAATATAATTTGCTGATAAATTACGAAATAATGTCGAACGTCAAATTTACAATACTAGACGTCACTGAGCTCCAAATGGAAATAGCCATCTATCGGCAGTTTTTATGAAAACTGAGTTAAATCGTCAGAGAATACTTATGAATCTTTTCTTAACTCATACTTGAAGGGAATAATTAAAATTCGGACCAGAAAGTATGTTACTTTTGGAACATTTTTAACCTGTATCTGCAAAAAGTATGATTATTCCAAATTAAATTAGCCGTATCTGCAGAAATACATGAAGAAATACAATCAACGTTGTGTATACAGATCCGACATTTTTCGCCGGACTTAAATTTTCTGGTCCGGAAAATTTTGACGTCAACTAATTTTCTTTTCCAGCAAGATTTTTTTCAACTTTAGCTACATTTGATAAGATTCTTAATTTCTAAATACACTTAAACTGTCACACAATTAGAAATACTAAAAACACCTTAAGAACCGCTTATCAATTCCGATACTAAGTAATTAGGTGAGGTCTTTTTAAAAGTGACGTGTGAAGTGAGTTTCGTCAAAATATGTTTGATCCACCCCATAGCATTTTGTGTTTTTGGGTAGTTTTTGGCGGTAAGCATAATTGCTCAAAAAAAATATTATAAACTTTTTTCGTTAATGTCTCCTGATTTGTCATATCTCGAACCCCTTTTGCAAGTCTCCCTTTCAAAAATATGCGTGTAAGTGACTGATCTCAGAAGAGTGATTGGTCAAATCTTAAACTCTTTTTCAGCTCGCCCTTTAAAAAAATACTTATCAGTGGCTGGTCACAGAAGAGTAATTGGTCACATTCTCGAAAATAGAGAAATCGGGATTAGTTTTTGGTGCTCTTGATTATGTGACAGTTTGTGCATTTACAAATTAATATTTCTAATGTTATGATAGAATCGTGAAATATTGTACTATTTTGCACAAAATATTGCCGGAACAGAAAGTCCCTTGACAACAAAAAATTTGCCGGACTAGAACATTCAAGTCCGGAAAAATTTTCCGAATTAGAATTTTCAAATCCGGCAAAATTTGCTGGAGTTCAATACTCGGCCTATAATCAAATTCTCCCTCAACGACAAAGTCTCTGTTTACCAAGAATTTACAGCCCATAAAGGAGAACAAATTTAATTCTTATTTTTTTTATTTTTGTTCAGATTTTAAACCTATTATACTTTTTTACAGACACAGTTACATTCACTGATTTTTATTACAGATGCGGTTCGAAATCTGTGAAAAATTGTCTTCGGCAAGTTATTTTTTGAACCTCATTTTGTATTTTGCCACATAAAGGGAGGGGGTGGTGCTCTTCACGGTGCCGCACTCCTAGTCATTTGCCTATTAGTATTAAGTGTGTGCGCGTGGAAACACGCACAGTAACTGCGTATTTTAAAATAATGTGAAATAAAACAAAGAAACAAAACGTAAATTGAGAACAAGAATCAAGCAAATGAGTCAAGTATCTATTCAGGGCTATAATAAGAATTAATTTGAGTCTTTTTTGCAAAGTCTCGATTTAAAACCTTTTCGGCTAGATTTTGTTGCGTCTCAAAAAAGCCGAATATTTGGCTCAAAATAAGCCTAGCTTTTTTCTGTGTACGTCCGAAATCTTATAGCGTGTTCAAAAATACTCACTTTTCTGAAAGTTAGTTAAAAAGTACATCGTTTTTTTTGTTAAATATCGCGTTTTTACTGCAATTTGCGTTAAAATTTGTTCCTATTATAATTGAAGTATATAAAATAATATTAAGATCAAATAACCCTCAAGTTTTATGAAATATGGATATATTACACGAACTATTAAAGCTTTTCATATTCGTTTGTTATTTGATGTTCTTTTATTATTAAAACAACAATTTTCAATGCGAACTGCAGAAGAAACGTGATATTACGAACTTTCATAAATTAGGTATTTTCTCTACAGTGCACAGGAAATATGTTATTTAACAAAATATGAAAATAAACTTTTTATAAAAATAACTTCCTAACACTGTATTTCCTAAGCTATATAAGATAAAAAAATCTTTTCTTTTCGACTTTTGCAGGAAATTTCATGCACTTTAAACTTTGTTGTGAAGAATTTAAACTCGAGTTCAAAGTAGCATCCTCTGAAGTGAAGAAATCTTTAAAAAACTGATAAAAAACTGCAATTTTTCACATTCTTTCAAATATTTTAATGGGTCCCGGATGCCCAAAGATGTTTCACATTTAGATAATTTATTTATTATATTAGATTATTTTATTTATATTGAGATACCAAACTACAGAGTTGAGGCTATAAAGGCACAGCTTTGGAGTTATTTTTATAAAAATATGTACATAATAACCTGAAAATAAAAATTAAGTTTATTTAACAATCCCTCCAGTGATTTTTTCCCTGTTGGTCTCAAAATAATCAAAAGGTATCACTGAAATGTTTTCAGAAGAAAAACAGTTGTGTAAAAATGTAAAAATGATGCACATTTTTTTCTCAGAAAAAAATCATAAATTGCTTGGAAAATAAAAACTAGTTTCCCAATACAGAGATGGTTTACTTTAGTCAGGTTTAGTCCCATGCCATCGTACAGCCATCTTGCCCAGTGACTCGCCTAATTGTTGGGGTACAGGGTCAGGAACTGGCATTGGAACTCCAGAATGTACGTCCTGTGCATATACTTTGGCTCCATCTATTGGATCTCACCGCGACTAGCATTAAAACTATGCTGTGACATCATTTGAATTCATTGCATTGAAATTATGTCACAACATAATCTTAATACGTTTCATTTTAATTATACTTTGACATAGTTGAGCAACGAATTGAAATTATGTCACAGCATAACTTTAATGCAACGAATTAAAATTAGCATTTGACATAGTGGAACAACGAGGTAAACCATGTCAAAGTATAATGAAAATGAAACGAATTAAAATTGTGTTGTGACATGATTTTGATGCAAGGAATTAGAATTATGTCACAGCATAATTTTAATGCAACGCATTAGACTTACATCTTAGACAAAAAAATACTTTCAACTGTTAGTCATAATATTAACGATGAATAAGAAAAACAAGTTTCATTTTTTTAGATTTCAGTAAAGCTCAACAGTCATGTCCTGAAAAATAAATTGCACCAAATTTATCGCTGATCATAGGAAAAGGAATATTATTATGTTGAAACATTAAAAAAAATGAATTAAATTTATGTTCACGCATAATAATAAAGGCAGGTATCCTCCTATCCTCTCAATGCATTCATACTTTATTTTATCATAAGCCATCATTTAAATTAACTTCTTTTATGTCCTGACATAATAAGAATGTTCTAAAAAAAATTATGTACAGAGAAGTTTAATTTATTTTCTGTTCTTCATCCTAGTAACCATTCGAAAGTAAAACGGCTTGCCATACTCATTTGACTGTAGGCAGAGGCTGATTCTTGAAAGCTTTACGCCGAATCAACGTAACTGTACAATTTTTGGCAGACTTACTCGTAAAGAAGAGGCTGGTAATAGAGGACAATATACAAGTTCTATATAAGTAGGCATAATTATTGACCGAGCTAAACAATGTTTTTAGCCAGGAGATTTTTCTCGTAATAAGAAATTTCCCCACTTTTCGTGGGAACAATTCGTGGAAAAGTTCAACAAAAAGTACCACGTGCTTGTTCATCCAATATCTTGCATCATTTACGAACAAAGTTCAAAAATTGTATCTTCAGGAAAAAAAATTCTCCTGGCCTCAACAATGGACAAACTTTTTTTATGGGTTGATTTAGAAACAATCTATTCAGATCATTCCATTTCTCCAAGAAGAAAAAGGTAATGATGAAAACCAATAACACATTTCTAAAAAATTACTAACTTCTTCAAATTTTAAAAATATATTTAAGTAAAATAGATATCTTTTGGTAAATTCAATTAATCATTAACAACCTCAATCAAAAGAAATCTTCAGTATTCATAGGCAATCCTGCATATTCTGACCAATCTTTGCTTAACGTCTCTCTTTTAAAATTTCTTAAAGATCGAAGTAAAATCTATTTTCTTATGAAAATCTATTGTGTACTGAAAAATAACACCCAAAAAGTTCACAATTAAAAAATATACTTCGAGAATACCTGTTTTTTCGGCTTATTGAAGACAGATGTAAAATCAATGTACACAACAGGAAGAAAAAAGAGGGGGGAAAAAGAAAGAGTCCACCAAAACCATCCTCACACTCTTTCTTCTCTCTGTCTTTTTTATACTACTGGGAACCAACATGTTTCGAAGCCAATTGAGTCTTCCTCATCAGGGGTAATCTGTAGGATAACTACAGTTATGGATAATGAAACATATATTAATTGTGTATATGTGCATGGCAGCTTCTTCTGTAACCAAATTTAAATATATTCATTAAATTTATTGATATTCTCAATTAAAGTCACTTTGTTATCTTTTTTTTTTGTTGGAGTCAAAACATATTTTCTTGTTAATATGAAATATCTTTTTTGGAAAGATCACGAAACTTGCATCCTATCAATAATTCCTTCTGTGATGCATCCCATCTAAGTTTTTACTAACTGAATAAACTCATGTGATACACCCATACCGGTCTTCCACTAATATCTTTCATAAAATCACTAATATGATTAAAATGTCATCCTGGTACTTATTATAAATATGATAAGGTTTCCAGAAGGATGTACATAATTTGACATATAGTATTTGTTCTCAATTTGAATTAAATTTCATATTTTAATATCAAAATACCTTACTTTCTTATTATTGTTATAACAGAAGGAATTATTGATAGGATGCAAGTTTTATGTTTATTCCAAAAAAGATATTTGATATTAATAAGAAAATACGTTTTGACTTCAACAAAAAGAAATAACAAAGTAACTTTAATTGAGAATATCAATAAATTTAATAAATATATTTGAATTTAGTTACAAAAAAAGCTGCCTTGCACATATACAAATTTAATATATGTTTTATTATCCATAACTGTAGTTATCCTATAAATTACTCCTGATAAGAAAGTCTCAATTGGCTTCCAAACATGTTGGTCCCCAGTAGTATAAAGAATGCGGAGAAAAAAAAGAGTGTGAGGATGGTTTTGGATGCCTCTTCTCTTTCTCCCTCTTTTTTCTTCCTGTTGTGTACATTTATTGTACATCTGTCTCTAATGAACCGAAAAAACAGGTAGTCTCAAAGTTTATTTTTGAATTGTGATTTTTCTGGGTGTTTTTTTTTTAAGTACACAAAAAATGTTCATAGGAAAATAGATTTTATTTCAATACTTGAGAAATTTTAAAAGAGAAGCATTAAGCAAAGATTGGTTAGAATATGCAGGGTTGCCTATGAATACTGAAGATTTTTTTGATTGAGGTTGTTAATGATCAACTCAATTCACCAAAAGATATCTATTTCACTCAAAAATATTTTCAAAATTTAAAGAAGTTAGTAATTTTTTAGAAAAGTGTTATTGGTTTGGATTATCACCTTCTTCTTTTTGGAAAAATGGAATAATCTGAATACATTGGTTCTAAATCAACTCATAAAAATTGATGTTGGCACTATGATCTATTTCCTTCATTTCCCATGTTCTGTGTACATAAATGTTGTAATATATTTTCAGGTTTTTCAATTGTACAACTAGTTTGAATGTTAAGCTGGTACTTATCGAAACATAAGGTTGCCATAGGTTTTACATACATTCAGGTAAAAGAAATTATACCCTCGTTGTCTACGAGGGTCACTCAATAAATACTTAGCCTACAAAAGAA
>JAUMHM010000031.1:8126686-8155563 GCA_032362435.1 Melikaiella ostensackeni
AACTACAAGACATTGTGAATTGCAATTTTGAATATAATTTTAATTTTTCAACTAAAAAAAGGTGAAAAGGTGACAAATTTTGAAAATAGGTGAAATAGGTGACAATTTCTAAAATAGGTGACAAAAGGTGACAATTTCTAAGATAGGTGACAAAAGGTGAATAGGTGACACTCTGTGATGACTGGTGTTATAAAAAATTGATCTGAATCATATTTTTAGATCTTTCTAAGATTAACAATTTTGCTTGGTCACATATTCCTTACATTGCACAGGTTGGCTAAAAAGTGGAGTTTTTGATTTTTAGTAAAATTTCTCACGAATAAAACAAAAACCATGCATACTGCCATAAAAGTTTCTGTACAAAGTTTGTAGATTCTTCTGAGATAAATAAGTTTGGTTCTCAATATTTTTCCAGTATCTCATGTCGTTTGGCTCAAAATTTCAATTTTTGATTTTTGATTAGAATTTTTGATGTGTGAAACGACAACCATTGCACAGTGGACAAAATCAAGAATTTACTGTTCAAAAAAGTTTACAGCCTTCAGTTTTCATCCGATTTGCAATTTTTTTTGAAATATCAGCTTAATAAGTTTTCAAGAGATCTGTGAGACGCGATTCCAAAAATTTGGCTTTGTTTATATTCATTTATTCAACGCAAAGGTGCATAATAATCAACCCAATTGTTATAAACAAATTGAGTCCACAAATAAGCAACGGAGTGTTATGATAAACGAGACATTTTCTTTTGGACTAAGGTTGTTATATTTTACCTTATCGCAACATTGAATTGTAAACATGTATGAAATATATGAAATTATTATTGTTATAAACAATTATCATAAAAAATTAAAAGATTTTCTGTTTTCTGCAAATTTCACTCCCCTTTTCAGTTTCACTGCTTGATATGCTCATAGAAGTTGAAAATTTTCATCATCAGTTCTTAGAATATGATAACAATTATTTTCATACACAAATTGCATGAACAGAAGCAGAATTTTGTCATTTTTGCACAGAATCTTTGGTTTTTTTCACACGAGTCTACCTCCAAGTACGTTAACGGAGAAGCCCAACTACTCTAAATGCGTGAACGGGGATGCTTGACTATAGAACCTTGGTAATTATTAACAATCGCCATAGTTTTGTTTATTATATTTGTTTGTAAGAGTAAAGGATTTGAATTAGAAACGAAAAAATGTGCGATATGTATTAAATTTGTTTATAACAATCGCAGTTGTTATTAATTAACAATGTTCTGTAATTGAGCCTCTCCGTTAATGCAATGAGGCAGACACTCGTGAGAAAACGAAACATTCTGCGCGGAAATGCCAAAATTTTTAGATTTGACAGGGGATGACAGGTGAAGCTGACTGTTCGCGAGGTCTGTATTGAAAAAATGCATGACGAAAAGCGTCAGAATTCAGCTTTATCCAAATAAAAACTATTTGATCAAATTTTTCTTCACGAGACATTAATCTAGAAAGTTTAAATATGGTATTTTTCAAAGCAACACTTACTACCAAAAAAGGTGAAATGCTCGAGTTTTGAACGAAAATTCGCTACGATTTATTAAGGAAAGTTTAAAATGAAGTATCGTATCAAGTAATGATATTAATATTCATTGATATTATTGAAGTAAAATATTCTATTACTATTGTAACATTATTATTGATTATAATTATAAAGTAAAATGTTAAAAATTTTGTTTAAATATTAATTTAAATTAGAAATAAAAAATACGAGAATTAAATTTAAAATTATGTATGGACTATAGGACTATAGTATTTTAATAATAATTCATTTTTAGTCGATATTTAATTTTTTACTTAATTCTCGTACTGCTTGTTTCGTAATCAAAAGTAATATCTATTATTTTTCCAAAAATTTTGATGAATTATTAATGAGCAATAATTATATGAGAATATTAACATAATATTCTGATTGATTAATGGCAATAAATATTCATATCAATAATTGAATGGAAATAACAGAATATCCCTTTGAACTTCCCGCCAAAAAAAATACCCGAATTTACGTCGAAAACTGGAGCATTAAACCTTTCTTGGTAATAAGTGTTTCGTCGAAAAATATAGCAAACATTCTAGGCCAACGACTAGTTACAAAAAATTGGATAATATAGTTCTTATTCTTAAGAAATTGAATTTTTACGTTTCTTCCCATGCATGTGATTGAATCTGGGCTTCGTAAACTATTAGCGCCACGGACAACATTCAGGACACTTTCAGCCCAGAGATGCAGGTGGGTATATAGTTCAACTGTATGCAATGTATTATTGGGACATAGAATAATATTCACGATGTATTAAAAATTCATGAACTGGATGTATCATGCATTGCACGCTGGTTGTATCATACGGCGAACTTACTTTGCTCTTAATTATTAGCTTTTCTAGCCTTCTTTGAAGCAAAATCGTCTATAATAGCTCCCATGTTGGCTGTTCTTGCAAGTAGAGCTTCCACAGCTAGTACACCCAGACTGGACAGCCTGCCCTGACACATCGTGGATAGCAGGACGCTTTAAATTCGTTTTAGAGCAAAAAATCATCTCTCAGCACTAGCCACTGTTGCGGGGATTGTCAAAAAGATTCGGAGGGCAACGCACAAATTTGGAAACAAAGTATTTGTTCACCAGATCAGTTGCTTGTTTTTGAATTTCGTCTTTCGATAAAATGCAAAACTCCCAAAGAACAGAGAAACTTTTATAAAGTTCGTTCGTTGCTTCAAACCGCTCAGTTACATCCTGAATTACATGGTCTGGGATAACGTAGTACACTCCTTGTTTAAATTTCACGTCTGAAGCAATATTATCTACTCTGTCATCTCTACAGTCTCCGTGGTCGACCACGTCTGCCGTTCTCTTCCGCTGGCGACATCTCTTGGTTTCCTCTTGAAGAGATTCAGGCCATCCAATGTTTCTTGCCACAATGACAGCTTCGCTCCAAATTTTCTCCCACCCTTCACCAGGTAGAGCTTGCAACTCTACAATTAGGCCGTTTAAATTTTTACGCGTGACATCAAGCGTTGCTCCTCGCGCCTGGATTACTTCATTCACAATGACAATGGCTTTTAAAACTTTTACCCAAATCGATGCCACAAGTAAACAATTTAATGTCCGTACTCAATTCTTGAGTCCATTGACATCGCCACAACATTCTGCTGACAGATTCAATCATGAAAACTCATCCAGTGCTTCTGCCACTCCTGGAAGATGAACAGCAAGCGGTTTCACGGCGTCAAACCTGTCCGACCAGGGAGATCGAGAGGTTGAATACAGAGAGCAGTCTATTTTTTCCTTTAGTATTTACCATCTCTGTTGACGGGAACTAGATATTGTGTACAATTTTGCTATCATACCAAAAAATGTATAGGCAGCAAGACATCTCTCAACTGCTTGTACTCCACTAAGGTTGAGGGAGTGACAAGCACAGGCAGAATAGGCAGCTAGACTGTTAGCAACCAGTATTCTTGACTGAACTCCTCTGTAGGAACCTTTTATATTGCTTTTGTTGTCATATCCCTGCCCTCGACAAACTGCTGAAGGAATTCTAAGTTCCTCCAGTTTTGATATTATAAGCTAGGCAATGGCTTTTCCCGTTTTTAGGATACAGTCAACAAAGGTCAGTAGACGCTTTTCGACTTCATAGGTTCCTCCATCTTCATTAGTGAAATTGTCATATCGAATTGGAATTGCATTTTGTTCAACGTAGGCGGAATCTGAAGTTGCATCTACAATCAGTGGAAAATACTGTGCTTTTTCGCGTTCTTGAAGAATACAATTTATTACTTCGTTTGCACAGACAACCATGAATTCATGTTGAATATCTGCTAATAAGTAATGCACCTGTAATCATTTCCCAGTTTCTTGAGAGTGACGGACTTTTCGCAGGTGATCATTAAGAAGCGGGTCGTATTTTGCTAGAAGCTCAAGGGTTCCGAGGAAGTTACCGTTGGATGGGTCCCCAATTTTGTTACAGTCCTCGCGGAAAGGCAAAAATCTTTTAGCAAGGAACAAGGTTACATGTAGAAGTCTTCTCAGAATTTCTTCCCACACTCCTCGCTTCTATTTTATGTTTTCAAGCAACAAATCACTCAACAAAGTTTCTGTTTGTAATTTTCTCCGTTCTGTATTCCATTGAACACAAAAACTTTTGTGCGAGATACTACTCTCATTTTCCGGGTCTTTGTTGTGTAGCTTCTTCAACTTTTGTGCAGCGGAATAGCCTTCATGTGATGCCAATGCGGATTTTTGAGCTTGCGGAAGTGTGCTGTAAATTCTGCACGGTATACAATAGAGGACTTCCTTCGTTCTGCTCCACACTAACCAGTCTCTAAGCATAATCTCACCATTCCCTAGTTTCTTCTTGGAAATAAAGATTGGTAGCTCACTACCTATACAATTTTTTGGAAAACACTGTGGCAAACTTTTTCGCGATTTTTTTAAGTCAATGTCAATGTTAAAAATGGGTGATCCGATATCAAAATATGTTTCAATAATAGGGGGTAATGAAGGCAAAATTCGATATGGAGAAGGTGCAGATAAATTATCACTGGCAGTGTCAACCTCAGTTTCAAAAGTAGGTGTTCCTACAACGAAATATGGTTCAATAATGGGGGATAATGAATGCGAAATTTGAGATGAAGATGGTGCAGTTAACTCATCACTGGCATTACCATCCGAGGAAGCTGTTACAAAGAGAGTGAGACTGTCAACGTTCTTGGCAATGGGAAGGGCAGTGTCTTCGTGATGTTCCAAAGGACTTGATGTTGGATAAAGCTCTAATGAAGCTTCAGGTTTAGGACTAAAAACCTTCAAAAATCTGTTCAAGGACAGTTGTATTTTCGATGCCTCCTTTCTCGGTATTCTTCCTTCCGTTTCTGTGCATCCGACTTATGTTTGTAGCTCATTTTAAGCACAATACTGCGTATTCCACGCACAAACACACAAAAGAACAGTTTCAATTCACTGAATAACTTCAGAAACGATGTGAGGCAACCACACGTTCTGCTCAGCTATGGCGGAGGCGGTAATATCGTTTATTGCTGGTAAGTACACTTTCCATAATTATATTATAAAGTTATTTCTGTGAAGAAATATATTTCAAATCAACCTATTGAAAAATTCCTCGAGGAAATCCTTATGTTATTTTCGGACGGGGAAAACACGAAGAAATCTGTGAGGTTTTTCATATTCCTCGAGAAAAACTGCGAGTCAGTTATTTACTCCTCGCAGTTTCCCTCGAGGAATCTGAAAACCTCACGGATTTCCTTGTGCTGTCCTCGTCCGAAAATAACACGAGGATTTTCTTGCGGATACTTTCAATAGGGCCAGACAAGGGCGAATCCAGAAAAATTTTCGGAGGGGGCGATTGTGAATTTACTTTGATGAATGTAGGTGAAAGGGATGAGAGGAGACTCTCCCAATGATTTAGAAGAACCTCTTAAATTAAATATGATAAGGTGATGAATTCCCCTTTATTTATATTTTTCCATTGTAGTGTTCGCAATCATAAAAAAACCTGGCTACACGTGCATACTTGCGGGGTCGTGCATAAATTGCGTAGTCTTTAGGGTGCGTGTGTGTGTGGGGCGGGGCGGGGCGATTTTTCTATGCCGTCTCACACGGGGCATAATTTTTGTTAAAATTTTATCTTTTTAATTGAAAAATTCAACTCCTTTGTTGCAAGTTGAACTACTTCATTAAAAAAGCATTTCTTTGTCTGAAGATTCATGATTTTACTTGGAAATTCAACTGTTCATTTAAAAACATAGCAAAAGAGAAAGAATTAATACGCATTGAATTGGAAAGACTAAGACACCCCGTGAATCCAGCTATGCGACAATGACGCATTGGACCAGTGTGAAATGTTTCAGCCTAACTTTACTCTCTTGTTCTTTTACACGTTGGCTCACCGCTCTCCCGGTTTCTCCATTATAGACTTTGCCACAAAAGCAAGGGATTTTATATACTCCGGGATCCCTGGGAGGTGCCTTCTTATCTTCAGGGTTGTTTGGAAGTTGTCCCATTTTCGCAGGTGGTTTGAATATGGTATGGGTGTTGTGTTTGTTGAGAAATCTTTCTATTTCTTCTGTGATATCTTGGATGTAGGGCAGGATGGTGGTCAGTTTTCTCCCTCTTTCTTTAGGAGGTTGTGTTAACTTGTATTTCTGAGTGTATTTTCTTTTTTCTCTGTCAATTTGTTCGTTTGTGTAATCGTTCTGTATTAGGTTTTTTTTAACGTTTTGTCATTCTTCTTGTAAGTTATCTTCATCTGTTATAGAGACTGCTCTATATGCAAGGCAGTTAATGACCGATGGCTTTTGAAATGGGTGGTGGTGGGAGGAGGCATGTAGGTATCTGTTTGTATGGGTGGGTTTTCTGTACACTTCATAAGCTAATGTGTTATTAGATGTTTTGTAAACTAGTACGTACAAGAAATGCAATTCTCCGTTTCATTCAATTTCCATGGTAAACTGGATATTAGGGTGTAATCGATTGATGAAATCGGAAAACTTTTGTATTTCATCTAGTACATGTCTCCAGATTACAAAAGTGTCGTCAACGTAAAGGCACCAAAATTCCGGTTTGAGCTTGGATTGGTTGAAGATTTTAGTTTCTAGATGTTCCATGAAAATGTTGGCTATTACAGGTGAGATTGGAGATCCCATTGCTGCCCCTTGAGGTTTGTTCGTAGAATTGGTTATCGAAAGAGAAGTGAATATTATTGAGACAATGTTCTATCAAAGGTATGAGATCGGGGGGGAAGTTCGTAAAGAATTAAATAATATCGATTGTATCAGAGATTGGTACTTTCGTAAAGAAAGCTACTACGTCCAAACTCACTAAGATATCTTGGGGTTGAATTTGAACCTGTTGTATCTTTTTGATAAAGTCAAAAGAGTTTTGGACGTGTGTGACAGAGTTTCCTGTGAAAGGATATAGTTCTTCCGTGAAGAAGCGTGCTAGGTTGTGAGTTGGTGAGTTTATTGCGCTAACGATCGGTCTTGGTGGAATGTTGTTTTTGTGGATTTTTGGGAGTCCGTGAAGTTTTGGAGAGATGGGATTAGTAAGTATTGACTTAGATATTGTTTCGTTGTCAAGTTTAGAGTCTTTAAAAAGGGTTTTTATTTTGCTGACTATTGTTTTTGTGGGGTCTTTTTTTAGTTTTTTATACGTATCGTCAGCTAGAAGGTTCATGATTTTGTTGTTATAATCTTCTTTATTTATTATTACTATTGTGTTGCCTTTGTCTGCGGGTAACATTATGACGTTTTTATTCTGATTGTGTTCTTTAATTGCCGTTTTTTCTTGTTTCGTTGAGTTTGAGGAGGAAAGTTGGGCTTGGCGTAAGATGTTGGCTGTCCTACGCCGTATGTCATTCGCTTTTTCGGGTGGAAGGTTGTATATTGTGGATTCCAAATTACTGATGATTTCTTCTCTCGGGATTTTGGAGGGGACGACTGCGAAATTATGTCCTTTAGACAGAGCTGAAATCATTTCATTGCTGAGAGGATGGTCAGAGATGTTTTTACTGTGTTGGTGAGTGGTGTGTGCTTTACTGGAAGTAATTTGTCAAATTTTATTTTTTTGTTTTCAAGTTCAAAGATCTTTAATCCGTCAGGATTGGTTAAATGATATGCGATCCAATGTAGACCAAATGTCAAATCTGAGGGTGTTTGATAGGAAAAGATGAATTTTTAATAGTTTTTTGGAGGTAGTGTGCATGATAAATTTGGTATGTTGTATTCTTCCTTTCAAGAGAAGCAAACTTATTTTATGTAGAATTGATTTGGATTTAGATGTTTCCAAATGGTTTTTCAGTTGTGAGAATTTTGGGACGATGTTGTTGTCTTTGCATCGTTTCAAGAAAGCTAAAAATGTTAGTAGCTTGGCTTGAGCAGACCTGAGCTTACTAAAAGTGTTAGTTTTAGTAAAGAAACTCTCCCCGTAGAATTCTTTAATAATAGATTTAATGTTTTCACGATGATTCATTATAATCAAAGGAGGTATTTCGGGTTTAATTGGGTGCAAAACTACGAATCTTGCCGAAATTTCGTGAACATTGCAGTTCACTTCTTCAGGTTTAATCTAAAACTAAAGCTTTAGGTTATGCTCTTCTTATTTATACTCTCTACGATCCCTGTGATTGGCCAGAACGCCCACCGTGGGGACTGGTCGAACCTGATTGGCCTATCAAGTTCTTTTCAAAAGACCGGGAGGACGGAAAGCCAAACCGGATTGGTATTATATCCATTGTCCCTATTCATCTTCTTAGGGTGTTTTAAGATTTCGATTGCTTATCTTTGTTTCCTTGGAAAAATATTGTATGTTTTTGCGATGACGGTTGTCTTGTCACAGGCATCGCAGAGAGGATATATAAGAAAAACATAACCTGAAGCTTCAGTTTCAGGTCAGCCCCGAAGAAGTGAACTGCAATGTTTACGAAACGTCTGCAAGATACCTGCCTAATTTAAAATGGATTCGGTTTTAGTTTTCTGAAACTACACTGCCGTGCAAAAGTTTCCGACCTCCTCCTTTTTGATGATTAAGTTCTCTTAATTTTAATTATTTTAGAGCTGAAAAATTATCTCTTGAGAGGGTCAAATTCTCTGAAAATTATGTATAAAGTGAGCCCAGGATGAAGCCAATTTGTCTATGTTTTGAGTATATATTGCAAAAATAGTGTAAATTTTTTTTTTTTTAAATTTTCAATAATTTTCGTAATAGTAAAAATTTTTCAATGTTCTTGGGCTCATTTTGATGCTTTTTTCCACGGTATCGTAGCAGCTTATGAACATAATCTACAAAAAATTTCCTATCACAGTGCAAGAACTAAAAGTTGTAACAAAAAAGTTGGAAAAATTCCAGCAATTTTTTTGGTAAAAACAATATTTTTGTAAATATATGAAACGTGGAACCATGAAGTTTCTGTACAAATTCCTTCGAAGTATATGATAATTTTATTTCTATTTGCCCACAGATAAGATGATTTAAAATTTTCCCAACTTTGTTGTTACAAATTTAAGTTCTTGCACTGTAATGGGATATTTTTTCAGATTTATGCTCATAAACTGTTGTGATACTGTGAAAAATAGCTTTACAATGAGAGCGAGAACATTAAAAAATATTGATTGCTACGAAAGTTATTGAAAATTTGAGAAAACATTGAAATTTACACTATTTTTGTAATTTCTACTCAAAATACAGACAAATTTTCAAGACCGGGAAAATCGGATGAAAATTGAGGAATCACAGTGAATTTATTGTTTGACCGAAATTTTGTAACTTTGTAATAGAAATTAAATTGTACAATTCTTAAAAGGTACGATTTAAATTTTTTTGAGTTTGCAGAGTTCAATTTGTAACATATGTTGATCAATAATTTATCAATAATCACTCGATTTACAATGCGTGATTCTGAAGCAATTGCAACAATTCGTTATTTTTAGTGTTAATTTCTAATCGTCAGCTGTTAAAATTTCACGTTCGTAAGTACGATTTTGAATGCTTGAACTGGGTGCCTACTCACTTGGAAAATCTAGAATTGCCGGGGAATATTTATATAACTGGAAAAATCTGGAAATGTCGGATATTTTTTTTTATTCGGGAATTTCTGGAAGAGCGTGTCTATATTTAAACAAATTTTCGTATGGAATTAAATACAATTTTTTTCCTTTATAAAAGTACCTTTGTATTACTGGATATAACTACAGGTATATTATTGAGAATTCGTTTTTTTTGCTTGAAAATGAATTTTTGTAACAGAAAATTTGACCACTCTACTTTCTGTTAGAAACTGCTTATTTTTAGTTAAAAATTCAAGTTTTTGGTTGCAAATTCATATCTTTTCTGGTAGAATAATCATTTTTTTGTTTGAGAATTCATCATTTTTTAATTGAAAATTTAACTGTTTCATTTAAAGATTTATCATTTTCGTTTAAAATTGATCTTTTCAGTTTGAACATTAATCTGATTGGTTAAAAGTGAAACTTTTTTAGAGAATTTATTGTTTTTTGTTGAAGATTCATCAAGTAATTTAAAAATCATCTTCTTGGCTAAAAATTAAACTTTTGTTTTACATCCTTCTTTCTGGTTGAAAATTAATTTGGGAATTCAAAAGTTGACTAATCCAGTTGAATATGCTTCTTAGTTAAATTTTCATCTCTCTGGTTAAGAATGATTTCTTCTTAACTGACAATTTGACTATGCAATTTTTTGTAGAACGTTCATCTTTTCGATTTTAGAAATCATGTATTTTGATGAAAATTTGTCTTTTCTGACAGGAAAGTGACATTCTTGGTCGAAAATTCATCTTTTTTGTTGGAAATTCAAATATTCCAGTTGAAGTTTCATCATTTTAGTAGAAAATTCATCTTTTGACTTTGAAATTCAACTATTCCAGTTAAAATTTCATGATCTAAGTGACTAAAAAATTGACTATTCCATTTTTGGTTATTCATTGATCTTTTCTAGATGAAAATTCAACTAATTAATTAAAAGTTAGAACTCTTTTCTCAAAAATTCATTTCTTTCATTGACGAATTATCATTTTAATTGAAAATTCATCTCCATGGCTAAAAATTTAAATATTTGATTGAAAATTCTTTTTTCCTGGTTGAAGATGTATTCGTTAATCAAAAATTTAACTAATCCAGTTGAATATTCCATTTTTTCAGTGAAAGTTTATCTCTTTGGTTGAAATTTATTTTCTTGAACTAAAAATTTCACCATTTAATTTTTTGTAGGAACTTTATCTTTTTTATAGTTTAAAAATCATATAGTTTGTTGAGAGCTTGTCGTTTCTGGTAGAAAATTAATCTTCTGGATTAGAAATTCATCTTAATGGTTGAAAGTTAAACTCTTTTGTTGAAAATTCATTTTTTGTTTCATTGAAAATTTATTATTTTAATTGAAAATTCATCTCCTTTGTTAAAACTTTGACTATTTTGTTGAAAATTCTTTTCGTTCTGGTTGAAAATTCATTTTTCAATTGAAAAATAAACTAATCCAGTTCAATATTTTATCTCTTTAGTTAAAAGTTCATCTCTTTGTTTGGAAACGTTTTTTTTTTGATGAAAATTTAGCTATTGAATTTTTTGTAGTAAGATTATTTTTTCAAGACTAAAATTCATGTATTTTTTAGAAAATTGGTCTTTTCTGGTAGAAAATTCTTGGTTAAAAATAATCTTTTTGTTCGACAATTCAAATATTCCACTTGTAGTCTCATCATTTTAGTTTGAAAATTATCTTTTGCATTTACGATTTCACTATTCTAGTTGAAGAATCATCATTTTAGTTGAAAATTTATAACTTTGTTTGAAAATTGAACTATTTTGTTGAAATTTCGTGTTATTTTCTTTCGTTAGAAATTCAACTACTATGAAAGTTTATACCTATACAAATCTTGATAATTCAAATTGAATAGTAATTGTAGAGAACGTTCAAAGAGTGAATAATTGTAATCTGTTATAAATTGAGTGAATTCTAACTTGAAATGTTGATGAGTGCAATTCTTGACATTTGTGCTATATCACATATAGTTAAACAATGGTTCTTCAAGAATAAACACTTAGAAATAAAATCTTCAAAATGAAACGATTTGAAATTGAGACGTTGGAAATTGTATTGCTTGAAATTGTCCAAAAGTGAACCATTCCAAATTTGGAGGCCCGATAGTTGAATGATTTGTTTAATGATTGTAAATCGTCAAAATTTGCGAAGGCTAATTTTTTCATTTTTGAACATCAAAATTCCCATTTTAAATATATTTAGTTCTGAGTGAAGTTTAGAATCGTTTAATTTTGAATGTTCACAATTCAAAATTCCGTAATTTGGAACAGTGAAAACGACAATGTGGATTAAGTTTTGTAGGTAGGTTTCGAGGTCGAAATGTTGTATGTATAACATTTTCAAGTTTGAAATTGTGCAGTTTCGAATACTTACTTTGAAAGAAATTTTGTTCCTAAAAATGAAAAAGTACCTAATTCTTTAAGGTTCGATATGAAAATTTTATGTTTCAAGTCTTCTAATTTTTTATTTTGCAATCTGAAACGTTTCAAATTTAAGGTCTTGTGGCGCTTACAACAGAAACCCCATTAGTTTACCCAGGTTCTTGTCCACAATAATAACGAAAAATATTCATTATTGTGGACAAAAACCTTTGAAGACTGATGTTGATCATGTTGTATCGCATGTTCTTAAAGGCATGGTCATATATGAGTCACGTGGCCATATTTTTACCTTACCAACTTTTTTCTTCACCATCCACCTGTCCACATGAAATGAGATGTCGAGTTAAAAATTTCGGTTTTGTGAAAAAAGGCACGGAGGAACGTTCATCTATTCCCAAACTTTTATATCTACAAAAAAAGTTACTTTTGACAAAAATGTTTACAATTATAAAAAAATTTCGAGCAGGTAAACGTTTCTCAGTGCCTCTCATTTACATACCCAAATTTGTAACTTGATATCTCATTTCATATAGGCAGAAGGATGGCGAAGACAAAATGTCAGCAAGGTAGGAATCTGGTCACATCATCCATGTATGACCTGCCCTTAAGTTTACAATTTTAAAATGATCAATATTGAAGGCCTCTGGTTTGGCATTTCACCATTTTGAGTGCCTTATTCCGAGGTTATGTCCAATTTGGAAGCCATGCAAATGAAACCTATTCCAAGCAGAAGGCTTCCATTGTAGACGCATGGATTATTGTATGATTGGAACTTCAAATTGATGAATTTGAAACGTTTCCAATTTTAATTTCAACGAGTTCAAAAGAGTTCCACTTCGATCAGGATTTTTTTCTGTATTTTCGTGGTTGCCCAGCTCATATTTCTCAAAACTAAACTTTCGTAACGACCTTGCCTAAAAAATCTACAGGCTCAAAAAATCATGCAGCAGAATCTTATGCATCAGTCAGACAAGTCTTAATATGATGAAAGATCTAGGAGTCATGCAAATACCAGGTGTGGCTATTGAATAACGAGTATGGCGCTGCTACAGAGAAAGTACGAATGCGCCAAACATTAGCTACCGACAGCTGTTTAGCCTAAAGCCTTCTCTTTTGAATGCAGTACCTCTCACTTCTGTAAAGAAATCCGTATAGCCGTAGCTTTCATTCGCATGAGAGATGTTTTTTTGTTTCTCCGCAAAAATGTTAAGTGTAACAACAGAGTAACGAATTGTTGTGAAATTTCACATGGAACTTGGAAAAACCGCTACTGAAACATATAATTTATTTTAAAAAGTGTATGGCAATGAATACTTAACGCGTGCACGTGTTTTTGAGTGGTTTGAGCGTTTTCAAGATGGCCGAGAAGACGTTAAAGATGATTCAGGCCCGGGTGGCCTTTCTACGTCAAAAGCGGATGACAATATCGAAAAAATCGGTAATCTGGTTCGATATGACCATCGGTTAAGTATTCGCGCGATTGCTGAATCTGTAGAAATTGACAAAGAATGTGTACGGCAATTTTTACATACCAATTTCAACATCCAAAACGTGTGTACCAAAATGGTGCTTGAAATTCTCACGTTTGAACAACAAGAGCTCGCAAAAATGTTTGTACTGTCACTTTGAATGCCATTGAAAATGACTTAAACTTATTGGAAAGGATGATAACATATGACGAATCGTGATTTTTTTTTTATGATCCTAAAACGAAACGCCAATCCATGCACTGGAAGAGCCCAACTTCACCAAGAGCCAAAAAAGCTCGAAAGAGCAAATCGAAATTCAAAGCGATGATGATTGTTTTTTCGATATTTATGGGATTGTGTACCTTTACTGGGTTCCTGAAGATAAAAAAATCAATCAACATTACTAACTTCACCTTCTCGCTGAGCTCTGTGAAAGAATAAGGAAAAAACAGCCCGGATTGTGAAAGGACAAGTCATGGCTTCTCCACCAAGACAATGCGCCGGCTCATTCCGTATTGTCTGTTAAGAGGTTTTTAGTCAAGTACAGCATCCCAATATTATACCATCCGCATTCTTCGCCGGATCTTGCTTCGTGCGGCTTTTTTCTGGTTCCTAAGGTGAAATCTGCATTAAAAGGAAGAAGATTTGAGTCCGTTGAAACTGTGCAAGAGAAAGCGGCACTCGTCCTGAAGGAGCTGAATACAGAAGACTTCCAGCACTGTTTCAAACAATGGAAGATTCGTATGGAGCGTTGTAGGGATAGAGGAGAGGTGTATATTGAAGGTGATAATAAATAGGTATGTACGAAATCAAAATAAAATGTCTTACAGCACCAGCCTCGTTATTTAATAGCCATGCCTCGTATGTCTGATGAAAAAGAAAATCGCTCAAATGTTCGGAATGTGACGTGTCAGCAGCCCCAAAACTCTACATGTGAGGAAACATCAAAGTGTCCAGCAAATATGCCTAATAAGAAAGAAGATTACTCAAAGGTTCGGAAGGTGATGTGTCAACAAACCCAAAACTCTAAATGTGAGAAGAGATTGAAGAGTCTAGCAAATATGCTTAATACAAAAGATGATCCCTCAAAGGTCCATAATATGACGTGTCAGCAACCCCAAAACTCTACATGTGAGGAAAGATGAAATAGTCGGGCAAATATGCCTGACAATAAAGAAGATTGCTCAAATGTTCGGGATGTGACGTGTCAGCAGTCCCAAAACTCTACATGTAAGAAAAGAGCAAAGAGCCAAGCAAATATGTCTAATGAGAAAGAAAAATGCTCAAAGGTTCGAAATAGGATGTGTCCTCAGTTAATAAGTTTTCCTTTTTGAAAAAGTGTACTCTTTTTGTGTGTGCACAGAAGTTGTAGATTGCATATTTAAAAGATTCTTCTTTTTGAGTATTAATAACATTTTTAACCGTGCAATTCATAATATTTTTTTAGATTCAAAGCAGATAGATACTAAACTTTTGCAGATCTTTCTTCAACTTCATAATTCTGTTTTGTTTTGAGATTATGCCTTTACTTCTTCTAATTGAAACCTAATCTTCTTATTTCTGTGGGGCTCATTTTGAGACAGAAATCTTGATAAATAAAGGTTTACTAATTTCGTGTAGACATCTTAATGTTTAATCGGTATTTTTCCAATGGCAGCCGCAAAGCCATTCTCGGAAGAGGAAGCATGGTTCCACAGTTGCTCAGAATGAAAATAAAAAGGAAGCAATTCAGACGTCAAATGATGATGTAAAAAATGTGGCACATATTATTGAGAAGAGTATTGAACATTCAGTAGAAAAATCAAAATGTAATACTTCCGAAAAAGGTGAATCTGAAATAAAAGCATTGAGTACAAATGAACACCGTATGAAGGTGCGAAATATATCCTAAATTATTTCCCTTTAGAAAAACACTTATACAATCTAAAAACGTAACGTTGGATGTCAAAATATTGTTTTCAAATTGAAACAAGAGAGAAGCTGCGCTTTCTTCTGTAGTTATTACTTGGCTCTTATTCTTTTCATTTTTTTATTTGAATTGGGATTTATTGCTTCCCTGTGTGTGTATAATCTTACTTTTATGATTGCAGCTAATTCATATAATAAATCAAGAGACGACTTCAGTGGGAATTGAAAATCAGAGCGAAACTAAACAATCACTAAACGGCAAAGAAGAAAATATCGTTAATCGTAAAAGTTTGTCTTCTTTCTTTATCTCTTTTTAATGAAAAAAGTAAAACATTATTTAAGATAAATTACAATTTTTTAAGTACGTTTCACGTTTTTATGCCAGAAGCTAACCTTTTCATCGTTTTTACGAAAATAGATACTGCGAGAACTGTATGCTGTTGGAACGATGTATTCCGGAGTCTTTCTTCCTCTCTTTACTTGCTACTTAGTACTTTCTTTATCTCTTTTTAAAGGAAAAGGAAAATATTATTTAAAATAAATTACAATTTTTCAAGTACGTTTCACCCAAATATGTCAAAAGTTAACCTTTTCATCGTTTTTACGAGAATAGATACTGCGAGAACTGCACGTTGTTGAAACGACGTATTTTGGAGTCTGAAACTGAACTGAGAGATGTAAGAGCTCTAAATCTGCTGTTACAGACTCAAATAATGAATCGCGTGTCTAATGTTGAAGGTTACTATTTAGAACGTTGTACATTATATTGTTGTCAATTATGGTTTTCATAAATTATTAGTAATAAAACTATTTTCAGCAAATATCAACAATATACAGGAAAAGGCCAGAGTAAATCTAAATGACAGAATTTCGATTTGTGAGGATATTGCCGTAGGGTTTGTGGATCCTGTGAACAAGAAGGTGAGGACAAATATATGCACGATTTCTTATTCGAACATTTATAAATCATTTATCAACTTGAAACAAATTTTCTTTTTCATATAAACGGTTCATAAATGCTATTTTTTTATTTTTGATACATTCACGCAGGTCACGGGATTTGGATCAACACATTACAGTATGATCGACTGAGACTCAGGCGACAACTGACCCCATAAATCTTCATCAAAAACATTGCGCGCACTAAATTTGGTGACAAAATAATGCGAGAATCAGCTGTGACAGGAGAAGTCAGCAACTCGCAAAAGAATAAAGGAGTATACAACCCAAACCTCTTCTAAACGCTCAAGGCATGAACGCTGTGAATGGCAATCCTAATTTTTCAAGGGTTAGAATCCCACCGTTCGATGTAATTACAGGACTATGTTCTATATAAATTGTGTCTAAACGAATTTCTTCAAAATTTCCATATTCTTTATAGAAATTTCTCTTCATTAAATGACGTCAAAATGTATTGACACAAATGACGAAATCGCCAAACACATGAAGATGATACCAACTCATATAATAAAAAAAATCTCGGAAATGAATTGGCCTAAAAGGAGAAAAAGTGTTAAGCGGCAGGACAAAAACCAACGACAGAGAAAAAGTCGAAGGATTTGTTACAAGAAGAAGACACAGATGAAAGCGAAAGAACATATATGATTGAGATAGTGTTCTAGTAAGATAGTAATTAATCCATTTATTTCAATTTGACATTACGTCCATACTAAAAAAGCTCCAGAATTGCCTCCTTCCCGTGACCATAAATGCGTGACGTAATTTATAAACACAACCCAATGTATAAGTATTATTACTGATTGAAATCCTTTCAATTTCACTAGGAGTTATGCCTGACTTCCGTACGAGAAAAAAATGCTATGTTATGTAAATCAATTTATTAATAATTACAGGATGACGTGAAATTGACGGCTTCTGAAAGATTCTTTTTGGTGACTGAACTGAACACGAAAGAGAGATCAATCTTACTCTCGAAAGTATAAACTTCACGAAATTTGAATATTTGATTAAATATTAGGGTGAGTTATAGAAAAAAATTGTTAGAAAGACAAAAATATTTTATATTCCTGATGTTCACTTGAAAGCTGGATAGAGCCGAAATGAAGACTGTTTTCGATCTAAAATAGAAACAATCATCAAACGAAAGTTCCGAAAAATTGTTGGCTAGGGCCGGATGAAACTTTGTCGGGCAAATAATTAGATTTTATGTTTCTGACGTTCGCTTGGAAGCCGGATAGAGTCAGATAGGAAACCATCTTTGAATTAGGAGGAAAGCTGTCACCCAACTTGAGTTCCAACAGAGTTCCGGATAGGGCCGGATAAGATCACGCCGAGAAAATTATTCGATTTCCTGTTTCCGATGTCCGATTGAAAGCCAGATAGAGCCAAATAGAAAATAGTTTTCGGACTCGGGCAGGAATAGTCATCCAACTCAAGTTTCGACAAGGGCTGAATAAGATCACGTCGGGAAAATAATTCGATTTTCTGTTTCCGAAGTCCGCTTAGAAGCCGTATAGAGCCAGATAGAAAACCGTTGTTGGACGAACGAAAACAGTATTGAAACTTAGGTTTCGACACAGTTCCGTATAGGGCTGGATAAGATTCTGTGAGGCGAATAATTCGATTTGATGTTTCCAATGCCCGCTTGAAAGCCGTATAAGATCACATCGGGCGAATAATTCGATTTTGTGTTTTCGATGTCCACATGAAAGCCGGATAGAAGCCTTCTAACTTGAGTTCCGACAAAGTTTTCAATCTATCAGCTGAAAAAAATATTTCGAAAAATTGTAAGAGAACAGAGTCGAATTTTCCGAAAGTGACTCAGCAGATTAGATTGAGTCGAATTTTATGGAAGCGACACACTAGACAAATAATAAGTAAATCAGTTTTTGGGATCGACACACTAACACATCCTCAAATGGAGAAACTGGTTATAAAAGCAGAAAAAATATAAAGGCTATCAATTTCAATGAATTTCAAAAGAGGCAGCAATATGCATTTAATAAAAAATTTGTTTGAATTGAAATCATTCCGCAAACAATAATTATTTGACATTTGGTGTTTTCTTCGACCTCCTTATAACATATCTCAATTTGTATCCGATTTCAAAAAAACAAAGGCTCTTTCGTTCTTTAAAACATTTTTGAAAATGTCACTCGTTGCATTCCGTGAAAAATAACTTTTTATTAAACAAATTTCAAACGAATTGTGTTCATTAAGATTGAATGGAACTCTTATTCATTAAATAGGATTGTTTCATGACTTACAGTGGAATTTTTTAATAATAAATTATCTGCTCTTGAGATAGTGAAGAGAAAATGGGTTTTAAATGCGTCATTCCTAAGAATCGAAAAGAGGCATAGTAGGCTGTTGGGAAAACATGCTAATCGACAGAAGCGTCTGCAAAGACGCTGCAGCCTGCAATCAGAAACTGTTGATGGCCACGAGCGTCTCATTGCACACAAGATGCCGTGCGGAGAATCCATCCAGTTGACCCTAATGCATTCATCAGGGGGAAAAGGGCAGGGAAAAGTTTCACTTCTGCCGTACGACATGGATTCCGCGCCCGGCATCTTGTGTGCATTGAGATGCTTCTGTCGATGGCCTGAATTGATTACCAGGAAGCTTTCGATTCAACCTCCCACAGACTTATTATCTGTCTGTTGGAAACCTTGAATGTTTATCCATACATAGTGGGATGCACAGAGAGATTGATCCCTCTTTGGAAAACCAGATTTACTAACTCATCGGTAAAACATCTTGTAAGAACTAACAGCGCCACCTTTCAGAGGGGCGCCTTTTAGGGTGACACCATGAGCCCTCTCCTCTTTTGTATCATTTTTTGCATCATCTTTTGCATTAACAGAACAAAAACTCTCCATAAGGGAGACATTTTACCGCAAAAATGAAATGATTTCATATACATATTCTAGCATTTAAAAAAAAATTTTGGAATAAAAATTAGTTTACAGATTTCAAATTTTATAAAAACGCTCCTACGTATACAAACATTGTCGAATGTATCAAAACATTCACGCAAAAACTATTTTTTTTTTGCATTACACATAAAATTTTACCAAGTTTCTCTTATACTATTTTTCTTCTATGTAGATATAATTTTTAAATGAAAATTATTCTTATGAATTGTATGTATCTTTAATCACTGTTTAAGCTCTTTATCATTATTATTATTATTATTATTAGCATCATTATTAATTAGCAAATATTACCTAAAAAAAATTTTTACATCTGAAATAAAAACTGAATTTTTTTTTTCATGCAAAATATTCTTAAGCGAACGCATTACCACAAAAAAATTCAGTTTCTCCCGCTTTATTGTGAATCAAATAAATAAATCGATAATATAACTTTTTTACATTCAGAAAATTTCTGAAATGAAAATTATTTTGATAAAAAAACTAAACACGATGTTTCGAAAAAATTTTCAGAACAAACATTATTTCAAGGAAAAGATTTCACTTCTAAGAAGGAATCTTCTATATACATTTTCTGACATTTTAAGGTAAATTTTGAAATAAAAATTAGTTTATAAATTTTGAACTTCGTGAAAACGCTTCTACGTACATCAAACAATTAAAAATTGAATGAAAAACAGTAAAACCATAATTTTTTCTTCATTGCATATGCAGTTTTACCAAGTTCCTCTGATACTCTTCTCCTCTCATGTCGATAAAGTTTTCAATTGAAAATTACTCTTATTATGTATCTTTAATCACTATTTAAGCTTATGACTATGATTATTATTCATTATTCAATATTATATGAAAACTTTTTTTACCTAAAATAAAATTCGAAAATTTATTTTGAATATAAATATGTGAAAACGAACGCTTTACCACAAAAAAATCTAAATTTTCCCGGTCTATTGTGAATCAGATAAACACATCGATAATATATCTCTCTTATGTGGAGAGAATTTTCCAAGTGAAACTCATTCCTGGAAATTTTACATGACCGTCGGGAATTAAAAAAATTATCTTGATAAAAAACTAAACATAACGTTTCGAGACAATTTTCAGAGCAAACATTATTTTAAGGAATATATTTCACCTCTAAAAGGGAATCTTTTATATACATTTTGAAGAATCTCTGCATTAATCAAAGTGGTTGGCACAACAGCTTTTTCGAACAACTTAATGACACAGGGCATGATGTTATGATATCCCTCAAAATTGAATCTCGTGGTGATAACGATCTGAATTTACTTCGCGGGGTATTGGGAAGTTTTATTCATCGCCCATTTATAAGGATCAAAGAATTTCGGCATTAATCAAAGTGGATGGCATCAAGGATTTCTTGAACAACTCAGTGATACAAGGGATGATGTTCGGAAATCCACAGGAAACTACCATCGTAGTGACACCGATCTGAACTTACTTTGAGGAGCGCAAGAAATTTTTATTCATCCCCTGCTTATAAAGATCGGAAAATTTCCGCATGAATCGAAGTGTTTCGTCCCTAGAATTTTTAAAATAAGTTAATGACCCAGAAGATGATGTTGTTCTTACACTAGGAAACCAATCTCTTAGTGGCACCGATCTGAATTCACTTTAAGGGGTGCTAGAAGTTTTCGTTCATCCCCTGCTCAGGTAGATCGAAGAATTTCCGCATTAATTAAAGTGTCTGGCACCACGGGATATTTCAAACAACTCAGTGACACAGAGTATGATGTTCTAATATCCCTAGGAAACTACCCCGTAGTGAATCCGTTCTGAATATGATTTGTGGGGTGTTAGAAATTCACAATCATTCGCTATATAGAAAGATCGAAGAATTTCTGCATTAATCAAAATGGTTGGCACCATGGATTTTTGACCAACTCAATGACCCAAGGAGTAGTTTCCTGGGAATATAAGAACATCATCTCCTGTGTCACTGAGTTGTTCAAAGAATCAGTGATGCCAAAAACTTCGATCAATGCGTAGATTTTACGATCTTTCTAAGCAGGGGATGAATAAAAATTCCTAGCAGCCTTCAAAGTAAATTCGGATAGGTGCCACTACAAGGTTGGTTTCTTAGGGATAGTAGAACATTATCCCCTGGGTCAATAACTCATTTAAAAAATCCTTGGAACCAACCACACTGATTACTGCGGAAATTCTTCGATCTCTCTAAGTAGGGGATGATGGTAGCTGCCTGGGGTTATTAGAACAGGATCCCCTAGGTCAATGAGTTGTTCCAAAAATCCATGGTGCCAGCCACTTCAATTAATGCGGAAATTCTTCGAACTTTCTAAGTAGGAGATGAATAAAAATTTCTTACAACCCACAAAGTGAGAACAGATCACTTTCAATTTGTTATCACATAACATTTTTCCAAGTGTGCTAGTACAAGCGCCTAGTTTGTATCCCTCGGTATCACTTCAGTCCAGCTATTTGTGCGAAGGTTTTTTCGTTGCTTTTTCAAAATAATGAAACTTCACCTTTCTATCTGTCATCGCAAAAATCGGTATTTGTTCTATAATCTCCTGATTGGTCCAGCTCAATTGTTTTATAACTTAAGGAATAAAACTTAAGACAATTTCTGGAAAATGAATTTTTATTTTCCTTTTTGATTTTTCACACAGCTTTATAAGTCCTGACGGATTGGCCTGGTATACCCTATATTATGGTAGCATTGATTAATGTTGGTATTTCTGTTTTCAAATTTATAAAATAATTCTTGTGTTCATTTATCAAAATTTATTCTAGAATTCCTCTTTCATGAATTGTTTTCTCTAGCTAGAATCTTGATATTATCAGAATTGAAGTAAAAAAATGATCATAACTCCACGAGTGTTGGGACCAACCCATATTTAAATTTCCAATTATGCAATCTATTTCGTGTTCGGCTATTCTTGTTTTGAACCTTTGCACAGTTTTCACCAATATAGATATTGTTACAACCTTTGTATTTCATTAAGTAAACTACTTTTGGTACATTTTAAATTTTTTAAAGAATCTTTCTCGCTTATAACACAATTTTCCAATTTATGTTTGTTTCTAAAATATACATTAATATCAAATTTTTTTCAACCATTCCTTAATCCTTCTGACAAACCTTGTACAAGCACGTACAGTAACAAAACTCGTAGATCAGTTTTTCTCTAAATTTCTAACCACTTGTTTTCTACATACTCATCTCATTGAGAAGGTATTGGTTTTATGTTAAAATTAACTTTTGCGGATTTCATGAAATCTCGACATTTCGGAATCACTAATTGAGAAAGAATGGATTTTATGTACTTCGGTGTCTGTCTGTCGTTGTCGTCGTCGTCTGTAAACACGATAAATTTCGAAGAAATTGTCCGATTGGGTCGCCCTTTGGCACACTGTTTTAAGGCCTAAAAAGAAAGGACGAGTTCGTGAACCAGCCAATTCGAATAAAATTTATGAAGTTGGAGCATTTTCAAAATTTTTGAGATAATTTTTTTCAAGATCTAAAAATGATTTGTACGACTATTCGTCATACTCAGAAAGTCGAACAATTTATTCTCATGACTTTTTTCGATAAAAAGAAGATTATGAGAGTTATAGCAAGTTTGAGCGCGCCTAGGGCGCGCGATTCGGTCGTCGCGCTTCGCATTCCGAAACATGTGGATCTCGCGCTTCGCGCCCGGTGTTATATGTTTTTGATGTATAAATTACTAAATTTGTTTTTGATTTCAAATGAAAAAGGAAATTTATTTACTTAAGGCTCTATCGGCCTTAAGGAATACATTCTCATCATAATATTTGCGCTTCGCACTCAATTTTCTGCGCTCACCGTATAATATATACAAACCAATAATTAAAAAGACGATTTAAAAATTATCTCGATAATTTACGATTGGTCCTATAAAGAAATGTTCAACGGCAATCATATTTGACTTTATAAAATCACAAATTCTACTCTTTCGACGGTTTTTCTGATCTTGCGTCGTTTAGCTCAAAAATTAAAATCAAAATATTCTAATATAATTTTCCATACTTAAAAAACAAACTATGCCTCCTACCAACAAATATTCAAAAGAAAGCTTATGGGTCTCTTCGAAAGCAACTTGACCTTCAGTTTTTCACACTAAAAGAGTGTACCAAAGGCCAATCCAATGGATTGATTCTGTCGAAAGTTATCGTGTTCACAGACAGACATACGTGCATACATACATACATAAAGACATACATACAGACGGACACATTCGTAAAAACCTGTTTTATGTATATATCATACGTAATAAAAAAATACCACAAAGGTGAATCATATTGTCACCCTGTAAAATAAAGACGCCGCCGTTTCCTATGCCTTATTTTATAAGTATTAGGGAATTTAATAAAAAAACAAATGATATCAAGTTGCATAGAATTCTTAGAATGGTTATCAAAATGGTGTTATATTACTGGGAAATGAGGCAGTATGGCATGCTTTTATGCCAGTTTGAACAGGTTTCGCTCCCCCCCCCCATCCTCTTTGATACGACGCCGTCGATATGTCATAAGAAAATACGACAGGGATAAGTCATGAATTTGATAAGAGAAATAATGATATCATGTTACATAGTATTTCGAGAATTGTTTTCATAATAGTGTCATATTTCTGGGAAATGACGCAGTATTGCATGTTCTTATGCAAGTCCGAACAGATTTCGCCGCCGATACGTCATAAGAAAATACCACAGAGGTGAGTCATAGTGTCACGTGTCATAGTGTCCAAGTGTATATGAGATGCGACTCGTTAAACAATTTGTCAGTTTATTGTCAAATTCAGTGGACAAAAATTGGTGAATTAATAAAAATTGAACTTGCTCGCTCTCAACTTATACACTTTCTATATCATCATCTGAGAGCCATAGATGAGGGTGTTTCTTAAGGAAAGGTTAGTGTTCCTTTTAATCCAAAGTGCAATTAAGTGAAAATCTTGTTAGTGCTAAAAAGTCATTTCCATAGGAATTTTTCTTCACCTGCTGCTTCCCCCCAACCATCAAGTCAGCGAGCATTGAAAGTGTTATCATCTATAATTTAACTTCTATAGTGTGAACTTGCGCGTTAAAATGGATCCTGAACGAAGCAAGAAATTCACTTCGATTATATCGACCAAACCTATAGCATTTCAACAGATAAGGTGAATGTTAAAAAAATTAATTAATGACTTAAGTTTGGCACACAAAATGTCAGAATACTAAATAGCATATTAAGGTATATTGATTTATCTGTAGGGGAAAATATGCATATACTATCGACAGTAGGGATTTTGAAAGCGTTGAAAACAAAATTGAAACTGTTAAGAAAGAAAGGTAAAGGTATTTAAGATTCACATAGGAAAACTGATAGGATACAGTGAGAAGACTTAGAAACAGTGTTCGAGAGTAGAATAAGGACAGGCTGTGTGATTAATTCGAAGCATGAAGAGATAAAACATTTTTTGAAGGATGCAGAATCAATGGTTGCCCAGTGAATGAAAAATATTTTTAAAAAAGATGGGAGCTTAGAATTAAACGTTTCTTTTGCCGCAAAATTTAAATATTCAGTGAACGGTGAAATAGTAGAAGAAATTATGTACATGAACACTGAAAATAATGGAATTTTGCCATCAATAGATATCAGTGCATGGTACGATGAAAATATATTAGATCAAATTTCAGTGAGAGTCCAAGAGTTTCAGGAAACGGATCCTGGTTGGACATTGTCTGAAATTATAAACCTGATGGTAAATTTCAATAGATATTTATCGAAACAAACTGACATATCAACTTTTATTGATTTGCCAGAATATATTAATAATTCACTTTTCGATGGTAGAAAACACAAATCCTTATTCTAAATATTTTGATCAGAACGAATCGAGTGACAGTAATCCAATTTATCACTTCGCTTTAATAAAAAATCTATCCCGGCTAGTAAGATCTCGGTTTACAAGTTCTGAATATCATACTTATTGGTTGGACCGATGTCTGCGCCATTTTGAATTAGAAAAATCCTTACAGAATCATAGATTGAATTGTGAAAATGTAAGACAGTGTAAAATGATATTGCCAAATGAGAAAGAAAAATTCTTGAAATTCTGAAATTACTGATTCAAAGAATGAGTTCCATTCTCCGTGTATGCTGACATCGAGTGCTTGTTACGGGAAGTTGATGAAAATTCTTTTGGATGTAGGGCTGTATCAAAAGCATGTTCCGTGAAGTGTAGCATTTTATTATATTGCAGCTTTGATGCATCTCGTTCTAAATTTCAAATTTCTCGGAAAAAAAATTGAACAGAGTGGTTTATGAATAAATTGAAAGAAATTGCAGAAAATATTGATACTTAATCAACGTGTGTTGTGCCAATGGAGAAACTGACGCCAGAGCAGGAACTATAGTTTCATTCGGCTCAAAACTGACATATTTGTGAGAAACCGTTTGAACTAGATGACATAAGACATCACGATCATTGTCATTTTACTGGAAAGTATCGTAGTGCTGCTTATCAAAGCTGTAAAGCAAATTACAAAGATTCGCATACTGTTCCGGTGGTTTTTCTCAATTTATCGGGATATGATTCTCACTTTGTCATTCAAGCACTAGCTAAAGGATTTGAGAGCGAAGTTAAATTATTACCCGTAAGCAGAGAAGAATATATCTCATTTACCCAATATGTTGCTGGCACAAAATTTCAATCTTTGGTTTATGGATTCGCTTCGTTTTATGCTGAGTAGCCTCAAAAAATTACCTTCTTATCTGAGAAATGATGATAAAAAAATTACTCTCGAAAATTGCACGAATTCTGAGGAATTTCAACTGTTATTCAAGAAAATAGTAATTCCTTATGACTATATTAATAATTGGGAAATGTGAAGTGATCAGCAGTTACCACACAATACCGCATTTTATTCAAAACTGAACGATAATGAAATTTCCGATGAAGATTACCAACATGCGTGCAATGTTTGGAAAAAGTTTAATATAAAAACTTTGGGCGAATATTCTGCTTCGTACTTAAGAACTGACGTTTTGCTTTTGGCCGATATTAATGAAAATTTCAGAAAAAACTGTTTTGCAACACACAATCTCGATTCCTTAAATTACTATACAGCTCCAGGACTTGCTTTCTCATAGAGAGAGCTATTCGTGGCGGTGTAGCATAGTGCGTAAATAGATATGTCAAAAAATATAACCGATTTATGGGATCAGATTTAAATCCAAGCCAACCTGAATCCTATATCTCATATTTTGACATTAACAACTCGTATGGCACAGCAGTGAGCGAACTTACCTTTTGCCGGTTTCGAATGGGTACTTGATCAAGATATCAATGTACAAAGTATTATAGATGATTCACTAATAGGCTAAATTTTCAAGGTAGACTTGGAATATCCTGCAGAATTGTATGATCTTCATGAAGATTTACCTGTGGCCCCAGAGCATTTGGTACCTCCTAATTCCTGATGTAAAATTGCAAAACTGATAGCGAGCTTATGTACGAAGAAAGATTATGCAGATCACTACAGAAGTTTGGGAAAGTATTTGAGTTTGAGCCTAAAGATAACTAAAATTCGCAAAATTCTAAAGTTTGAGCAGAAGCCTTGGCTAAAAAAGTATATTGACTTGAATACAGAGAAACGAAAAATGTCAGGAAATGATTTCGAGAAAAATTTCTACAAGCTGATGAACAATTCCGTCTTTGAAAATCGTTGGAGAACGCTTGAAAATACAGAGATGACACATTGATTACGAAATGGGAAGGAAGGTACGGTGCAAAAGCTCTGATACCCAAGCCGAATATTCCTAGCTGCGCCATATTCGAAGAAGATATGGTTATTATTCATCCTATTCCAAAAGAAACATGCATTTCAGCAAGAGCAATGGATTTGTTGAAGTAAAAACCCCTAATGCGTCCTACGTTAAAGACGTATTCTAGACAATTTTTATATTGTGTTTTACTCAAACTCATCACTTGAAAAGATTTTTAATACCAAAGAACATTTCGTTGTTGTTTTTCTTAAATTCTGTCAGGTATGAAAAATCTTTTTGAGCAATTAGTTTCTGAAGAAAATGCAATTCGGAAATTGGCTAAAGTCATTTAGTTTTTTAATTCAAGTCTTTACCCTTAACATCACTTAAACAGAGAAGTGAACGAAATTAAAAGAGATTTATTTTCATTTTGTATAATTATTTCTATAATTTTTGAGCTGTACCTCTAAAAACTGAGTATAATACAAAAATAAGCAATTCCGAATAAAGTTGTCAAGGTATAATGTAATTTTTGTGTTCGGATTTTATTTCATTGCAAATTAAACGAAATTGACAACTTTATTCAGATTTAAGTTTTTATTTTCGTTAAATTTACAATAAAAAATTAAAATCTGAACACAAAACTGATTTCTTGCTCTTATATCTCCATCAGGAATTGATTACTATTTCTATTAAACTCAGTTTTTAATGGTTTCACTTTGAAATTATTATAGAAATAATTGCACGAAATCTGAAAATGCCCCTTAATTTCGTTCACTTTCCTGCTTGAAAATATAATTTATTATCATTTTTATTCCCAATATTGATTTTTGTTTCTGAGGGAGTATCGGCGTCGTTGAAGGAATCATACAGAAAATAATTATTTACTACTTCATATAGTAATATCTTTTTAAATTGAAGAAAAAGTTTGAAGAGAAAGATATGTTTGACAATGAAAGAAATTGAAATCACAAAAAATATAATGTTTACCAATAATCTTTGTAGGTCAAGGTTTTACACAGTTCAAAATGTGGTAAATCTCTGAATATTATCGAATTTTAATGAATGAGGGCTCACTTTGTTCATTATTCAAATATCCAAAACTTTCCTACTGAAAAAATTGTAAAAGTTAATCTATATGAAAGTTATAGACATTTTTCCAAATATGTCTTATGAACAAATCACAGTAACTTTCACACAAATTAACTTTTACATTTTTTTTCAGTAGGGAAGTTTTGGATAATTGCATAGTGAACAAAATGAGCCCTGATTCATGAAAATTAGATAATATTTAGAGATTTTTTATATTTTAAACTGTGTATAACTTTGACCTACAAAGATTATTGCTAAAAATGATATTTTTTGTGACTTCAATTTTTTTTCCTCATGAAACATACCTTTTTTCAGCTTATGGTTTAATTCAAAAGGATAATAATATATGAGGTAGTAAGTAATTATGTTTTATATGATTCCTTCAACGACGCCGACACCTCCTTAAGCTCATTCATCCCACGTAATAATTAATATTTTTTATCAAGTTCAAAATTTACATAATTTTTCTTTTCCTTTTTTTTCTACAGCTGGAGGTGGCTTGAGGGTTGGAGACATGAATGCAATTGACATCGTGGAAGATAACATCCTGACTCTGGAAGAATTAAAACGGTCCATTCAAAACATAATGTTGGTTACCACGAAACGTTTTAATAGTGACAGCGATGGACCTACAGGAAAAAAGCAAGCTTTTGAAGATGAAACCAAACACTTGTACGTTATCCGAAGTTGACTTCTCTTTTTTTATGACTTTCTTTACTATAAAATTGTAAAGAAGATGTTTTTTGATTTGGCATTAGGGTCTAGAATTTTTTCAAATATTCTATTATATATAT
>JAUMHM010000031.1:8155663-8171750 GCA_032362435.1 Melikaiella ostensackeni
AGCGCCGCGTGCCCGTCGATTTCGCGCGCCCGCGTAGACATTATGAATTGTATTTCAAACAGTTTTCAACCGTCCATTCTGCAATTTGGACACAGCATTCTATATACTATTATAACAAATGACACAAAATTTTATTCGATTCGGTTAGGTCGGTTTTGAGATAATTCAAATTGTTGATAAGATTGTTGTATAAAAATTATTCAATGTCGAAATTTTTTATCGCACAATAATGCACTTCAAAGTGGGTCTCATGACGCATTTTTTCTATATCATAAATTGTTGATACTCTCAAAGAGCGCGATTTACGAAGCAGTTAAAAAAAAGTATTTTTTTGTAACCGATAAATTAAACAATTTATATCTCGGAAAATATCCATATCATAATAAAATAAAAAAATAGGTATACTTTTTTTTCGCTCTAGAATTGAGGAAAAAATTCTAAAGACAATCGAAAATTTTGATTTAAATTTGACGTGGAATGACCCATATATATATATCAGTGCACCGTACACTCATACTAAAGCCTTTTGACTCACTCTGAAGACTCATGCGAAGACATGACGTGACGAGAAGTCTCGAAACTCCGCGATTTCGAGTGGTATTTTCAAATTATCATTATGCAAATTTCAAGACTACTTAGTAAATATGGCTAAAATTAATACATTTTCATATTCTTCGATATTACATTCACTGGCAATTAGTTGAATTCAAGTGATTCTATGTAGAGAGTGTCACCAAAGAATTAATGAAAATAATGTCACTTTGTAGTTAAATAACATTACCCGTAAATTGAATTAAACTAATTTAACTTCAGGTTAGTCACTGGACTGAAAATTAGTTAAATATTTACTAATTAAGACAGGGAATAATTTTAGATTGAATCATCTAATCTAAAAGAAGTGCCAGAAAAAAAAGAAGAATTTGAGGAAAGAGAACGATCACAGCAAAAGACATCTAAAAGAAGTATAAGGAAAAAATGAAGGATGAAAGGAAAAAGAGCGAACGCAGCAGAAGACGTCTAAAAGAGGTACAAGGAAAAATGAAGAGTTTGAAGAAAAATGAAAGAACGCAACAAAAGGAATCTAAAGAACGAGAACGAAATGACCCTGACTATAAAAAAGAAGAAAAAGAAAATTCGAGGGAAACAATAAAAAGAAAAAGAGATAATTCTGAATTTAGAGAAAAAGAAAAAGAAACAGATAACATGTTGAAATGCCGCCTAAGATTATATGATTTATATCGCTTCAGGGAAAATTATATGAATACTTGCGAAGTAAAACAGATTATTCATCTATTGCAAAGTTAAGGTTTATTGAAAACCAACAAGAGACACCGAATAATGTTTGTGCGTGCTGTGAAACTTTGTGGATTAGTAATTTGGTAGTTAATTTGGCGACCACGAGAAGTAATTCTAAATAAGCCTTAAAGGCTACCATAGTAGCTCCCATTTCAGTATTTAAGCATATTAAACCTTCAAAACTGCACGCTATAAGTTCACAATTGTCTTTGAAAGGAAGCGTTGTGTTTATTAAAGTGGAAGTAAAAAAAATGATTGACGTATGTCCAAGAAAATTGAATGAATTGGCTATTATTTAGATAAAATTCGAAAAGCATATGTCTCATAAATCTGATTATATGAATGAAGTAGTTGAGCCTGAAAATATATGCAAAGCATTAAATGTTCTACTAGAGTTCCCGCCCTATGAAAAACATGAAATCGAAGCAGACAAGTCCTTTCTCGAACAATATGAAAACAATTATGATGTCAAATTGAAATTTGTTGTAGGAGAGGACAAAGAAGAAGAGAAAGGTGAAGAAAAAAAGTTGATATTTACAAACTAAAAGTCTTGGAAGATGGAGACGGGAAAATAACTCAAGCGATAGATTTGGATTTGAATAGTGATTTTAGTGATAATGAAGAAGATATAATAAATGAAGTTTTGCTTATTGATAACAATGCAGAATCTGTTGAAGTCACCCAAATCATAGCTCTGGCTCAAGACAAAAAACCTATTCCTTTTAACGTGCCAAATGTAGGTGCATTGGTGAATCCAAGAATTTTTACCGGTCATGATTTTACAGCGAAAGTATCGTTAACATCACGCATAAACATAAATACCATAAACATAAACATCAAAATAAACAGCAAAACATAAAACATCAACAGCAAAAACGGTACTTAGCGAAGGATTTTTCGATGACGCAAGGGAGAAGGGAAAGGTACATTAAAGTTACGTAATTAACAATTTACTAACAGTCTGTATAATATTATATTTAATAGTAATCCTAAATAATCAATGTAAAAAATTCAATTTTGAGAAGGAGTATATTTTAGATCAATCCAGAAGTCGCGTGTTTCTTATTTAAACAACACGTCCAACAGCACCTCTCCGATACGAGTCGCTGATCAATCTCTGTAGCAATCACTAAGTAAAGCTCTCCACGAGGGCCCATGAGTATCCAAAATCTTTCGTTTCAGGCATCACTCTTCCTATAAACAATTGTTCTCCACATATCCCTATCCTTGCATATATCATTTGCTTCTGTTGGAAATGCAACGATGACTTTCGGTTGAGAGGTCACTGACACGAGCCTCTATAATGAATCGCATCTATATTACAGGAACGAATAATGAATCTAATCTTTGTTAGCTACTAAAGGATGGTGGCCATAATCAATGAGAATGCTAGCAAAAGTTCTTGATAATAAAATATTAATTTGAGAAGGAGTGTTTCATTTAGATAACACTACTAAAACAGATTACATACGACGAAGCCCAGTCACGTTTGTTATCTATTTTGATTACAAGTTTAGAGCCATGTTAAATTATTTAGGAACAAAAGCAGGTCCATTTAGAGAATATTATCTTGAGGACATTCACTATATAGAATCGAATTTCAATTAGGGGTTCTCCTCATGCGCATTGTTTTCTTTGCTGATAAAATGCACCTGAATATGATAGCAGTGATCCTGAATCGCATGGAAAATGTATTGCATTTATCGATAAATTTATAACTTGCTAGTATATTGAGACTTATCCTTTTATGTCAGTGCAGCGATATAAGCATACTCATACTTGTAATAAGGGGGAAAAATCAAACGAAATGTCGATTTGATTATCCTACTCCAGTTATGCCAAAACAATGATATTAGACCTTTTAGAAGATGTAAATGATGACAAATTATGCACTGCAAGAAAGAAAGAAAGAAATTAATAAGAAGAAGTTAATAATCCAAAACAATAACACATTTCTAAAAATTGAAAACTTCCTTAAATTTGTATACAACATTCAAATAAAAATAGATATCTTTTCGTAAATTGAGTTAATCTTGTATAAAAAAGATGGAGAAAAGAAAGAGTGAGAGGTTGTTTTTGGCTGACTCTTTCTTTTTCTGACTTTTTTTTCTTTTTGTTGTACATTTATTCTACATTTGTCTCCAATGAGCCGGAAAAGCGCGTAGTCTCGAAGTATACTTTTTATCTGTGAACTTTCAGGGTGTTTTTTTTTTAGAACACAAAAAATTTTCATAAGAAAGGAGATTTCATTTGGATCTTTAAGAAAGTTTAAAAGAGAGACATTAAACAAAGAGTTGTTCTAATGTGCAGGGTTGCCTATGAATACTATTAAGATTTCTTTTAGTATACAAATTTAAGATAGTTCGCAATTTTGGATATGTGTCATTGTTTTGGATTCTTACCTTTTTCTTTTTTGGAAAATGGATTGACTTGAATAGATTGGTTCTAAATCAACCCACAAAGGATCTTGGCACTATGATCTATTCTCTTCACTTTCCATGTTCTGTTTACATAAATCTTGTAATTACTTTGTAGGTTCTTTTAATGTTACAATTTATTAAAATGTTAACCTGGTGCTTATCAGAAAATGAGGTTGTCAAAAGGTTTTATACATATTTAGGTTAAAGGAATGATACCCTCGTTACTTATAAAAAATTGTACTCAGAGGAAGATGCCATATATACAATATGTGCATTCTATTATCATGTACCATTGAGTAATTTATTAATAAACATTTTTACATCTTCAACAGAGAGGGTATAAGATTGAAGTAAAATTTATATCCCCCGTTTTTGTCAAATGTCCACGTTTTGAGACCCTCTGAATGCGAAAAATAGGTTTTTACGAATATGTACGTATGTATGTATGTATGTATGTATGTATGTATGTATGTATGTCTGTATGTCTGAATGTCTGTATGTCTAATTGTCATAAAAACATTTTGAATTTTCTTCAAAAATCGAAAACTCAAATTTTGTGTCCAATAACACGAGATTCAAAAAAAAGTTGAGATACCAAAATTGTTACTTTCACGAAGACGGGCGAAGATGGTTGAAATATCAAAATTGTTGCTTTTATGAGCGGGCAGATTTTTGCTTATTGTGATATCCTGGAAAAATGTTCGCTAACGAATAAAAGCCTAGAAAATTGTTTTTGTTTTTAGATGCAACAATGATATTCTCTTTCATTCAAAAACTTTTTTTGGGTTAGGGTAGTATATTGATAATGTTATTAAATTATTTTTCTGAAGTCTTGAAGATCAACTCTATAATCAGAATTCTCTATATAACGTTTTGACTTTTGACAGTATAATTTGAATTCCATGATAGATAACACAATAGACTATTTAAAACAAAGAAAATGAAATTCATGACAAATAAAAACTTGAATTCTTCTTCAACGTCCAATATTTAAAGAAAAAGTCAACAAAGCTATGTATATAATCTGAAGGTATTACTCAATACTTTTCCGTACGAGAAAAAATTCTCGAACGATAAGTTTATTGCTTTGATGACATCGCGTTTATGTACAGATGAGCATGTTATATTAACGAACTTAAATGCAATATTGTCATTCAAACTTGTTTATTTTTTCAAAAGAAGAGTTAAAAATTATAGAATAATTCTTGCATGAATTCGTATTAATTATATAAACTGTTGAGTAATAAATACATTTCAATTTGAAATTTGAATTGAAGGCTTTAAAGATTTCAGGATTTCATAAGAATTTCAGGAATTAGTCAATTATCAAATTAGTAGCGTCTCAAGTTTGAAACATTAAAAGTCAGCTTTGAGATTCCAATAATTCCGGAATGAAATAATTCAAGGTTGACTCCTACCCAATTGTAAAAAAGTTTTAAATTTTCAACGTTCAGAATGAAATATGTCAGATGAAAACTTCAAATTTTAGTCAATTCTCAAATATATAGAGTTCGAAATTTGTTGAATATCGAATTCTGTGTGCGTAAATACTTCCAGATTGTACAATTATTTTATTAAAAATAGAAAGGCTTAATAGTTGAATATGAAGTCTCGGCTTGAATGAAATTCGTGGTTTTTCCGACATTATCTGCTTGTCAAATATTCCAACAAATTTGTTTACCTGATGAAGTATATTTGCAAAGTACAACTTAGATACTGCTCCGCATTTTTACTGTAGAGATTATTTCTTAGAAATTCGTTAATCTTTGGTTTCAAATATGTAGAACCTAATTGCACAAGAAAAGCGATTATTGGGTCCGTTGCAGTGCAAAGGTCTTTAATAGCTATATAAAAAATATAAATGAAAATTCTTGAAATTCATCATACTTTCGCAAACGTACTTCCATAAGCTACAGGTTTTGATAATTACTTTGATTTTATCTCCCGTATTTTTTTGCAGTAATTAGTGGCTACTTAAAAATGTAAAAGTTATGAATACTCAATCATTTATGGGAAAATTTCTTCAAATCTCAATTTATGATGCGTCGTGAACTGGATACAAAGTTATAAAGAATCTTATGCATATCCAATACGTCATAAAGCCTTAAGAAAATTGAAAATGCCATCTTAATCCTGCTCTCATAAAATTGATTAAATGATTTAATTAATGATTGTGTAACGCTTTTGAACAAGTTTTTTTTGCAAACTCTTGTGCATTTCTGCTAATCTCTCACTTATCGAAATGTTTTCACGACCCCTCTCACCAACCCTCAAAGAAAAAACAAAAAAGCATTACATGATTTTTGTACAGCCTTCATTGAGAGTGTTGCGAGAGAACATGATCTATATACATAAAAGTATTTTAAAAAACAAGTACCATGTTCTACTTCAAACATTTTTAATTTGTGGAATAAGCTTATGATTTAACTTCGAGAATTAAAGTCAGTTTATGAATTTACAATATTTTGCGTGTACAGGGTCTTAAAGAAGATTCCATTGGCAAAACAAATGGTGCCGTTGGATACCGTTTTTGAGTCGCTTTTCGCTTATCTAGACTTTGAGGATTGAAAAAATGTTTTATAATAATAGGATACTTTAGACCGCTTGAGAGCCATTAATAAGCCTTTTGTTTCTAAGAAAACCGGGGTCAATGAAGGAAACAGTTTTGAAGTTACGGATATGGCGGTCCTAGCTCCATGTGAACTCAGCGCACAAGCTATTCCTTATTAAAAATCGTAGAGCCCGAAATTTTGGCCTTATAGTTTTTTTTAGTCATCAATGAGCCCTTAATTTTCGTTTGAAACCGGGATTGATTGCAGTGTTGGTTTTGGAATTATAAGTTCGACGCTGCCAGGCTCATATAAGAAACCAGAGTGCGCAGGTATTTTGAAAAAAATAAAGGACTTCGTAATTTGATTTGACATAATGGAGGATTTATGTTCAGAGACATAAATTTGTACAGGTTTCCAATAGAATGGAGTTTACAATTAATCTATATGCCTCAAAAGAGTGTATGCGAAGCAAGAAGTATCTCTTAATCTCTTCCGGCATTATTAAAAAGTTATATTATACCTTTTTTTACATTATGGATACATATTAATAAGATTTACAAATTCAAGGTTTTGAAAATGTAAGATATTTGGGTCCATATCAAGTCACATGCAGGATGTCTCCCCTGCAGCATGTCTCCCCTGCGGCATGTCTCCCTTCATGAAAAAATAAGCTTTTAATAAGGTCCATCAAGTTAGCACTTCCACAATCGAAATTCCCAAATTTCTTTTTATCAGAATTTTGGGCTTTTTTTTGGGCTGTATTGCCGATTTTTGGGCTCCACTACTTTTTTTTGAAAATTCAAATTTTGAGTGGAGGTGCTGGCTTGACGCAAGCCAGCACATCCACTATATGAAAATTTGAAAAAAAATAAAAATAAAAACCGACAGAATTTCGGGCTTTTTTCGGCTCTTGAACGCACCAACAACCAATTTCCGAAAACCACCCCTACTAACAATAAAACTACCTCCTATGTCAACACTCAAGTTTGGAAAAAAACAAAGTACACCAAAATTTTGGGCTTATTTTGGGCTCTCGAATGCAAGCATTTTTTTTGAAAACCACCCCCTATGTGCAAAAAACCAACCCCTTGCTAAAAATAAAATCTGCAAAAAACAAACTGCATCAAAATGTTGGGCTTATTCTGAGCTCTCGAATGCACCACACAAAAATTTTCAAAAGCCACCCCTATGTGCAAAAAAACCAACCCCTTGCTAAAAATGGAATCTGCAAAAAACAAACTGCATCAAAATGTTGGGCTTATTCTGAGCTCTCGAATGCACCACACAAAAATTCTCAAAAGCCACCCCTATGTACAAAAAAACCAACCCCTTGCTAAAAATGGAATCTGCAAAAAACAAATTGCATCAAAATGTTGGGCTTATTCTGAGCTCTCGAATGCACCACACAAAAATTCTCAAAAGCCACCCCTATGTGCAAAAAACCAACCCCTTCGTAAAAACTCAAACCTAGAAAAAATAAAATAGAAAGTAGTGTTGAGCTTTTCTCAAGCTCTCAAATGCTTGAATTTCTTATTGCAAAACCACACCTACGTCTAAAAAATCAATCCTTTATCTATAAATTCGAATTTGAATTTTCAAGGAGCCCAAAAATTAGAGACACACTTGACACTGCAAAATTCTAAAAAAGATTATTTTTTGGCAAAGTCTTATCTGCGTGTTAACCAGGGGTTGTTTTTTAACGTTAAGAGTTTGAGCTCAAAAATCGGTGTTGGTATTTTTGAAGAGCCCAATAATCAGAGACTCTTTTTACACTGTAAGATTCTGGAAAAAATTATTTATTAAAAAATTCTTATCTGCGGGTTAATCAAGGGTTGTTTTTCAACGTTAAGGATTGGAGCCAAAAATCGGTGTTGGTATTTTTGAAGAGCGTAGAAATCAGAGGCTCTATTTTCGATGTGAAATTCTCGAGAAGATTATTTTTCGAAAAAGTCTCATTTGCGTGTTAAAGAGGGGTTGTTTTTTAACGTTAAGAGTTAGAGCCCGAAAATCGAAGTTGGCATTTATGAGGAGCCCAAAAATCAGAGACTCTGTTAACGTTGAAAAATTCTGATGCAGATTATTTTTCGGCAAAGGCATATCTACGTGATACAGAGGGGTTGTTTTTCGGCATTAAGGGCTACAGTCCACAAATCGAAGTTAAGTACGCTAAATGTGTTAGGGTCGGTCTTTTGGGGTTGCTGATTGTGATTGTGGGGTTGGTGACACCTACTAGAGTCTCACGAACGCGACGAGTGCGATTACTCTTTTTTTGACATTTCTTTCAAGTTCTTTATTGCTAAAAATTGCTCAGAATTTTGAGCGTTTCCAGGGTACCAATAAAAATTTTTGGACTCCCTTACTTTTTTCAAAAAATTAATTTTCCTGGGAAGGTGCTACCTTACATTAACCTAGCACCTCGTTGTCTAGGAAACCAATAAAATTAAAATTTAATTTCAATAGAATTTTGGGCTTTTTGTGCTCTCGAAATCTGCGAAAGCCAATTGCCCCAAAACAATTCTCAAGTTCCGAAATCAACCCTCTTTGAAAAATTTCAACTTTCACAAATTTAACTTTCACAAATTCAAATTTCACAAATTCAAATTTCACGAACTGAATACGGCTACATTTTTGGGCTTTCCTAAGGCTCCTGAATCCTCTGAAATTCAATTATCAAAAAACAACCCTTACGTTTCAAAATCATCCCTTACATGAAAATTCAACATTTTAAAAAATGAACCACGCCTAATTTGTGGGCATCATTTTTGCTCCATGAAAATACCAAGTTTGACTTTTGGGCTCCAGCCCTTCACGCCAAAAAGCAACCGCTCTGTACCACGTAGATATTACATTGCTGGAAAGTAATTTCTTCAGAACATTTCAATTTTGACAGAGTCCCTGATTTTTAGGCTTCATAAAAATAACAATTTAGATTTTAGGGCTCCAATACTTATAGTTAAAATGCAACCCGTCTCTACCACGTAGATATTACTTTGTCAAAAAATAATCTCCTTTAGAATTTTACAGTGTAAATAGAGTCTCTGATTTCTAGACTCTTCAAAAATATCAACACCCATTTTTGGGCTCCGACCCTTAACGTTAGAAAACAACCCCTGGGTAACACGCAGATAAGACTTTGTCAAAAAATGATCTTTTTGAGAATTTCACAGTATAGAGTCTCTGATTTTTGGGCTCCTCAAAAATACCAACTACGATTTCCGGGCTCTTCAAAAATACAAACTTTGTTTTTTGAGCTCTAACCCTTATGGCTAGAAACTACCCCAATTGTACAACGCAGACATAACTTTGTCAAAAAAATAATCTTTTTCAAAATTTTTCAGTCTTAGCAGTCCCTGATTTTTGGGCTCCAAAAAAAAACGAACCCCAATTTTTGGGCATCAACACTTAACGCCAGAAACCAACGCCTCTCTACCATGTAGATATGACTTTGATGAAAAATAATCTTTTTCTGAATTTTGCAATCTTTACAGAGTCTCTGATTTTTGGGCTCCTCAAAAATACCAACTTTGATTTTTGGGCTCCAACCCTTATGGCTAAAATATATCCCCATTGTGCGACGCAGATATCACTTTGTCAAAAAATAAACTTTTCCAGAATTTTTTAATGTTAACCGAGTCTCTGTTTTTTGGGCTCCTCAAAAATACTAACGATTATTAGGCTCCAACGCTTATGGATAAAAAATACTCTCATTTCACAACGCGAATATAACTTTGTCAAAATATAATCTTTTCCTGAATTTTTCAATGTTCACAGAGTCTCTGATTTTCGGGCTCTTCAAAAATAACAACTATGGTTTTTGGGCTCAAACCCTTATGGCTCAAAAATACCCCCATTCAGCAACGCAGATATAACATTGTCGAAAAATAAGTTTTTCCAGAATTTTTTAATGTTAACAGAGTCTCTGATGTTTGGGCTCTTTAAAAATACCAACACCGATTTTTGGGCTCCAACCCTTAACGGTAAAAAGCAACCCCTGGTTAACCCGCAGGTGGGACTTTCTCAAAAAATAATCTTTTCGAGAATCTTACATTGTAAATAGAGTCTCTGATTTTTGAGCTCCTCGAAAATACCAACTTTGACTTTTGGGCCCATCCCTTATGGCTAGAAATTACCCTAATTGTGCAACGCAGATATAACTTTGTCCAAAGTAATCTTCTTCAGAATTTTTCAATGTTAACAGAGTCTCTGATTTTTGGGCTCCTCGAAAATACCAACTCTGATTTTTCGGGCTCCAACCCTTATGGCTAAAAAATACCTCCATTGTGCAACGCAGATATAACTTTGTCAAAAAATAATCTTCCTCCGAATTTTTCAATGTTAGCAGAGTCTTTGATTTTTGGGCTCCTCTAAAATACCAACATCGATTTTTGGGGGTGAGCCCTTATAGCCAAAAACTAACCCATCTCTACCATGTAGATATGACTTTACCGAATAATAATCTTTTTCTAAATTTTTCAATTTCAAGAGCGTCTTTGATTTTTGGGATTCTCAAAAATACTAACTTTGATTTTTGGTCTCCAACCCTTATGACTATAAAATACCCTCATTTATAAACGGAGATATAACTTTGTCAAAAAATAATCTTTTCCAGAATTTTTCAATGCTAACAGTCTCTGATTTTTGGGCTTCTCAAAAATACCAACTTTGATTTTTGGGCTTCAACCCTTCTGGCTAATAAATACCCCCATTTTTCAACGCGGATATAACATTGTCAAAAAATAATCTTTTTCAGAATTTTTCTATTTAATAGAGTCTCTGACATTTGGGCTCTTCAAAAATACCAACAACGCTTGTTGGGCTCCTACCCTCAACGGTAAAAAGCATCCTCTGGTTAACCCGCAGATAGGACTGTGTCAAAAAATAATCTTTTTGAGAAATTCACAGCGTCAATAGAGTCTCTTATTTTTGAGCACTTCAAAAATACTAACACAGATTCTTGGGCTCTTACCCTTAACGTTAAAAAACAACCCCTCTTTAACGCGCAAATAATACTTTTTCAAAAAATAATCTTTTCTAGAACCTTACAGTGTGAACAGAGTCTCTGATTTTTGGTCTCTTCAAAAATACCAACACCGATTTTTGGGCTCCAACCCTCAACGTTAAAAAACAACCCCTGGTTAACACGCAGATAAGACTTTGTCCAAAAATATTTTTTTTTAGAATTTTGCAGTGTCAAGTGTGTCTCTAATTTTTGGGCTCCTTGAAAATTCAAATTCGAATTTATAGATAAATGATTGATTTTTTAGACGTAGGGATGGTTTTTGCAATAAAAAATCCAAGCATTCGAGAGCTTGAGAAAAGCTCAACACTACTTTCTATTTCATTTTTTCTAGTTTTGAATTTTTGATAAGGGGTTGGTTTTTTTGCACATAGGGGTGGCTTTTCAAAATTTGTGTGTGGTGCATTTGAGAGCTCAGAATAAGCCCAACATTTTGATGCAGTTTGTTTTCCGCAGATTTTATCTTTAGCAGGGGGTTGGTTTTTTTGCACATAGTTGCACATAGTTTGAGTGTTGGCATAGGAGGTAGTTTTATTGTTAGTAGGGGTGGTTTTCGGAAATTAGTTGTTGGTGCGTTCAAGAGCCCAAAAAAGCCCGAAATTCTGTCGGTATTTGTTTTTATTTTTTTTTAATTTTCATATAGTGGACGTGCTGGCTTGAGTCAAGCCAGCACCTCCACTCAAAATTTGAATTTTCAAAAAAAGTTGTGGAGCCCAAAAATCGTCAATACAGCCCAAAAAAGCCCAAAATTCTGATGCAAAGAAATTTGGGAATTTCGATTGTGAAGGTGCTAGCTTGATGGACCTCTTTTAATTAGAAAAACAAAATAAATTAGAAGAATTAGAAAGAATTTTTTTGCAGGAACGAAGCAGGATCCAAAAAAACTTGAAGAAAATAATATAATTTGACGAACTGTCTCATCGTTCCGAATTTTCGATGAATAGACAAATACTTCTCATAAGTTTGAATAGTTGTATGAAACTTTTGAAATGACTAGTTTATCCTCAATTCCAAAATATTGAATAAATCAAATTAATGTCGAAATGAATTATTTTGTTAAAAATGTGCTGTATAAACGTTTTTGGTTCAAAGTAAGATAATTAATGATTGAAAAAGATAGTTAACGTTGAAAATAATGTATAAAAAGTTGATAATTAGAGTAGTGATTCTATAAAGTTTTTAATAAATTCCAATCACTAGTAAACATAATTTAAATTTTGTTAAAAAGATTTATGAACCGAAGCATCTAGAAGTATTGAATATTACTTTATTGAAATATTCTTAGAAAACATTTATCAACCAAAGAAAGTGTGGAAAATGGGTGGGACTTGAAGTATATAAGGTTTTTCCTGTTATATCTGGAATTGCTTTATATATTGATTATTAGTTCTAGAAAGGCTTCGCTCATAGCTAAATAGCTAAATACTCGCATTTAATTGCTTTTAAATTATCTGATTTTCTTCTGAATACCAAGCCAACATCTGTAGTTCCTCTAAGATAATTAAAAACTCGCTCAACATTTATCAAGTCATTTTCAGTGGGATCAACTGTCTTCTTGCAAGATAATTTACTGCAAAAGCGAATACATATAAGGTTTCGACATACGATGTCTCAAAAATATAAGAAACTCATGATCTTGTTTTTACAAAATCGCCAATCTCTAGAAAAATCCTGTGTTTGATAATTTTTGGAAATGCTGCCTTGGAGTTCTATGCTTATATTCAATAAAATCTAGTATACAATGTAGTATTCAATGAAACCATATGCCTTTAAAGAATGTATGCGAACTATAAAGTAATTCCTAATCTCTTCCATGGTTTCTGAAATTCTTCATTATTCGCATTGTTATTTTTACATTATAGATTCATGTACTGTTGCAACATACGATGTTGCAAAAATGCAAGAAATTCATGATGTTTGGTGGTTGTTTAAACATCCCCTGAGCATTCAAATGAGAGAATTGACATTTCCTAAAAAGCAACTCACGGGAGATTTTCTCGATTGTAGTATTGGAGTCGGAAATAATTTTACAATAAATACTAGGAACATCTTTAAGCAAGCAAATTTGTTGAATTCATTTGAAGGGTTGTTTCAACATCCCCTTCAGTTTCAAGCAAGAAAATAGTCATTTCCTCAAAAGCAAAATCAGCAGAGATTTTTCGATTGTCCTATTGAAGTCGGAAATCATTTTACAATAATCGCTAGGAACATTCCCAAGCAAGTAAATTTGTTAAATTCATTTTATGGTTGTTTCAACATCTCTGAAAGATTCACGCAAGGAAATCAAAATTCCCTAAGAGGAAAAGCCACGGGAAATTTTTCGATTTTACCATTGGGGTCGAAAATCAAATTACAATAAAGAAAAGGAACATTTTCTAGCTGGAAAACTCATTGGATTTATGTGAAGTGTTGTTTTAGCAACCGTTAAAGATTAAAGCAAGAAAATCGACATTTTCTAACAATCACAATCACGGGAGATTATTTGATTAGACGATTGGAGTCGGAAATCACTGCACAATAAATGCTAGAAATATTTCCAAGCAAAAAATCCGTCAAATTTACTTTGTAGTTTGTTTTAAGATCCATTGAAGATTTGAGCAAGGAAATCGTCATGTCCCAAAAAGGAAAATGACGGGAGATTTTATTATACTATTGGAGTCGGAAACCACTTTACAATAAGTGCTACAAACATCTTGAAGCAAGCAAATTCGTTGAATTCATTTCGAGGGTTGTTTTAACATCCCTTAAAGATTAACAAGCAAGAAAATCGACATTTCCTGAAAGCAAAATCACGGAAGATTTTTTGATTATACTATTGTAGTCGGAAATACTGTACAATAAACGCTAGAAACATCTTCAAGCAAGTTAATTCGCTGAATTTATTTTGAGGGTTGTTGTAAAATCCCTTAAGAATTCAAGCGAGGAAATTGACATTTCCTAACAAGTGAAGTCTCGTTACATTTTTCGATCACACCATTGGGGTCGGAAATCAATGTACAATAACGGAGAAGAAAATTTTCTGGCGGGGAAAGTCGTTGAATTTATTCTAAGTGTTGCATCAGTATCCCTTGAAGATTCAAGCAAGGAAAAGGACACTTCCCAACCAGCAAAATCACGGAAGATTTCTACATTCTCATCAGACAACGTATTAGATTTGTGTAAAATTTGACCCCACCCCCCTCATTTTTGTCAAATGTCCACGTTTTGAGATCCTCTGAACACGAAAAACAGGTTTTTACGAATGTGTCTATATGTATGTATATATGTATGTAGGTATGTAAGTATGTATATATGTATGTAGGTATGTGAGTATGTATGTATGTATGAAAGGGTGGCTCAAAATGACAGACTTTCGATTTTTTATTATTTGAAACTGGAAACATGTACATACGTCACACTGAAAAATTAATGTCCATCTTTCAAAATAATTTTCAAATGATATTTAGAGTCGGCGCCGAGGTTATTAATCCCTAATGGAGTTTAACATAGAAAAATGTCTTTTTTTCTTCATGCTTTAATCTAACATATAAACTATTCGAAGAATCTAATGAAATTTTGGGAATGTCTTATTCAGTAATGGAAAAAGTGCTTTTTAGACAAAAAGTATCGAAGAAATAATTATTAGAATTATTTTTCAAGTTTCGAACATAGCTCTTTTTGCTTCAAACCGTGATTTTTAGGAGCTTGTTGCAGGACCTGAATATTGTTTCTTATCGCTGAGAATTACAGCAGCTGTTTCTCATAGATTCAGGATGCGACCTCCTAAATATCGCAGAATTCAAATTTCAATGTCAATAAGATTATTACCAAAAACCAGAAATGAATTGTCGGTAAGCGACTCAGTTAGTCCATAAGTTACTTATTTTATGGTGGGCATGTTGCCTACAAGCAGTAGACTAGTACACGCAGAGGGCACGGGACAATTCCGCACCAGATCAGGTATGCTGTTCCCTTACTACGCGGCTTTCCCTTTCTGCTCTCTCCAGCGGGAAAGGGGAAGCCGCGTATTTCCCGCGTAGTGGGGGAACTGCACCCGGGTATTTGGTGCGGAATTGACCGTCGCCTCACGCAGATGACACCTTTCAATTCTCATTCTCAGTTCCAATAACCTGAGTCGAAGACAATAAAATTCGCAGGTAAGTACCTGGCTCACTTCCCCACAATCCGCTTACAGGAACTAAGGTGCCCAGGAAAAGTTCACGTTTCCTTGAACATTTGACGATTTTATGAACTTTGAACGATTTTTTAACCGAAAAATTCAAAAGTGTGGCGCCGACTCTAAATAGTTTTAAAAAATGGACATTAGTTTTTCAGTATGAGGAACATGCTTCCAGTCCCAGAGGGGAAGCCGCGTATTTGCCGCGTAGTGAGGGAACTGCACCCGGGTATTTGGTGTGGAATTGACCGTCGCCTCACGCAGATGACACCTTTCAATTCTCATTGACAGTTCCAATAACCTGAGTCGAAGACAGTAAAATTCGCAGGTAAGTACCTGGCTCACTTCCCCATAATCCGCTTACAGGAACAAAGGTGCCCAGGAAAGTTCACGTTTCCTTGAACATTTGACGATTTTATGAACTTTGAACGATTTTTTAACCGAAAAATTCAAAAGCGTGGCGCCGACTCTAAATTGTTTTAAAAAATGGACATCAGTTTTTCAGTATGAGGAACATGCTTCCAGTCCCAAATAATAAAAAATCGAAAGTCTGTCATTTTGGGCCACCCTAATGTATGTATGTATGTATGTATGTATGTATGTATGTATGTATGTATGTATGTATGTATGTATGTATGTATGTATG
>JAUMHM010000031.1:8179417-8194193 GCA_032362435.1 Melikaiella ostensackeni
AATATATCGTCCACTAACTCACCTACGTCTCCGAGTACTTTTTGGACGTGGTTTCGAGGTAGTTTGGGGTTAGCGTATAGCTTACAGACGAGAGTCAAAGCTACAGATCGAACATGATTTCCGATCTCTGTTAAGCTTCGAATTGCTGAAGCTTCGGACGTTTCCAAAACATCTCCATCGTCAGGTGTTGATGGGACATATTCAAAATTAGACGGAGCCACAACATCTGCACTTAGCTCCTTAGGACCTTGGCTGAAAGTGGCAGTGTCAGAAGGATTAACCTTGTGTACAATTATGAGGTGCCTACGAAATTCTTGCCAACCTTTAAAAGTTCGGTAGCAATTTGCCTGCTTACATTTGAAAGAATCATCGTAATTCGTGTGTACTATTCTTAGATGTAATTTTAAGGAATTGATTGAAAGCTTGTTCTCTCCGCAAACGGTACATCAAGGCATTTTTACTAATTTTATGAAAGCAAAATTAAAATCAGAAAGAAAATAATTCTAAAACAAATAGGTCGTCGAGAAAAAGTCTATTCTATGTGAATTTGCGCAATAGACCTTCTACCACGCTGCACGCTGAGTCCCATTCTGTAGATAGATCGTATATTACCCGTTGTAACAGCATTCACATGGAAATACTCTGCTGCTGGTAGACTGCATGTAACGCGTAAATAGCCTTAAAAGTTTGGTCAATTGCATGTAGAGGAAAAGCTACTCGGAACTGCTCGCCATCGAGACAAACATACGAGTCTGTAATATTTTCGATGTCGGTTCCCACAACAATGGCAAAAGGCGACACATGCAGGTTGTAGGTTTGAACTCGTTGAATGATCCTATTGATTTCCGCATCACAGGAATCAATAACCAATAATACATTAAAAAAATTAAATGACAAGTGAAATATAATAGTATATTATATATCGTCTATTTGGTATATTATATTGTTTGGAAAATCAATATTTGTTCTTAAATATATTTCCCTTCACATGTAGGAGAAAACCTTCTGTGATTTTTTCTGCATTGGCCACCCATTTTTTTGAAACTCGCCTAGACTTCTGCACACTCGTTACCAACTTGCAGAATTCAAAAAGTATGCTAGCATCACTAGAAGCCGAAGAAAAATGAACAACGTTAATATTTCACTCAGAATTGGTTAAATAAATAAAATTTGGAAAATTTTGAAGTCTTTGGAGTTAGCAATTCTAAATTCTACAGTTTATCTATAATTTATTTAAACTTGTTTAATTGGAAGGTGTTATTACCTTCCATTTTATACGTGTAAATTATTTCGTAAGTGTGAAACTTTGCAAACCGAGAAGGGAAAAGAAGTAAAAAGAAAAACTATGAAGCAATAATACATTATAAAATTATTACCTGTTTGATCAGACTTTGCTGACAATCTGAGGACCTTCTCACGGAATTCCGGCCACTTGTCAAAAAGTTTATTCCCGCATTGAGGGTACCTATTCGAGAAGTCCTGCTCCAGCTGTGAACAAAATAGTAATAATAATAAGTCAATATTCAAGACACATTTTAGGAGAATATTGCCTAGAAAAAATACATACCAAAGCGTATCCACCAGGTTGCCTCAAAAAAGGGTACTTAATAAAATAACTGTCCAGTAGACATTTTTCGGATCTTTTAATAGGAACTTCGCACTGCAGCTGATCCCGGAGAAATATGTTGTATCTGTATGGAGCAGTATCCTTACAATTATTTATCAAATTTTCTGTGATTTCTAGCTGGCCTCCCAGCCAGATGAGAATTCCCGTCAGTGACTCTGGTACTGCAACACCTATAGAAGTATTACAAAAAATCATTTTTTAGCCAGCATTCAATGATTTCGAAATAGTATCGATCTTGAAGCCTTGATATTCACTTGGCAATGATTGATCGTCTTTCTTCGATACCCTTCGCTGAATACGAGTTCCCTCATTCAGAAAGATTTTACAACTATTGTTGTACTTCCACCATGACTTGCCTTGCGCGTTATGCTTCTTGACAACTTTTCCGTTGACCTTTTTCGACGAGTAAGGGATGAAATAAATGCCCTAAAAGAATGAAAATTTTTTTAAAAAATATTCAAGCTACAAAATAATTCGATATTTTCTATACGTCTCAAAATAATTCATACTTTTTTTTCATTAAGGAAAACCTCTTCAGTGTTCCGTGCAAGTTCTTCTAGCCGCACAGGACTAATCCTGCAAACAAACAAAATCAAATCAGCTGTGAAGTTGGTGTCGTATTCCCACTTTGTTTGTCTTAGGCTATTTCATAATCACTAAAGGAAAGGTCCTTTTGTTAGCTATGTTCCATTTTGAAGATATGACGCTAAGAAAAATTTTTGGTACAAAATTAATCTTTTTTGTTGAAAATTGAACTATTTCGTTGAAAATTATTCTTTTTTCGCAGAAAATTAGTTTTTTTTTTAAATTGAAAATTAAATTATGTAACTGAAATTTAACTATTGAATTTGTCTTCGAATTTTTTTTTACAGACATTAAGTCTTTTTGGTTGAAAAACTGAACTATTTTGTGAAAGATTATTCTTTTTTTGTAGAAAATTAGTTTTTTTTTCATTGAAAATTAATTTTTTCAACTGAAATTGAACTATTTCATTTTTAGTCGTAATTTTTTTTAATAGACATTTAGACGTTTTCGTTGAAAATTTAACTGTTTTGTTGAAAATTCATTTCATTTGGTTAAACACATGTATTTTGTTGAAAATTATTTTTTTTGCTAGAAAATTATTTTTTTATTGAAAATTAATTTTCTTAATTAAAAATTTAACTATATATTTTTTTGTCGATATTATTTTTTTACAGAAATTTAATCTTGTTGGTTGAGAATTCACCTTTTTGGTTAGAAATTTATTATATTTGGTTGAGAACTTATTTCTCTAACTAAATATTAACCTATTCCGTTTTTGGTTGAAAATTTAACTATTTCGTTAAAAATTTATTTTATTTGGGTGAAAATACATGTATTTTGTTGAATATCATTATTATTCATTTATATTATTAATTTTATCAAAAAATTGAAAAATATTTCAAAACATTTAAAACGGTTATCGGAAAACGATGCCATTTAGAAACGTTAATATGTTTCGGAACGAAATAATTTTCTTAAGATTCCTAGGGAAATTTGAATTGTTTATTTTTCTTTAAATTAATTTGAAGAGTATATCTAAAAAGATTTCCAAAGCTTTTCGAAATTATTAAAAAAGATTCTGGTTCATTATAACGCAATTTTTCGAATTTTGCAGAATTTCACAATAAGTTTAAAGTAAAATTCAAATAATTATAAAAGATACTTAAAAAGTTCAGAAGCTGTAAAAAGTCGTATAAAAAATTAAAAATTTGGAAATAGTTTAAAGAATTTGAACAAAATCTAGATTTTTGAAAGTTGCAAAAGAAAGAAGCTGTTTAGAAACTTTGAACGGTTTCAAGAAAGCGAAATGATTTTTTCACACAGGTTTCAAAAATAAGAAACCTTTTAGAGATTTTGAAAGGATTCGAAGAAACGAAAATAAATTCAAGATTTCCAGGAAAGTGTTTATGTATTTGAGAAATTAATATTAAGAGAATATTTGAAAAGATCTTCAAAGATTCTTAAAAGTATTAGAAAAGAACTTGAAAGATTTTAATTAAACTTCTTTACTTTTGTTGAATTGAAGAAAAAATTAGAGAAAATTTAGAAGTTTTACAAGAATTTACAAACAATTGAAGTTTTAAAAGATTATAAAAGTGTATGAAATGTAGATTTCTTATGATTTTTAGAAAAGAAGCTTTTTAAGAACTTTGAATGGTTTTAAGAAAATCAAAAAAGTAAAAAAATTCAAAAATTTTCTCAAGATTTTAGAATATTTCACAAGATTTCGAATGATTTCCAAAACTTTTGAAAAAGAATCCGAAAGATTTTGAGGAAAATTTTTTAATTTTGCAGAATTTTTAAGAAGTTTAAAGAAAAATGCGAAACATTTGAAAATACATTTAGAAGGTTTAGATTTTAGAACTTTCTAAAAGATTGAAAAGGAATTTAAAATTTGGAAAAATTAAAAAAATGTTGAGCAAGATGTAGATTTTTGAAGATTGCGAAAAAAAGTATATTTCGAAAATTTCGAAACGTTTCAACAGAATCAAAAAAGAATTTCAATATTCCGGTGAAATTTAGGATGATTCATTCATTTTAAAAAATGAATTTTAAGAAAAAATTGGGAAATACTGAGAAAAATTTTAAGGGTTATTGAAAAAAGAAGCCTTTTAGGAACTTTGAAAGTTTTCCAAGAGAAAAAAAATAAAGTGGAAGATTTTAAGAAAATTATTTTGATTCTGCAGAATTTTTAGAAAGTTCCAGGAAAATTCCGAATCGTTCTAAGAGATATTTAGAAGGTTTAAAATTTCTGGAAAAGTTGGTAGACCATTTCAAATTTAAAATTTCTTTAAAGAATTTAAAATAAAATGCAGATTTTTGAAGATTGCCAAAGAAGTATCTTTTAAAAATTTTTTTAAAGTTTCAAGAATATTCAAAATTTTTTCAAAATGCCTAGGAAAACTTCAAAAACAAATTATTAACTTACTCTGTATTCGAAGTCTTTAATTCATTATCTATGATGATTTACACGAGCAAATTTTGATGAGTCACATCCAAGCTCTGCTCCTCAAGTGGTTTTGGCGAACTCGCAGTCACATAGTAGTTATTTGATACCCTTTCTCCTTTAGGACATTTAATATTCTCCAAAACAGGGTTCTATAGAAAAGAAAAAACGTTGTATCACTTGGAGGACATTAGCTGTGATGAAAATAAAAAAATGCGCAAATTCGTTGATGTAAATATTTCAGATACTATTAATAATTTAAAATCAAAAGTTAAAAGTTTTTCTGAAAAATATATACTCACAGAAGTAGACTCATCTACTCTCCTCCTCGTGTTTCGGGGTTCAGGGCAAGGTAAGGGCCTCTTCTTCTGATCATCTGCAGATACATCACAGGACGCGTCAGTAAGTGAAGACTGGAAGCTCCGGAAATTCTGAAGTTTCCTTACACAGAAGCTCTTCCTCGTCTAAAATATCAAGAATCACCTGCAAGAAAAAAAATTCATTTTAACGAAAAATGAACGTAAAGTGTACCATTGTTACGAATACTTATTCTTGTACATACCTTTCTATCCTTCTTAAAATCGTCGAGTCTAGTTAGGAATTTGAGCCTATCCCCTATTGGAGGAATCAAGACGCCCAGTGCTTCAAAATTTAATAAATAAAGAGTAGGCACGTCAATCTTATTATCTGTAAAACAAATGAATAATATTTTATTATATTATGAAGAATTAAATTGGCTTTACACTGCTCAACTCACGTCGACACTGAGGAAGGCTTATATAATCCTAAATCTTAATAATTTTGTTTTCTAATTATAAACATTCAAGAATAAACGTTAATCACTGTCTTCTATTTGCAGTACAAAAGTTTTAATTATAGATATCTGAATTCGTGTGGACGTGAGTTGGGCAAAACAAAAGAAATACGAAAAAAAATTTTGAGGTTAGCATAAGTAGCGCGTCACCGCGCTGTTTATTCTCTCTACAGTTGGAACTTACCTTCAAACACTTTCACATATAAAGAAAAGCCCCAGCTGGATATAAGCGCGTCCATCCCCGTTCAGTCACAGAGAATTCTGTCATGCAAAACACTCCACACAACGTTGTAAACTCTATATAACTCCGAAGCGTCGGCAATATGTTTAACACTACACACGCGTCCGACCTACACAAGCGTCTGACCTACACAAGCAGCCACCCGTCTATGGGATGAGGTAGGAGAAGAGGGAGGGGATGAGGCTGAGTAGTTCCTTTTACTAAACGATGAGGTAGAGTAGTTGCGTTTACTAAACGATGATTCAGAGAAGTTGCTTTTACTAAACAGATAGTCAAGGTCCGTACTACTCTGTTTAGTGAAAGCAACCTAATGAAACTAAACAGCGTGTAGTAGATTTTAACCATCTCGTAGTTACTATTACGATACTTTAGCTTACTAAACGGTAATAGTTTCATGCACTATAATAGTTCTCTCCGTGTGAAGAACATATAGTATAACACCGAGCGCGAAGCGCGACGACCGGATCGCGCTTGAAAGACGTGAATAAAAGGTCAAATGGTCTTTATCCAGTTTTCATTCTCATGTCTTCATTTTGAATATGGAAATGATAGAATTTAGGATAAGCGCGCGGAGCGCTGATGCGCCACGATGATATTTTTTTGAACGTTCCTGAAAATCTTAACCTATGGCTATAACGTTGGAGAACAGTGCAGCTTGTATATATGGACTGTGTAGACGGTGTAGGCTGTGTAGGTGTAAGTATGTGTAAGTGAAAGAAGATTTTTCAAATAAAAGATACATAAATTAGGTTCATGTTAGTTTTTCTGAAGTACTGCGCCTGCGTCAAGTCAGCCGCCAGTTCGGGCGATTTGGCGCACCACTATTATTGTATGATATTACAAACTACATGGAGAAACTATTGGTTGTAAAGTTTGGTATTATAATATTTATTTTTTTTACAAGAGTTCGATGGCAAGCTAGGATATAGTGAAGGAAATAGTATTAATTGTGACAGCGATACGAAGAAATGCATTTTCTGTATCAATCATAAATATATTTCAAAATTATATATTGCTACTGAGAGTCGGACAGACTAATATTTTTCGATAGCAAACTTAAATGACAAAAAAGTGATATCCACAGAAATAAATAATGAAACCATAATTGTAGTAAGTAGCAGCTTAAATAGCATAAGTTGCAAAACAGTTTAGAAAAATAACCATTGTCCATAGGAATGGACACTGAAAGGAGAAATATTTGAATAGTTTGCAATAAATTATAAAAGTGTTAGATTAGTCGGGGTTATATAAAATGTGTGTGATTCATCGATTGAATTCAAGTGCTCTGAAATTACCAAAAGTTACCGAAAAAAATCCTATAAATAAACTTGTAATAAAAATGTTTTGAAAAATCGACCGATTGTGAATTTTTTATCAATTACATATTATGCAAGAATTCAGACGATAGGAATATTTTTGTCAGCCTAACTATTATAGCTTTTTGTAAATAATTATGCGCCAACGTAGCCTTCACGCCAACTCGCCCTCCTCTCCCCAAGCAGACCCAACTACTATGGTTTTGTAAAATATGCCGCTGCCACATTATTGGTCAGGCAACTATATTTTGCTTGTTGGTGTTACTACTCGGTTTGTTAAAATTACAGTGCGGATAGTAACACCAACAAGCAAAATGGTTGTGCCAATCAATAAAGTAGTAACGGCCTGTTTTACAAACCCTAGTAGTTGGGCATATTATCTATTTTTTTCAATGAGCAATTTTATAGAAGATTTCGTTCCCTTGTAACCAATAGAATTTACTTTAGGTCCGCTAGTTATTTATGTATTTAAAGGTCATTTTAAGGACATCGCCAGATACAAATTAATAAGAAAAAAAAACAACTAACTTGAGAAATTTTTAAATAACCATCAAAAACTAATTATTTCGACTTTTAAGCGGTTGAAAAAGCTTCATTATATTTTCGAAGGGTTTTACTGAAGAACAAGATTAAATATATATCCCCATAAAAAAATCACGTTTTTCCACAGTATTTTTTTCATTTTTCTCGAGAGCAGTTGATTGTATCAAAAAATGCCTCTGTCATGAAAGATGTATTTTTTCATCTTCGATAATTTTTTTGCTTAATAATTTTTCGATACAACCAATATTCGTGGAATGAATCAAAAATCGTTTTTTTAAAAGGAAATTTGACTTATTTTGGCTTCATTGAGCATCAAAAATTTTATTGAACTTGATGAAACTCTCGTTTTCTTTCTTAAGCAAAAGGGGAAAAATAGGATCCCAAGCATTTTCAATTTCAAATATTTGTATTTTACGCTACACCCTAATATACAAGCAATACGTGTTTATTCAACAAATTGAACAAAATTCCATAAAGTTTTTGATTCGTGTTATAATTCTAATTCTGGATTATTCTTCCACCATAAAATCTTGCCAATCATGCTGAGTTGCAAGAGTAGGATGTTTTCAGGACGAGCTGCAGCCGAGTGAAGCCGCCGCAGGCGCCGGAAGGAACACTTCTGAACATAGCACCGCCATTTTATCAAATGGAATTAGGAACTATGATATAATTAAGGACTCCTTTAGGACTATTGATGGCCGTAAGGCTCAAATTTTGGGCTCTGCAATTTTTTATAAAAATGGCTTACGCGTTCACTTCACATGAAGCTCGCATGGGCATTCCCGTAACTTCAAAATTGTTCCCTACTTAAAGGCTCTTGATTCATGCATTTTGGAGGACTGGCGAGGAGCAGCAAGAGTATAACGTATTGTCACTTTCAAGTCAATCAAATAAAAACGCTAATTTATAAATATCAAAATCAACTGATATTCGGCCCACGAATCAATTCGTACAAGTCACTTTTAATATTAAAAGAATATTCGGCTTCGTTTCGGAGATTAGCACATATGTAGCCTCCGGAAGCTACGACCACGATCGTTCTCGGAACGATCGATCCCCACGACGCACAGTGGGGCGAAAAAATGTCTCTTGACAAATTGATATTCAGAAGCGGTTTTTGAACCGATTTGTACGTTTTTTTAAAAATTGAAGCAAATAAAATTTCTCATAAATCGTTTAGGGCCGATTTTGAAGAAATTATTCATTTTTTAAATTTAATAACAAAAATGGAAATTTTTTTTTTTAGAAGAATAACGGTTTTCGAAAAATGCTTGAATTTAATCCAAAATAGCTAGAATCAATAAAGCAACTATCCAGAAAAGTTGTTTGATAGCTTAAAAATTCTTTGAAAATTCATTGAATTTGTTATAAACAAATAAGTGAGTGAAAATGGATCCATGGGGATTAGCAGTGATTCGTGAATTGATTTGCACTGAATTTGAACAATTCATAGACAAAAACCGTTTCTCAATTGAACTCATGAAATATGATAAATAAATTGTTATTTTATAAACAAATTTCATAAACAATTATCCATAGCAGGTAGTTATCTTGAAATAAGTCAAGTTTTTTCTATTGAATCGATCAAAACATATACGAAAATGTCCCAGAATTTTTCAAGGCAAAAATTGCATTTCATTAGGGTATTAGCAGACTGTTATTCAGTGATAGCTCTGCTCTTTCGGTCGACAACAATTGATAATTGTTTCAACAAAATTAATTAGCAAATTCATTTTTCGGCTATTTTTAAAGGCAAAAACTCAATTTTTCAACATAACCAACTGTTTATTACTAATTTTTAAACTTTTTATTTATAAAACTCAATATCGATCCACGATTGTTATTGTCATTGATAATTTTATAGGCAATTTTTTGTCCTCTCATACATTTGTGAACAAAAATTTTCGTTTTTCTGGTGAAATATATAGACAATTACTTAGCCATAACTTCTTGCTATCATTTGATAACAAACCACGATTTGTTAAACAAATGATTAGATTTTGTACTGCTGGACAGACACGTTATACACACTAAATAATTTCCAGAAGCATTGCTGCTGCTTCTGGAAGCGATGGTCTTTCTGCCTTTACAAAATCTGTTCTGAAACTAGTTATGTGGAAATCAGCGGAGAATAAGAGGAAATGCAGTTAATCAGTATTTGTGTCAATACGACTACTTTTTTCGGTATTCTTTTTCCTGCATCTTTTAAAGTCTTTACTCTTAGCTTCCTGTGCCTCTTCTGACGATTGACCAATCGGGACAACGAGGGAGTCGATTATCTTGGCACCATGAATTAGAACTTTATGCATTGATGACGGAATGAAATAGCAACTGTATTTTTGTACATACAAGTCTACTGTCTTTACACAATGTCCGCGAAACATGTTTTTATCAATGGCTTTACCAGATGCTAAAACTTGTAACAGCAGGTAAAAGTTTTTCAAGAGTTCTACATCGAAGCCAGTAATTTTGGAAATCGTCTCATAATTTTCGGAGGACTTTCTAGATGTGTTTCCATCATTGGAAGAGCCAGCACTCTGTTTTGGGGTGTCCACAATCAGGCCAAGTCGTTGACAGATTTTTCTTTCTATTAGTTCTTTCCTGGTATCATGAACTTCTTTGTCTATGTCTGTTTTTTATGCCCAGGTTTTCATTGGCACCCGATAGCTGATGTTCAGTACGCATTCCGTTAGTCTAATTCATAAATGCAAGACTTGTAATCCGAACTTATATGACTCTTCATTTTCTTCTCTTTTCAAGACTTGAGTTAAATTATTCATCTCACTTGGTTTGGCATGACAGATGGTACGATTCGCGGCAGTTGATGTTCCAGTGACATGTAGGCATACCTTGCCATCGAGCATTGTGACAGTTAGTTCGTGCTCTACAAAACAAAACGAAACCATCAATTTCGACTTTGCTAGGTTTCAGTCCTCACATTTGCTTGTCAACATTGCGAAATTCAAGTAAAATTTTTTATTTCGTTTCTTTAGCATACTCAAACATTATTGGCACACAATTTTTTGGCTAACAAGGTCGAAGATTTTCCCAAATTACTGGCGATGATGGATCTGTTAAATCAGTTTTGCTATTCATGTTAATTCAATCAGAATTCAAAAAGGAACTTGCACAAAATACATGAAAAAGTGGATTCCGGTAGATTCAACTGACACTCACTTATTTTGCAGTTTATGAAATAACAAGATATTTTCCAGAAAGACTTGTACCAATTATGATTATTTTTTTTGTGCGGGTCCTTTAGCGCATTTTCAAAATAAAAAAAAATTGCTTGAGAGCTTAAAAAATTGTTGTCAAAGGTTCTGATAAATGACTAAACGACTGACAAATCCTAATGACATTTTTAAATTCAAGAAAAATTAAAAAAGTTACAGGATTTAAAATTTTTTCAAAAAATAGCAAAATCCTACCAGAGTAATCAACGCTTATCCTTATCAATAAAAAGTAATAATTCCATTTTTTAACTTTGAGTTTCCTAAATGAATAAACCTAAACTTTTCTTTGAGACCAGAATAAAACCAAAAAATGGTATTTTCTTAATTTGAAAATTTAAAATATGTTTCAATACATTATATTCAACGCAACATTGCAAAATACACGAAATATAATAAATTTTGAACTACGATATCGCACAAAATTGTGAACATTGTGCAAACTTGTGAAAAACATATTTCCGAATATTTTCTACTAGTTTGCAAATTTGCATACTTTAAAAATGTCGGCGACATGTTTTAATATGAGAAATGTCAATTAATTATTGCTGATACATTATTTTACTGGTGAGAAAATTGTAGACATCTTTTTGATGGTTTGCAATTACTCGGAACCTTTTAAAATGCTCAATGCCAGTTTTGCACATTTTTTAAATATCGGCAACATCGGAAATTAATCAATGTCAATAATAATATTTTTCACTTTCGGAATAATTGTGAAAGGTGTGCAAAATTATTTACCATCGCGAGAAAGCCTAATCAGCATGTTTACGTGTTTGCAAATTTTTCCTGGCAAATATAAATATAGTATCATTATACATTTTATATACACCAGATATAAATATACCATTGGATCGAAAAGAGCAGCTTTCCATAATCAGGGAGCAAAAAGTAGATTTTTTTCACAAGGGTCGAGATTTTTCCACAAGGATCGTTGGTGGCAATTGAAGGTTTTTTCATTAAATATAGGGAAATATAGAAAATTATTTATATTTGAAGGTATAAGAAAGCGTTTTCGAATATCTTTGTTGTTCAAGTGTCTTTTTTAATTACACTGTGCAACAAAAAATTATACCTGGGATGAAATCTATGCAACCCCTAAAATAAATCCTCCGAGGAATTTTGCCAGTTTAGCTCGGATAACGGGGATATTTATGAATTGATGTTTATAAAAATGAGATTTCTAAAACAGGCAATTTTTATTCGATTTTTGAGATTCAAAAATCATTTTCACAGTTTTCGAGTTCGAGGAATTCATTTTTGTGGTTAATTTGATGGTCAATCGCAAATTTTGCTCTGTTATAATCAAATAAATAGTTCTCGATTTGTCGCCCCCGACGTGAATTCGATTTTTGTTTATTTAAATTTGCGAAAACATAATTTTTGGCAATAGCAGTTATAAAATCAAACTCCTTAGAATCGTAAAAATAGTTTTCACTCTTTGAATTTTGAAAATCGAATTAGAATCGAAGAAGTTAAAGTGTTGAAATCTCTTCAACTTGTTGGAAAAAGTTACATTGCATTCGTTCCGGAGCTATGGATTTTTTAAGTTGAAGAAATTTTACCATATTAATTTCTTTGATTTTTATTCGATTTTCTACATTCAAAATGTGAATAATATGTTTTATGATACCATGAAATTTGATTTTATAATTGAAATTTCCCAAAATTATATTATCGTAAATTTTATCACAAAAATGGATGCCTCGAACTCGAAAACTATGAAATTGATGTTAGAATTTTAAAAATAAGGCAAAAATAAAATTGCCCGCTTTGGAAATCTCATTGTTATGAAGATTAATTCATAAATATGTCCGTTATCTGAGCTAAACTGACAAAATCCCTTGGAGGATTCATTTTAGGGGTTGCATAGATTTGATGTTTGCAGATTTTATCCCAGATATGATTTATCGGTCAAAATTTGTCTTTTATATATAACAATATTAAAGTGAATCTGCACTGATTTAAATATATTTATGGACAATGATAATTTCTTTATTACCATAATGATATTAGGATTGCGAAAACATTGTTGGAATGTACCGCTCAATGTTTCTTTAGGTGCTTCTATCTCTTTTTTCTCTGTAGGACACTATGTAACTCTTCTCAAATTTTTCTCGCAGTTACGTGACACCTTCTCGTGACTGATCGCGAACGATCATGTTCGCTCACGTATAAATTCGTCATTCGTTTGTTTTTGTTCAGTCAAGGTGCTTCTATTGTTGAAAATAGAAGAAAATGAGTCCCGTGTTTGCTTTATTTGCAGTAAAGATTTACCAAGCAACACTATTGATATTGTAAAAGAAAAAGGAATTAAATCTTCGACCTGCAGTAGTGAAGCGAGGAGTGACGACAATGAAAAATTTTTGAATGGTCTAAAATCCATAAAAGTTCATCAGAAGTGTCGAAAAAAATACGCGAATGGAAGAAGCATCGCTGCTGTGAAGCGTTCTCGCGATTCGAATTCGGAAAATCGCGCGACAGATTTGGAAATTACACCCGAGCCTTTTGCATTCGGATCAAAATGCGCAGAAAACCGAAAAATGAGCGAATCGTTGTTTCCCAAATCCGTTACTTCAAAACAAAGAATAGGATCGTAGAAGCTGCAAATGAACATGGAGATTATTGGAGTAAACAGGTGAGTTTTTTTGATATTCTCAAATATATTTGATACGATGTCTTCGCTTTTTTTATCACTTGCGTTTGTTTACGTGCTTGACTTTCAATTGAGTGTCTGGATTGAAAAACTTGCCTCTGTATCATAACAATAACATTGAGCGCGGCGAGATTTCCGATCTAGGCGCTCAATTTTTTTGTAAATACTTCTACACTCTTCGCAGAAGCCGCGATATTGAATTTCAAATATTTAGTTGAATTTCTATCTGCCGTCGTAGAGAATGCAATTTTTCTGGTTTTCAGGAGGGTTTTCCCATTTTTTAAAACATACCGATATTTCATCTATTATTTTTATATTCAATAATATTTTTGGTTATTATTGAATATTATTTTCGTTTATGATACTTACTGATGATTATCAGTAGATAACCCGAGCCATAGGGCGGCCTCTGATTGGTCGGCCTAAGGAAAAGGGAGGGGAAGGAAGGGGCGTGGCCTGCGCTGATTGGTCGGAGGGCGTGGCCTAATTGGCTATAGTGAAGGTAATTAGGGGACGTGCTCTCCTCTGATTGGTCAGTTGGAGTGAGGCTTAATTGAATGGAGTGGGGTAATTAGAGGGTGTGGTCTTATCTGATTGGTCGACGGGGGTGTGGCCTATTTGTAAAAAAAATGTGTTTTTTCTGGTTTGGCAAAGGAATTAGGGGGACGGGGATATGTAGGTGATTTTACGTAATTGAAAGACTAGGAGGTGTAACATAACTAGCGTGTGGGAGTTGGAAAATGGAAGAGCTAATTACAATATAAATTAATTATACTAATCTTACTTTTTATCAAGGTTGAAAAAGTGTTGTTGAAATAAAAACTATATCACGACTAGTTGAAGGTAAGTGTAATATTTAATTCACTGATTATAACTTAATATTAACTTAAACTATTCTAAATGACGGGTAATGAATAAGAAGCATTGTTTTTAATAATAATTCCTTATGATTTATTCAAAAAAGTCAACGTTGAATGAATAAAATACAATTATTTAAGTACGTGTTGAAAGCACAAGCTCAACTTCGCCGGCGATGTAAGATATTAAGTTAAATGTGAGTTCCAAGAAAACAATTTCAAAATATAAATCAACGAAAGGTTTTTCCAGTTTAGCTTGGACCTGATTTTTAATGTCTGTAAATTGAAACTTTCTTATTTGACGGATAGATTCTTCAAGCGTAAAGGTTATGTTTATAGAGATCATATTATACAATTAAAAATCGCTTCAGTTAAATAATCCTTAAAAGATTCTACACTTTTTAACAATCGTTGAAATCTTTTAAAACGTTCATCGACACATACAGTTACATTTTTGAGTCCGTCAAAAGTAGTTTTCTGAAGAAATATTTCTGGAGTGTATACCTTTTTCTTCTTTCCTG
>JAUMHM010000031.1:8279586-8292805 GCA_032362435.1 Melikaiella ostensackeni
TAGGTGAACAGGTGGTAGTCTGAAAGCGCCAAGTCAGGAGAGTAAGCGGGATGGTCCAAAACATCCCAACCGAATGAATCCAAAAGTGCCTTGGTGGCCAAGGCTGTGTGCGGACGAGCGTTAGCATGCAACAGGCACACACCCTTCGTCAACATTCCCCTCCGCTTGTTTTTAATCGCCGTCTCGAGCATTTTTAGGGTCTCACAGTATCCTTCTGCGATGATGGTCTTCCCCTGAGGCAGAAATTCGATCAAAATGATCCCTTTTCGGTCGCAAAACACAGAAGTCATGATTTTTTTGCTCGAAATTAAAGTTTTGAATTTTTTGTCGGCTGAGGAATTGGTGTGACGCCACTGTGATGACTGTCTTTTTATCTCTGCAGAGTATTGAGCCACTCAGGTTTCATCTTCTGTAACAAAAGAGCTCAGAAAATCCTTACCTTCCAGTTCGGACCGCTCACGGAACTCGCGAGCTCTAGCGATATGGCGAGATTTCTTATTGACAATTTTCACGCAAACTGACACTACGAAGTTAATTCTCATACTACCGAGGTCTCCCTGTGCTCCTTGGGCTCAGGAGAACCCCCCCCCCCCTTCCACTCGGTGTTGTCGAACTTGGAAAAAAACTCCCACAGCCCAAAATGGCAACAGTACTCTTACTTTCTAGACAACCCTCGTACAAGAAGTTGATGATCTGCGACTGATGGTGATATTATTTGAAAACGATGGCATGTTTTCATAATGATGATGATTTATGATTGACGATGATATTCAGTGAAGATGATGTTACGCGTCGATGATAATGATGTGATAAGACATGATGATCTATGATTCGAAATCATAACGAGGAAAAACCACTGTAAAAATATCATGTTTTGAAAGTGAAAATAAGATTCGTTCAAATTGGAAGAAATATGAATGTATAAATTAGGCATTCGATGCATGTATCAAATGTCAAATTTACTTGTCAATTATAATTTTGATATCGAATCTGTTCTGCTGGAATCTTCATTCAAACTGTAAGCATATGTTGATATACTTCGTTGCATTAAATAGTTTTTTCAGTGGGATTTATCCTACACAAAGAACAGAAAATCCTTTTGTGAAGAAATCTCTTGTCATACTGTGAACACAATTTTTTTTAATTAAAGTATTTTGATTGATCCAACGGTATCTCTGCCAAAGATTCATTTGAATATTAGTTTTGATAATTTATTTTGATGAAGAAATAATAATTATTAATAATCATAATAAGAATCAAATAATCATTATATAATAATTGTACTTCTTCTTTTAAAACACTAAAAAAAGAAAACAAGACACAAGGTAGTGTATACTGTCTACTCGTACCCAAATAATTTCTTCCATTTTCTTCTCAGAGCACTCTTCTTTCCTTGGAACAGAAAACCATAAGGTGTTGGGGGGGAAGGCGGCTGTTTTTTGTTACAGAGACTCAAGTCGGCCAAACCAAGGGCCTGCATACTGGCTCAAGAAGTCAACATTGTTTCGCTGCTAGAACTGTGTTCGAGAGATCTGATGGTGATATCCACATACCTTAGAGGAATTGGAAAGCTAGTCATAGGATCGGCTTACTTTCCGTATGACAGCGTAACCAGCCCACATACATACTTTTCCAGAGAAAGTATGTACACTGGTAGAATACTGCAAGCTGAAGGGTCTCCCTCTCTTGTTAGGGTGTGATGCTAACTTCTACAATACATTGTGGAGTAGCACGGACATTAACTCGAGTGAACGATCAATTGGAATGTTTAATAACTACTGATTTAGATATTCTCAACTCGGGGAATACCCCGATGTTTCACAACTTGATCTCGGAAAAGGTCAATGACAACACCCTCTGCACCAGTAGTTCTACAGATAAGGTAAGAAAGTGGAAAGCCTCCAACGAACCCGTTTTCTCAGATCACTCACATAATCCAAGGAGAACCGACTGGGATCAGTATTCCGCTGAGCTGAAGAGTGCACTCTTAGAGCTGCCAAAGTCATTTAGAGATGTGGACACCCTGGAGATGGCGGCCAATACTTTCACGAAATCAATCAAATTCACTCATTAAAGGAATTGTCGACTCACAAGAGTCCGAAAGGCAGGGGAGACCACTGGTGGAATGAAAAACTCGAAGAACTTCGCAGGGAAACCAGAGAAAGTTTCAGACTTGCCAGTAGTGGCAAAAAGAAAGAACTATGGACCTGCTTCACGACGATGAGGGTTGAATATAGAGGTGCAATACGTAAGATCAAGCAAGAAAACTGGACCAACTTTTGCACAGAAATCGAGAAGGAGGCAGAGGCGGCTAGACTAGACAAGCTACTCTCTCGAAATCCGGATGCTATTCTCGGCACTCTAAAATTGCCCAACGGAGGATACTCAGTATCGGACAAAGGGACCCTGGCCCACCTGATCAAGGTACACTTTCCGGGCTTTATATGGTCTGAGGAAAAGGAAACAACACCTCGGGAGCATCTTGAGTCACTTTTGGCTCAGCTGAGCGCGCAACGGTGGCTAGCCCACAAGTTTGTAACTCCTTTCAGGATCAGATGGGCCCTAAAGTCTTTTAGCCCATACAAGTCTCCTGGTCCGGATGGCATATATCCAGTCTTCTCACAGAAGGTTGAGGTTCCATCATAGGGACGCTGGTGAGACTTGCTATGGCTAGCCTGACGCTGGGACTTGTCCCAATGGCATGGAGAGGCATGAGAGTGATCTTCTTCATTCTGAAAGCAGGCAAGATCGGTTATACTTCACACAAGGATTTCCGTCCCATCAGCCTTACACCTTCCCTACTGAAAATGGTGAAAAAGCTTGTGGAAAGGTACCCCCGCGTCAAGATCTTGTCGAATAGGCCACTACACAAGGAGCAACACGCCTACAGGGCTGTTAACTCGACCGAAGCGGCCCACGAGGAGCAGTGAACCTGATCGAAGGACAACTAAAGCAGCAAGGCTTCGCGATTGGAACCTTTATGAACATCGAAGGAGCCTTCAACTACACCTCTAGAGAGGTGATCAGGGCGGTTATGATTGCACATGGTGTGCCATCCGCAGTCGTAGAATGGACCCGCCAACAGAAACCACAGGATGACCGCAGGGAAGCGTTTTAACGCTCCAGCTGGAGTGCTTGGTAGTTGATGGACTGCTTCATCTACTCACGAGACAAGGCTACCACGCTGTGGGATACGCGGTCGACATACTTGTCATCGTGCGCGGCCAGCATATCGGTGCGCTCGTCGGTGTAATGCAGCAAGCACTGATCATAGTGGATATCTTGTGCAAGAAGCATGGATCATCGGTTAATCCAAGTAAGATGAAAGCGGTTGTATTCACCAGACGGTACAAGTGGCGGAACACGAGTACACTAAAACTGGGTGGATTACAACTGAAAATCACTGAACGAGCTAAATACTCAGGAGTCATCCTGGATAAGAAGCTGTTATGAAACAAGCACTAGGAGAACAAGTGCAAACAGCTCACAGCGACCCTTTGGCTTTGCGGGAGAGTTCTGGGGGAAAACTGGGATCTGAAACCAGAGATACTGATGTGGATCTATAATGCTGTCCTGCGACTCAGGCTAACCTATGCGGTGGTGGTCTGGTAGAGCAAGGTCGAACTGTCCACTGTGAAATCATTAAGGCCATGACTGTGGAGACAGCCTGAAGAATAAACATGGGAGACGGCGGAAGGATATTGACAGAACTGCGGATCCCAACCGATATCGCGAGTAGGCTGACCTTGAGCATGGTCAGGGACAAAACGCCAAATCGTTACCTCTTCGATAAGAAGTATCGCGTCAGCCTGTTCACGACAGAGGAATGGGATAACGGCGAGGTATACGTACCTAGTGATTGGAACAATTGGTTCACAGATGGCTTCAAGAACGAGAAGAAAGGAGGAGCCAGTGTCTATCGCAGGAGGATTGAAATAGGCTTTAAAATCCCGATGGGGTCCTGCGTCATAGTTGCACAAACTGAGATCATGCCCACAAGTGTGTCTATAAGGAACAGAAGTATAGCAATAGAAGAAATACTCACATTTGCTCAGACAGCATGGCTACTATAGTGTCTCTGAATGAAACAACGACTATGTCGCTACTAGTATGGGAGTGTTTTGAGGCACTGAACAATCTAGCGACGTAAAACCGAGTGACTCTACTTTAGATTCTTGGACACAGTAGCAATTAAAGTGATGAGATCTCGGACAGGCTAGCAAAACTAGCAGTAGAAGAAAACTTCACTAGTCCCGAACCAGTCGTAGGAATTTCCAGAAGGTTGGTCACTGAAGAAATTAACAGTTGGCTGATCAAGGAACATCAGAAGTAGTGAAATAAGGCCACTTGCTGCAGACAGGCCAAAACACTTATGTGTTTAAATTTAAACTTCAAACGAGCTGCGGAAACAATCAAGTTTGGTAGGAGTGAAGTCAAGGTCCTAACAGAAACCTTTATAGGTCATGGAAATATTATCTATCACAGACATGAGACAGGGCTCGCACATAACCCCCTCTGTCGCCTGTGCGAAAATGATGTTGAGACAGCTATTCATATCCCTTGTCACTGCCCCGCAATTGCGAGGAAGCGTCTGGCACTCACAAGTAGTAACGTTTCAATAACCACAGAAGAGGTTAAGAAACGTTTTATTTAATACACATACATTTTTGGAGGTATATAGTTATGTTGTTTGTTGAATTACCAAACTCACGACTTCGGTAGAGGTTCAGAATTTTTCAAAATTATATATACAATGTATAAATAATAAAAAAATTACTGAAACGTTTGAACAATAGCAAATGTTATCGTCAGTAAACTATGTCTTTTCCAAGTTCTCTCAAGTTTTACTCTCCTAAATGGAACTTGCAGATACTTTCATTGCCGTATTCGTAAAAAAGCTCTACCCCGTTTTCTCTTTTCTCCACTTGTTCGGCAGAAACAGTCATTCTAGAGGGTGAGGTTTTGTTAGAGGGTCGATATTGCCCTGGGTCAAAATTCAGCCCCTATCTTTGAATCAATGATTCGCACCTTAGTAAGCGTTGGGGGATTAGTGTAGGTTTTAAATGATCATCAATTTCAGTGTAATTTAGATCCTTTTTGAGAATTAAAATTGCCAAGAAAATCCCTTTCGTTCAACTTCAGCGAAGAATTTGTTGAAGTTGTCAAATTTATTTGAACCACATTAGAACCTCTTTTGACGCTCCAAGTCCTATACTCGAAATGCGCACTCCTTCTGGTGCCTCTATGGATCAATAGAAGTGAAAATTTGCTTCTTATCACTATTATCATTATACCATTAAGCTCAATCCCTTTCGGGGTGAGCGTAATTCGTTCGGTTCTAGCCTCGTTATACTACCGGGGATCAAGGATTTTATATGGTAAGAGTATCGTCCGCAAAAGCTAGTCCACGTACTTTCACTGTACCGAGATCAACACCTTATTTGTGTAAGATAGCCATTCATAAATACTTGTCGAGGTATATTGCTTTTATTGCTTTTAGGAGTGATACCATCCACACGAGCAGCCTTAACATTCTCCAGTTTCTTAATCACGGATATAATGTCATTGATATCAATTCTTTTTCCGTTACCTACAGCGGAGTTGTCTAACGTATTCTCTTCAGTGTCGAGGTTTTCATGCTTCGTATCTTGACCTTCATACAATTTCTTGAAAAAATCACTCCTACAGTCCTTTACTTCGTCTCAATTCCGTACAATCTCACCATCAGCATTTATAATTCTTACTACCTCAGTGCTGGTATTTCCTTTCTCAATCTTCTTAACCCACTTCCAAACTAATTTCACATTTCCTTCAAAATAATTTTGCATTTTTTTATCTTCTTCCGCTTTGATTTCAGCCTTGATTTCTTTGACTTGTATCTTGGCTTTTCTTCTTTTGTCCCTATATTCATTTTCTAATCTAGTCCTTTCCTCATCGCTAGGACCTTTAATATTCAAAATTCTCGAGAATGCTTGCTTCTTCTCGTTGACGGTCACGCGGATTTCGTCATTCCTCCAAGCATCTGCAGTCTTTCTTCATACAGCCGCAGTACCGCAAACTTCAGATGCACTATTGAAGAAGCTATCCCGTAGTATAACCCACGTACCCTCTACATTTTCATTGCATAATTCCGTCTTCCAGTCGTTCTTATGATGCCCTTAATATTTATGCAGCTTTTCACGATATACCACTTGTACTTCTTGTTTCTGTTAGTTATCTATTCTAACTTGCGTCTGCTACAACTTATTATTAATTCTTCTTCTCCTCTTCCCTTGACCTAGGTTCATTTCTGAAACTGAAAGGTAGTCATCCGTCTCGCATTCAGAAGCTCTCATAACTCTCAATCATACTGTGGCTTTCGCTTTTGTATCAAGTATACATGTGGATCATTTCATGTCTGAATCAAGTATTCGTAATGAAGAGGTCTTCTCCTAAGCATAAGCTGATCAATCTATCCCCGTTACCTTCGTTTCTGGGTCTCTGAAATGACCCAGTACCCTGTCGGTACCTCCGCGTTGCACACCAACCCAGTCATTCATATCTCCAAGTGAAATTATTCTTTTGCCAGGATCGCAAGTACCTATAATATCATTTAACAAGCCCCAGGAGGTATCTTTCACATCCCTACTGTCATTATCAACTGGAGCGTAGCACGCTGAAGTGAATAGGCTTCTGATTTCCACTTCCCTTCTAACCTATAGTAATCTAAAAGATACGCATTCACATTTTTTGAACTTTTTTTTGTCTCTCATTCATAATCAAACCGACTCCTTAGCTGCCATATGATTCATTATCTACTCCTGACCAAAGTTCGAGTCCGGTCTCTATCTGCCCTACCTCACATCCCTTTTTCATTGTTTCCAGTTCACATAAAATATCCAGTTTTCTAACGCGCATTGTGTCTCACAATTCCTTAATCCTTGAGATCATTGACGCCTCCAGCATTCCAAACACCCAATCTCCATTCATCGCCTGAAACTTTTCCAAGAGTATGCCTTTCGTCAAGACCAGTGACAATCTTATTCGAGGCAACATTATCATTTGTATTATTTATTGTTAAAAGTATACACCCAACTACAACTTGATGCGAGAAATGTATTCGTTTTATGTTGTACACTGAGGAGGGCACCAGTCATCTGCAGTTTGGCCTCTAAGATGGGAAAGGACCATACATTGCTCCAGAAAAGTGATAAGAATTTTCAGTCGTGAATAAAAACTGAACATGTTCATAGACGATTTCGGAAATTTTGAATAAATTCTCGAAACTCTGCAGAAATTTTAAGAACTTTCAATAACTTTCCAAAAAGTTTCTTTAAAATCCCATACTTTTCCAAAACGTCCCATGTTTTCAACAAAACTTCCGCACACTTAGAAACCTTTTCATAGATTTCTCAAAGTTTATGTACATTTTCAAAAGTTTTTATAAATTTCCGAAACATTTCATAATCTTTCGAAACTTACCGTCAATTTCTGAAAATTTCCGTAAGTTTTTAACAAATAATAAATTTCCATTTCCTTTTTTCTTACATGATTCTCATGGAAAATTTCATACGAGAAAACGCCGACTACACGTGAATAATATTGGAAAAGCACTAAAAATATTAAGAAATAAACGCGTAGACGAAGTTGACGTAATTTAAAAAAAAATTCAAATGACGATACGAATCGCTCTAGAACACGATTTTCGTGAAACTGTTTAGAAGAAGATACTAGAGCTGTAATATGATTCCTTTACGGGGCTCATTTCCGTCTCGCTAAAGGAGTTTCAATATTCGTTGCATAAATTTAAGAAAACCTGTTTTCTCTAAAAACTGAAAACTCTAGGAAATTTATGGTTGGTAGAAAATAAAGTCGTACAAATAAAATACTCATCGTGAATTTCGTTGTCATGTCAATGATCCTGCATATTAGGATTGCGTGGCCCTCGTTAGTTCGCTCGCAAAAACCTGAAAAATAATACTGTCACACTTATAAACTGGAAAATTCGCTGAGGCAAAATGATAATATCCGTGATATAAATACATATCAAGTATATTCGCAATAGTTCCATACATAAAATTGTGGATTAAGTGAGCAAATATCGTTATAAATTGATTTTATGAAAAAATTGAGGTAATGATTGTACCTGTATATCAGTGCGATAAAATTAATTTGAAAAAAATTAATTTTCGATTACAGATTCGTTATGTAAAAAGGTAAGACTTGCTAAACATGTAAAAAAGTTTTTAAATTTCACTTTGAAAATCGAAAACATAGTAATTATACTAATCATGCATAAGGCTATTTTCTGATTCAATACGTAAACTAGAAATTGTAAATCTATATCATTAGAACATGAATAAGTAGGGGAATATGTGTTTACTAAATCAGAAATGAATAAATCAGTTTCCATTTAGTTGATAATTTCAAGACAGCCTTATATTGGAAAGTTTTTTTTTGCATTACGTTTATTTGATAGACTGACTGATTATGAAATTTCATTTCATATTCAACTTTGATAAGTGGATTTCAAGCAAGAACATACTCGTATCCCTAAATGTTGAGAAATTAACTCAAGTTGATTTATCATGTTTTGTTCGCTTACTCCTTGATTGTTTACACAGATACAATTTTGTCATCTTATCGTTTATAGCACTTTTCCATTACTCTATGCGTTTGAACTTTTCAAGTACTTGAGCCATTATTTGAATAATGCATTTTTTCAAAACCTTGTATACCGTCAAATATTTGAAACTTCTTTGAAATAGTTCAAGACATATTTCAAATAAATATCAACGAAAGATGGAAAGGCAGATTAACCAATATTTTCTGATCATAATCTACTACAGGACACCATTCTTGAATAAAGTTCTGAATAGTCCTTACCTCCTATTTTTTTCAAACTCCGTATACTCATGTATTTTGATGCGCTGATTACAAAAATCATAGTGAAAATTGACGCAAATTTGATTTTCATGGTAAAAAACATTTAAAATCCCATTAAAATAATGGTTTTGCACGTATATCTCGACAACCATTGAAAAAAAAATCTAACAAAAGTTTTAGACTTAGTTAAAATACGCATTTTATGTCCTACCCAATTTTTTAGTACTAGGGAAAGTTTTCGAGACATTGGATGATAAAGACAAAAATTTCATACCAAGCCTTTGCCGAAAACGTGAGTATTCCTGTGACCAATCACTGCAGTTATATACTTTTTTACTTAATTTCATTCACGTCTCCCCACGAAACTTCAGAAAGGGCGAGGGTTTTGACTAAAATTATTTCTGTGGCCCTACAAAGGGGTGCCTTTGTGCAATAGCAATTTTCTCAGAAATTATTTGTTTTAAAGTAAAAGTGTTAAGGATGAAAATGTATATTTGGAATGGATCTATAGCTTTTGTTTGAAAACTTTTCCGAAATTTCTGTATTTACAAAGATGAATTCGAAAAACCATGACTTTCATGGGTTTTTCATGATTTTCACCATAAAAATAAAATTTGCGCTAATTCGCACTACCATTTTCGTAATCATCGCGTCAAAATATGTGCGTATGCGGAGTTTCAAAAAAATCAAAGGTAAAAAAATAAAAACGTTTTCGGCAGGGGCTAGGCATGAATTCTTCATAATTATCATCAAATATCTCGAAAAATTTCACTCGTGCAAAAAAAAATAGATGAAAAAAATGTGTATTTTGACTAAGTCTAAAATTTTTGTAGACATTATTTTCTGAAATCTTCAATCTTTCTCTAGATAAACGTGAAAAACCATGATTCTCACGGGGTTTTTATGGTTTTCACCATGAAAATTGAATTTGCGCTAATTTTCGCTATAATTTGCGTAATTAGAGCGTCAAAATACATAAATACACGGAGTTTCGAAAAAAATCAGAGGTAAGGGCTATTCGGAACTACACCCCTATTCTTACCCGATCAAGATGTTTCCTTTTTTTAGAAATATTGACCATTACATGCTTCAGATCAACCTCTGACATTCTTTATTCTTCATTTTTTCATCTTCTTCTTATTTTGTTTAATTACTACTGTGTAATTTATTATTTAAAGAAATAGAATGTCAAAAGTAGTGACTTCATTCATATTTTTTTATCGCTTGCAAAAAGACTTGTATGAACTCATTGGGCATCATGATGAATGCAATTATATTCAATGATCATGAATATTTAGTTTAGGATTAAACCTCATTGTCATAAATCAATTATACAATATCATAAGAAATCAAATTTCGAACTGTTTTACAACCAGTATTGATTTTCTGACCAAATCAGTTGAAAATGAGTCTCAAAGTGACTGAAAATCACGGAAAATTGTTATAAATAATAAATATGTTGTATTGTTAACAACAAATATCACAAGTAAATTAAAATATTAGGTAGTCTCTAGGGGTGTGAAAAAAATCCGAAACTTCGTGTGGGGTGGGATTGATATTTTTTGGATAAGGTTGGGTTTGGGTTTTTTCTAAGATGTTCGAGTTCTCAAATTTTTAGTGTAGCTCGAATGTAATTGGCTTTTTTACGCTTGGAAAACTGATTTGTTATTCCATGGTCAAAAAGCATATAATCTCACATATTATAAATTAAAGTGACTTCCGTCTTTCATAAAGAAGAATGAAACTTAACAAGAAATTGGAAACCCGAAGCTCTTTGAGAATCCGAAAGTTTTGAGAACCCGAAAATCTATAAGCTGTTAGTGAATTTCCTATCTGACCCGACCCGATCAGACTTCGTGTTTCTGACTTTTTGCACTACCTTAATATTTCTTTACCAAAACAAACTATTCTTTCTACTAAATCATGTTTCAAACAGGTGAGCATACATTCTGTAGTAAAAAAATTAAGAAACAGTAAGTTTAAGTTATTGATTGTCAATAATTTTTTTTCATTTTCTTCTAATGTTTTTTTATTTTTAATGAAAATCGAAAGTTATTAATAAATAAGTATATGAAATATAGATAAAATTCAGCTCGAAACTGACGAAAGATAATATTCTTACTTCATTGGTTTCGGAGTTACTGTCATCTTTTTACAAAAAACTCAAAAGTTGCGCTTTTGGAATGTAACTTGCTTCTTAGATGTCCTACGACAAAATTGCAAGATAAATAAAGGTGGGGCGATTTCTACCGAAAAATGTCAATGGAGCTATTTTTTAGTACTTTTGTGGCAAAAATGTGTTCATGATACATGAAAAATATATCATATGTAATTTTTTGCCAATGAAAAAGTCATAATTTAATACGTATTTATGAAAAATCGCTTTCTATATCTACTTATATTTTCGTGTGTTTTGAGTTTCATTTCCATTCTGGATGAAGAACGTGAGAACAGTTTATTTTTCATCTTTTATTGATGCAAATTTCGTAACATTGGAAATTTTATAATTTCATGAAAACTTTCTTCCAGGCTTTAGACGTAACCCGGGCATTTTGTTTGAATCGTTTCCTTCAACGGAGGTTTTTTCAGGTTGTATTTCGTAAGCACAATATCAACTCCCTTCCCAGATGGAGGTATTAGCACTGGATCTCTTGAAAATATCACAACGTCGTTTGCACTAAAAATAATTAAAATTTTTAATTCACAATAGCATGTAAACACTTTAATGAAGAAGAAATGTACAATAATAAAAAATATATTTTTGTTGACTATTCTATGATGTTACCTTTTTCGTATTATGATTAATAATAAGACAATATCTTACCCATTAGTGCAAGTGAAAATCACAAAATAGTTCTTGTAGTCGATTCCCAAAATCTTATATTGTTGAACAGGTATACCTGGAAAATTGGCGGTCATTATTGCTTCTTTCACTTTGCTATCATATGTATAATAGCCTGGAATTGGTTTTAGTTTGTTGCTGCTGAAAAAAATAAAAAGTAACATAATAATTATGAAATAATGGACGAGGCTAAATGAACGGACGCAGGATACTGGAAAAGGCGAACTAAAAAAGGGAATGAGAATCTGTCTGTACGCATCTAGACACGGCGTAAAATAACACAAATCATATCTCTTACACTACCAATGGTAGTGTAATAGATACTGTATAAAATGGTGGTAGTGTATAAAATAAAAGTGTTGGCAAGACATGTATTCTAGATTCAGAAGATGTTACACATCAATTATAGAAAAAAAACAAGGAATTATTTTGCTATGACTTTAATAAGGAAGTCTTTGTTAATGGATAACTGATTTTCCAAGTAAAAAAAATGTTTTCAAATCTTAGAAGAATAGAGAATTTTCCTTGTCATTTCTTTTCTCTGATTGAAAGAATATTATGCGACTCACTTATCGGGAAGATGCCAGAGAATAGCTTCTATGAAGCCATCTCGACGCGGCGTGTATTTGACTACTACACATCTTCTTTCATGCCAAAGTGTTTGAGAAGATTTTCCTATTTCGAACCAAACACCCTCAAACTATATGTACAAAACAAAAATTTTACAATCGATGTTTTCCCTTGAAGTAAATATTGTTAAGGATTGTCAAAAATGCACTTTGGAAAAATTGACTCGTATTAAAAATAGAAATTAGTTGACGAGTTTTGTTTTTCTTGTTAAATATAGGGTGAAGGCACCAATTGGCATCGAGCAAATTGCAGTTGATTTATATTTACTCAATCCCTTAATGTGTTGATTTCAAATTTGGATAGCATCTTTAAATTATTATTATTATAAATTCATTTGTCGGAATTTCTACTGAAATTTAATTCACATTTACCTGATTTGCATTGAAATTTGACACTCCTTTCACATTTGAACAAGGTTTTCCGCTAGAATCAGGAGCTGCAGGCAAAGCTCTAGTGCAGAATAGGAGGAAGAGTCCTACTTGAATCATTTTCTCACCTAAAAAAGATCACAATTGAATAAGTAACGAATATAAAATAAACTCACATTTTTAACTTCAATGAGAAACAATGATTTTATGCGCACCTTTATGAATTTTGAATTTTTTTCTCAGAGCACTTTTGTTTTTTTTTTCTAAACAAGAGCTGAAGGAACTGTATCACATTATGTGTTTTTCTCCATATATATAGTGCAAAAATAATAAAAAGATTCTAGAAACTTCTCAATAACGCCGGAAGAGATTATGAAACATTGTTTGTTGGCATACATTTTTTGTAGCTTCATTGTTTAATTGTTTACTGCATTATCAAACTCACGACTTCTTTAGAGGCTTGGATTTTTGTGAAAACAACTTCATAAAGTTTTTTTTTTTTTTTTTTTTTTAA
>JAUMHM010000031.1:8311002-8324513 GCA_032362435.1 Melikaiella ostensackeni
GCCTACACAAGTGTATCTCGTCCAAGGGAGACTACTTTGAAGATTTTTGAAGCTTTTGTACCAGTGAGATAAATAAAATTTTTTTCCGGAACCCATGCGCATTACTTTTATAACGAACCCTGTATATATATTATATCATATAAAAATTTAATATAAAAATTTTAATGTTAAGAGTATTTAAATACTACAATTTTCAATGTTGTCAAATTTTTATGAATAATTCTACAAATTTGATATGTACTTCAGACAAACTTTTTTTTAATTGCATGAAAATTATTGCAAGTAAACAAATTATATCTTAAATAATAGATTTAATGCTTTCACGATGATTCATTATGATGAAAGAAGGTGTTTCGGATTTCAATCGTGTGCAAAGCTACGAAACTTTTTAAAGAAAATTTTTTTAATCTTTAATCTTTAATTATAATTTAAATCTTTTTGAAGAAAATTATATCTTTAAACATACAGGGATGTATCTTTTTGGAATTTTTCTAAATTTATTTCTTTACTTATTCTGATTGGAAATCATTGAACCTCTTGCGATAAAAAAGACGGATTCAGTCTGAGAAGAAATGTACTGAAAGTCAATTTCAAAAATCATTCGAATTTTAATTTTAAGGACTGATGCTTGAACATAATTGCAAGGTGCATCTTTTCTTCCTTCTACAAGAATTTGTAGGGTTTGTAGTTTTTTAAATGATTGGAAAAGAGTAGATTTTTCGAAAAAAAAATTTCATCTTTTCTTCACTTCAACTCGCGCTAACTTAGCTAATTTTCAGAATTTTTAGATTCTATTGATACTAATATTGTAAAAATTTTCCTACGAAGGTGTCGTGAAAAGAATTTTATTGAAGAACGTGTGGGATTTCCTAACAAATAACTGCATGAATTTCTGACCTTTCTTATTTTTATTTTTTAAGTGCATTTTAATCTGCTTTATATTTGGGGCAAAATCATATTCTGAATAACGATAAAAGAAATATCTATTTTTTCAAGTGGTTCAAGAGATTAAAGCCAAATCTGCACAACCGTTTGTTAATATTTTTAAAAGTTTTTGGTCAATTGCGCACTGTGAAATTCATGCACATCAGCCTTATGCATCGTCAACCTACAGTAGCAGTGATGAAATTCGAATTTCTGTTTAAAATCAAGACCCTGTCTGCTTCCAAGCAAAAGTTCACTTGACGTACACAGGCGCATGGTAAAAACAAATGCAAATGCCATCTTGCAAACAGCCCCTAGTGAGCTGTATAAAATTGAAATTAATAAAGTAAAGTGATTACTGACGAGCGTAAGACTGCCAGATGTACAAAAATTTCAGTTGCTCAAGTATATTGAAAAAGATCAATTAATTCCAATAAGATTTTGACCTTGGGAATTGTATGAATATCCTCTCCTTCCAACTACTGCAAACCATGTTCGGATGATAAAAACCTCAACACAATTGGAAAAACCGAGATTCGTTATACTAGGACTTTAAACAAACAGAAAAAGCTATACTGATAGACGCTCTAGCCACTTTGATAATTGCAATCTGACTAATGTGAAACTACTTTTGAATGAACAGTGTTATCCTTACAGTAATTTGAATCTTGACATTAATAGAAATCAGTATGCCCTGCTTCATGAAATGAACACAAATTTTCAAGCTAATTACTATGGTAAAAAACCATAACCATTCTTATCGAGAGGAAAATTTATGCAAAATGCGCCTCTAGCTGTGATTGACTGTTTTAAGCAAAACGAGTCTCTGAAATATGGGCCAATCGATGTTCGTTTGGAATTTCAAACTAGTGCAAATTTTCCCGCTCAAACGTCAGCATATTGCTTAATTTTGCATGATCGTATAGTTGAATATAAACCAATATGTAGTGAGATGAAAAAGTTGGTATGAAACTATTGTAACAAAGTAGGAATAGTTTAGTTACATTCATGGTGGATACGTAGTGGATGTGCAGGGCTTCAAGTTGTCAGTGAATAAATTTGTGTTGAAGGAATAAGCTATATTGCCAATCTGGGATAATGAAGTCGCAAAGCCATATAGTTATCTCTTTCGAACTCCCTGCAAGTGGAACTGCGCTCCATTAAAATATAAGTCTACGAACATTTGGGCAGAACGCAATCATCATGGAATAGTTCGGAATTCTGGCAGCTTACCGTATACTTTAATACCTGTAGTACTCGAGAGCATTTTCAAAGATGCGACGAAAGTTTATGTAGAAGGATTAGGAAAAAAAAGAATTGGCTGAAACAATATGTAAAAATATCAACTAAAACTGTTGATATGCTGGATTTGGAATGCCCTTCGCTACAGGGATTGCGTGAGACGTTTGCAATCAATTATGTCAAATGTACGCATCATATGTATGAAAATTACTTCATTTGGGCAATTGAAAATGTGATTTTATTTAAGAAGTGATGTCTTCAGGGCAATTCTGCTAGATTAGTTTTTATATATATTTACTTATAGTCTACTTTTTTTTTAAGTATAATTTACTGATTTTCAAGACATAAATGAAAAGGAAGTGAAAAGAGAATTCAAGTGTTTTTTCTCTCCGAGTTCCTTCTCCTTATAATGGGTGTGTGCGAATAGCAGGTCAGTGAACATTGTTAGCACTGTGAGTTCAAGAATCGTCGTCCTCGACATTCGAAGAAAGAGAGATTACGTTTAATAGATCAGGCTACATCTGATAGCTGCAGTTTAAGAATTAAAGCAGATGACTTGTTATACGCGGCTTGCATAGAGCGAAACTCTTTTTGTTCCTTAATACAAGAATCCCTCTCACAGACGACGCTTAGTTAATCGTTAGGTAACTACTTCAGATATCAAGACATTGAACATTGATATAGACTAGATATTAAGATTTTGATGTAAATTGATCAGAAACACGTCGATTATGGGACAGGAAGGTAACTTCCTTACCTTGGTATGAGAACACACCTACGCATGTAGTCTGTCCATATCGAGATGATGAAGATACGTTTCCACGCGCCGGCGGAGTTCTAGAACCATGGTGTAGAGGAGAGTCGTGCAGGCAAATCCAGTGACAACTCAACGCGCGCATCTCCCTCCACTCAGTTCTGACTCCCCCGCCAGTTTTCCGTGAGTCGCGGGTGCATGAAAGACGTGTTTCGGCTATGATTGCTCAATCTACTTCAGGCGGAGCTTTTCTGCTGAAGTAAATAAACTCCTAAGATCCCTTAACCATTGGTGAGTCTCCTCTTATATTTTCCTCCTTGAGTCTTCCTCCCCTCCTCAGACAGCGGGCATACCTGCTGTCGCAGCAAGGCCTGGGCCACCCAGCGCTACCTCCTCCTGTTTTTCTTCCCCAAAAACCGATGGTGGGCATACCTGCCATCAAACCAGATTGCATCCCCCTTCTTCGCCAGACAGCGGGCATACCTGCTGTCGCGACAAGGCCTGGGCCAGCCCAGTCCTACCATCTCCTGTTTTTCTCGCCCAGAAACAGATAGCGGGCATACCTGCTATCAAACTAGATTTTACCCTCCTCCTCCGTTAGACAGCAAGCATACCTGCTGTCGCGACAAAGCCTGGGTCCTGCCAGCACCACCTACTCCTGTCTTACTAACCTAGGAACCGATAGCGGGCATACCTGATATCACCACATCCCTATCCGAAGTCTCAAGGAGTTCACAACCACGAACCACCGAGCAAACGACACTCTTTCTTAAGAGATCCTCGTCTGTCTCCCTTTCTTTCTCCGGAAGAAATTATCGTTCTCTCTTTCTTTCAAGAGATCGCATCGACGGATTTTCCTTCTCTCGCTCTCCTTTGAAGTCATTAAAAGTCTCTCTCTCCCACCCCGCCATGAATGCACTCGAGGTCTGGACGAAGATGATGAAGGAGGAGAACATTCGACGGCTACATCTGTCACCCCCACACAATCAGAAGGACCCATACGATGAGGGGATTCGACGGTTGGCTCGACGAACAAGAAAAGATCAAAGCGAAGGAGGATCATACTCTCACTCCCTCACTTTCTTCCCCAGAAAAACCCTAGATCCTTCCACCTTTCGCTTGGAGTTATTCCCTCTCATTCTTCGTCGCCGAAGTATAATCCCTGGATACAGAAAACCTAGTAAAAAAATTTACCTCCCACTCCCCCACTTTTCACAGGTCACTAAATTTTCTAGCAACCTGCTTCCTCTCACTCTCCCCTCTAGTGAAATTACAAATCCACCTACCTCTGGATCACCGTCGCTCCCCTCCCTCTATCTTACCAGATTGACTCCAAGATACCTGAAGCACGGTGCATATTATAATTGATTTGAAAAAGCGAGTCCACTTGAAAATATGATTTCAAGTTCGCATTGAATGAAAAACAACCATTTTAAAATTTTGACTCATTCTTATTTAGCAAATAATTGTTCATATATTTCCAATATTTACCATGCAAATATTTTACAAACTTATTTTTATTCCATTAAAATTCAACTCGCATTTCTCCACTCGCATAATCGCTTTTATTGCCTCACTCGCTATCTCACATATACATATCGTTCGATTTACTTTTGCTTCTATTTCGATTCTATAATAATAATAATAATAATTTAAAATCCTAATTTACCTTAATACTATATATACTATACATTATTACCAACTTCCATGGGCTCGAACATTCTTTTCCCATACCTGTATTCCCATGAAAATGTATGTCGTACCAGGAATAAGAACACGTTTATCATCATGCCAGCTCAATGAAACTTCTTTCTGCCTTATTGTGTGCAAGTCGTGTTTCTTGCTTCGAATTAAATTTTGGTACTCTGACAAATTTTAATATTTGAACAAACACTTTTTGTGATCACTAAATGTATTTCGCCTCAATGTAGAGCTTTTTACACCTTTAGCTTTCTTAGTCACAGATTTTTCATAAAAAATTTTGTCCGCATATGAATTTGCTCTTAAGCCAACAAACTCTGCTATAATTTTACCATTACATTCATCTTTAATGAGTCCTAGCACTTTTTCATTTTTCAGTGGCATTCCTTAAACATTATCTGGAGGATGATCTGATGTGTCGAAGTCATGAATATCCCGCTTAATACAATCATAAACGCTTGGAACGGTGAATTGGTAGATGGGACTATCGGTGTTGGTATAAAGTAGTTTTGCACGATTTCCAAAATTTGGTGAAACGTAGTCGTAATGAAAATCATAGGTAATTATGTTCGGGAGATCGAGAACAGCAAATCCTACATAAATTGGTTTATCAAATTCAACTTTGAGCCTTTCTGACTCAATAATAATCATATCTTCTTCGAATGTGGTTTATGTATTAAAATTCGGTTTGTCACTCAGAGTTTTTGCATCGTACCTTCCCTCTCACTTTGTTAGCAATCTGACATTTCTGTACTTTCTAACGTTCTCTATTGTTTTTTCAAAGACGGAATTGTTCATTAGCTTGTAGAAATTTTTCTCGAAATCATTACTCGACATTTTTCGCTTCTCTGTATTCAAGTCAATATACATTTTGAGCCAAGGTTTTTGCTCAAACTTTGAAATTCTATGAATTTTAGTTACCTTTAGGCAGGATATTCCAAGTCTATCTAAAAAATGTAGCTTATTGGTGAATCATCAGGAATATTTTGTACATTGATATCTTGATCAAGTACCAATTCGAAACCGGTGGAAGGTAAATATTCACTCATTGCTGCACCATACTGGTTGTTAATGTCAAAATATGAGATATGAGATTCAGGTTCTCTTGGATTAAAATCTGACCCCATAAATCGGTTATTTGCTTTGGCATATCTATTTGAGCACTATGCTACACCGCAACGAATAGCTCTCTCAATAAGGAGAATCATTTCAGGATCTGTTAATAGTTCAAGTTCAAGCCGATTAATTTTAGCTTTGCATCAAAAGCAAGTCCTGGAGCTGTATAGTAATGTGAGGGATCGAGATCGTATGTTGCAAAATATTTTTTTCTCAAATTTTCGAAAATATCGGCCAAAAGTCAAACGTTGGTTTTCAAGTACAAATCAGAATATTCATCCAAAGTTTTTATATTAAACTTTTTTTCCCCAAAATATATTCATAAGGAAATACTCCCTTTCTGAATAACAATTGAAATTCCTCAAAATTCGTGCAATGTTTGAGAGTGATTTTTTTATCATCATTTTCCAGATAAGATAATTTTTCAAGGCTACTCGGCATAAAACGAAATGAATCTATGAACCAAAGATTTACTTTTGTGTCAGCAAAATACTTAGTAAATGATATATATTTTTCTTTGTAGACGGGTAATAATTTAACTTTGCCCTCAAATTCTTTAGCTAGTGCTTTAATATAAAAGTGGGAATCATATCCCGATAAATTGTGAAAAACCATCGTGACAGTGTGCGAATCTTTGTAATTTACATTACAGCTTTGATGAGCAGCACCACGATACTTGCCAGTAAAATGACGATGATCGTTATGTCTTATGTCATCTTATTGAAAAAGTTTCTCACAAATCTGACAGTTTTGAGCCGACTGAAACTCTAGTTCTTGCTCTCGCTTAAGTTTCTCCATTGGCACAACACACGTTAATTATCAATATTTTGTGCAATTTCTTTCAATTCATTCACAAACCACTCTATGCAATCTTTTCGAAAAATTTGAAATTTCGAACGAAACTCATTAAAGCTGCAATGCAAATAAAATGCCACACTGTACGGAACATGCTTTTGATACGGCCCTACATCCAAAGGATTTTCAACAACTCCCTGTAACAGGCATTCAATGTCGACATACACGGAGAATGGAACTTTTTCTTTAAATCTGTAATTTCGAAATTTGAAAAAATTTTCATTCTCATTTGACAATATCATTCTACACTGATTCACATTTTCACAATTCAATCTATGATTCTGTAAAGATTTTTCTAATTTAAAGTGGCATTTCCATCGGTCACACAAAAATGTACGGTAACTATCTTTTGTAAACAGGGTTTTTACTAAATTAGATCAATTGTTAATCGAAGCGAAGTGATATATTTGTATTTTCTAACATTAAAAAGTGAATTGTTGGACACCTTGACTTCTCTTTGCTCAGATACAGTGGTACCACTTCGCCTTTCTTATATTTTTTATCAGACTCAATACCACAAACGTTTATACACAACTCATTCATTTTTTGAAATTTTGGAATATCTTCAAGACTTATAGGAAACGAGATTCCATCATGTTTTAACACTGTATTAAAATGCGGATAGGGAGTGACTCGATCTATGTTTTCATCAGCAGGGCAAAGAGCTGCCATCACTGACCACAGAAAGCAATAAACGCCTTATAACGCATTATAAAATAATATATGTTAATAACAGCCTTTTTATCCTTTAAATATTTTGGCAAGTCAATGAAAGTTGATATGCCAGATTGTATCGGCAAATATCTATTGAAATTCACTATCAGGTTAATAATTTCAGACAATGTCCAACCAGAATCCGTTTCCTGAAACTCTTCAATTCTCACTGAAATTTGATCTAATACATTTTCATCGTACCATCCACTGATATCTGTTGATGGTCTATTATTTTCAGTGTTCATGTACTTGATTTCTCCTACCGTTTCACCGTTCGCTAAAGATTTTAATTTTCTGGCAGAAAAAACGTTTCCTTTCAAACTATCATCTTTTTTCAAAATATTTTTTATTCGCTGGACAACCAATTGACTTTGCATACTCCAAAAAATGTTTCAGCTCTTTATGCTTTAAGTTAATTACACAGCCTGTCCTTATTCTACTCTTAAACGCTGTTTCCAAGTCTTCCCACTGTATTCTATCAGTTTTTTTACGTGAATCTTGAATACCTTTCCCTTTCTTTTTAACAGTTTCAATTTGGTTCTCAACACTTTCAAAATCCCTATTGTCGATAGTATATGTGTCTTTCCGCCTACAGATAAATCAATATACCTCAACATGCTATTTAGTATTCTGACATTTTGAATGCTAAATTTAAGCCACTTACTAATTTTATTAACTTTCAGCTTATCTGTTAACACACTATATGCCTGGTCCATGATCGAAATGAGTGTCTCGCTTTGTGCAGGATCCATTTTAGCGCTCAAGTTCACACTATAAAATTTTAGTTTTGGATGACAACACTTTTAATGCTCGCTCACCAGATGGTTGGGGGAAGCAGCTGGGGGTAAAAAAATTTTAATTTATTATCTATATCTATTTTATGTTGAGAGCGAACAAGTTTAATTTTGTTATTAATTCATTAAATTTACTCCACTGAATTTGACAATGAACTGACAAATTGTCTCACGAGTCGCGTCATATATATACACACGGACACTATGTCACGTGACACTATGACTCATCTCTGTGATATTTTCTCATGACATATTGGCGGCGAAACCTGTTTGAACTTGCATAAAAACATGCAATACTGCGTCATTTCCCGGTAATGTGCCGACATTTTGAAAACAATGTTCGCAATTCTGTGTCATGATACCATTATTGTTTTTTTAATAAATTCATGACTCATCTCTGTGGTATTTTCAATACTGCGTCATTTTCCAGTAATACGGTACCATTTTGAAAACAATTCTCGGAATTCTATGTAACATGATATCATTGTTGTTTTTTTTTTGTATTAAATTCATGAATAATCTCTGTGCTATTTTGTCATGACGTATCCGTGGCTGTAGCGGCATGGAAGAGAGGTGGAGGTGGCAAAACTGCGTCATTTCCCCGTAATATGACACCATTTTGAAAACAATTCTCGAAATTCTATGTAACCCGATACCATTGTCTTTCTTATTAAACTCATGACTCATCTACGAGATGGCGCGACAATTGCGCAACACCATTTTTATGTCATCATCAGGGAGGATTCTAGGAACTTAACACGGACATGAGCCCTCTAGCTTAGGACGGACATGAACCACTACATGTCAGAGCTGGAAAGGGGGAACCAGAGCCGGTAAGGTAGGAAGGAATCTTGAGCCAGAAGCGCGTCTGTTATCTACTGCCTGGGTAGAGCATAGATTGAAGTATCATTTTCCATCGAAACCCCAAAATCGATACTTCAAACCCTTGTCCACAAAAACGCGAAAATCTCCTAAACTACGATCGACAAAGTGGTAACTTTTTAATGGAATGGAATTTTTATTTTTAATAGCATATTTTCACGATTAAAATGAAAACTGCCCATTTTATAGTAAAATGGTCAATGAGAAATTCGTAGACCTTTTTTCGGCAAAAATTTTATCATTGAACATTTTTGTTTGTAACGTGTGTCGCTTTTCCAAAAATTTACATTTTTTATTTCTTATGTCATTGTTCACGATTAAAGCAAAAACTATGCGTTTTATTAAAAAATGGTCTAGGAAATATTCGTAGATATTTTTGAGGTGAACAATTTTGTTTGGTAGCATTTTGTCGAATCTTGCATACGTTGACAGGAAAATATGATTTTTTATTTCTAAAAACATTTTTCACGATTAGAACAAAAACCGTGCGTCTCATCAGAAAAATAGTTGAAAGGAAATTTGTGGATCTTTGAAAAATGAACAATTTGGTTCTGTAATATTTTTTTCGTATGTCGTATAGTTTTGCCAGGAAGTGGAATTTTTTATTTTTGAAAACATTCTTGAATACTAAGAATCACTGTACGTCTCATCAAAAAAGAGTCTAGAGGAAATTTGTAGGTCTTTTTAAGCTGAACAATTTTGTTTTTCAACATTTTTTCGTATCTCGTATAGTTTTGCTCGAAAATGGATTTTTTTAATAACAATTTTCACTATTAATGATAAAAACCATTTGCTTTACCGAAAAAATAGTCTGAGTGAATTTTTGGACATTTTTGGGAAAAATAATTTTGCTTCTAACATTTTTTCGAATCACGTAAAATTTAGCTGGAAAATGGAATTTTTTATTTTTTAAATACCATCTCAAATGGATAAAATCAGAACTGCTGGTCAAAAATGGCTAGTTAACGAACTCGTCCTTTCTTTCAGGCCTCAAAACAGTGTGCCAAAGGGCAATACAATCGGGTAATTCTTCTGAAACTTATCGTGTCCACAGACGACAACGACAGGCAGGCACCGGAGAGAAATCCATGTTCTCTTAATCGTTAAGTCCGGAAACATCGGGATTGGATGAAATCCGCGAATGTGAATTTTCACATAGAATGGATACCTTCTAATTGAGATGAGAATGTAAAAATGGACGGTTTAAAAACTTGCAATTTCGATTTTTTTTGTTTTTAACTTTTCGCTATGCTTATTGGCCCATGAAGTATATTACGCTGAATTCTAGGGCCTTTTTGATGTTTAAAACTTCAGATTGTATTTTTTGACATTTTTTTAGGATGATGTCACGGTGGGCTTGGATTGAGTTTAGCCCAGAAGGGCTTGCACCCCTCGTTTTTCTTCTGAAATCATTTCAGTGATGCCTCACGATTATTTTGAGACCAAATGGAAAAAAAATGCTGGTGAGATTGTCGAATAAACTTGAGACGGTCTATTCGATTTTCATTATAATCCAATAATAAGGGAGAAAATGCGGGACCGATGCAGGCAGCAAGGAAAGCAGTTTAATTCTGGGACCGGTATCGGGCACTTGGTACTTGAGGCTCTTTTTGAGGTCTCTCCTTGATTCACCCTGTCACTGACGACTCATAAGTGAATTGGTGTCACTGGAAGGAACGCTTATTCAGAGGATTCTCCTTTATCATTTTAAAAACAGTTAAGAATATCATCTTAATTCATTTAGAATTGGAATATTGGAAGTGAGTTTGTGGGCAATTTTTAAATTAATTCGTGCATTATTGTAACGACTTTGCACTCCATGTCCTCATGGAGACCTCGTTGTGCATGTTTTCATGAATTGTGGGGATTTCAACGAATGATAAGGTAGTGTGTGCAACTTTATTGTAACGACTTTGCACTTTATTTCACAATAAAGACCTCGTTGTGCATGGTTGCTCTAGCTACTGAAATTCTAAAGGGTGTTTTATTTTGAATTTCTTAAATAAGAATAGAGTCAGAATGGAGTTTGTAACGACTTTGCACTTTAACGATAGAGGCCTCGTTGTGCGAACAAAGTTTTGGTATTTAAGGTTTGAAATATAAAGAGGGAGAATCCAATTAACTCTGAAAGAAAACAATCAAGTGCCACAAAATTTATCAAAAGTGCATAATCATCTCTTCATCGAGTGAATCCACAATCTCGTATTTTTGTATAATGAGTAAATTTTTAACTTGAATTTAGATTGCAAAAATTAATTTCATTGGATGGTTATTTTTTTAATCGGGAAGTTTAGTTTTCAGATAGATAGGGCTAATTTTAATGTCCTATAAGTATTGGAATCAATTCATATTGTTGATTGCAATTTACTGGACAGGAAAAAGTAAACGCAAATTGAACGAATCTCTAAATGAAGATAAATATCATCGAGACAAGTTTCAAATGCTACACTACGATTACTAAAAATTAATAAGATATTTAGTAAGTACCAACAGCCTTCATTTAAATCATCCAAGTGCATCGATTATGAAGTTGGAATATTAGTAAACACAAGATCGATCCCCGGTTAGAAAGTCGATGATGTTACAAACTTAATTTTGTATTCTTATTTTCAGGTTATTATGCATATTTTCGTGAAAGCAACTCCAAAGTGATGCTTTTGTTGCTTAAATTCTGTAGTTTGGCATCAAAAAGGAGTATCTAAACGTTAAACATCTTTAGACATTCAGAGCAATAAGAGGAATACATTCTCATCAGGATATTCGCGCTTGATTTCCTGCGCTCGCCGTATAATATATACAGATAAAAATTTAAAAACGCGATAAAAAAATTATCTTCATGATTTGCGATTGGTCTCATGAAGAAATTTTTAACAGCAATTCTAATTGACTTTTTAAAAGCTCAAATTTTACTTTTCTGACTTTTTTTCTTATCTCGCGTTGTTTGGCTCAAAAATCAGAATCAAAATATTTCAACATCATTTTCCATACTCAAGAGAAGAAGCTATGCCTCCTATCAGAAAATGTTAGCAGAGAGCTTACAGGTTTTTGTAGAAGCAACAATTTTGATGCCTTAACTTTTTTTCGTATCTCACGTTATTTGGCTCAAAATTTTAATTTTCGATTTTTTGAGAATATTCAGAAAGTTGTTATGACAATCTTGTAGGGCTTACAAAAAGCAACGTTTTTCTTTTTCTGACTTTTTTTCATATCGTGCACTATTTGGCTTAAAATTTTCATTTTCGTTTCTTTTCTTGAATTTTGGAAATGCTATAACTTTCATAATTTTTTTTTATCGAAAATAGTCATGAAAATAAATTGTTCGACTTTCTGAGTACTACGAATAGTCGTAGACATAATTTTAAAATCTTGAAAAAAATGGTCTCAAAAATTTTGAAAATGCTCTGACTTTTTAAATTTTTATCTAAAATGTTTGGCTAACGAACTTGACTTTCAGGTTTCGACACTTAAAGAGTGTACCAAGGATCGATCCAGTAGATTCATTCTTTCAAAAAATATCATGCTGGACAGACATACAGACAGACACATTCGTAAACTAATAAAGCGATCAAATCAAACACTCGCGTGCATATTTCGCATATATTCTTAAATACACGCGAAAAATTCTCTTTTCATTAACTAGTCTTTATTATTGAAAAAAGGTCCATACCGCATGAAAACAAAAATCTACATTTGTACAAAATTAGGTTGAATAATATTATGTATTTCTGCTGGAAATAGTTCACACGGCCCTGATTATTGACAGTGGATTGCTCCGCCATATGTCTGAGGCCATTTTAGGCAAAAACCAATAAGGGACTTGTATGGGACTTTCAGTGTACTTTTTTTCGATGCCAAACTACAGTGTCTTAGCAAAAAAATCACCACTGTGGAGTTGTTTTTACGAAAATATACATAATAACCTGGAAATAAAAATAAAAAATTAAGTTTATTCGACTATCTCTCTAGCGATTTTTCCTTTTGGTCTCAAAATAATCGTGAGGCATCACTGAAATGATTTCAGAAGAAAAACGAGAGGTGCAAGCCCTTTTGGGTTGAACTCACTCCAAGCTCGTCGTGATGTACTTAGTTTTTATACATACCTCATATTAATCAAGGAGATAAAAGATCGTATCTAAATGAATTACGAACTTTTTTGCCTTAAGGTATTATGGTCAAGGTCCGCATTTTTCTATAGATTTTTATGAAAAAAATCATGTGAATTCTAGAAAGCAAACGAAGAACATTTGCTCAAACAAAAATTTGCTTTTACTGCACAGTTTTTTCTAAAAAAATTCTTGAAGTTTACATTAAGTATATGGTATGGAGTGGTTTTTATTTAATTTCACAACTTCCACTCTCTGGATCTACATGAAATTTTGTTTATCTGAGGTCCATCAAGCTAGCACCTCCACAACCGAAATTCCCAAATTTCTTTGCATCAGAATTTTGGGATTTTTTTGGGCTTTTTTTGGGCTGTATTGCCGATTTTTGGGCTCCACTACTTTTTTTGCAAATTCAAATTTCGAGTG
>JAUMHM010000031.1:8337106-8356925 GCA_032362435.1 Melikaiella ostensackeni
CTCAAAACCGTGAGATGGGTGACCACATGGTACGGTGGAATCACGATGAAAGCCCGGCGAAACCCTCGTGAATCTTGAGGACATGGAGCGACCTAAGAATGACAGCTCTTTGCTTCCATCTCGCAAGTGCCTTAGCACTTTTCTGGCACGCGGGTATTGCTTCGAGGTTACGAACTAGTAACGGTTTCGCACCTCCGAGAGAACCGATGACAAGGACAATTATATTAGCCGAATATTCTTTGTACACTCCCCACAGCTGCCGTATAAGGTCTCCATACCTCTCCCTCTTTTCCTTCTCCTTGACTGTGATGATGGCGTCGACCGGAGCCGAAGATTCGATCACGAACATATATCTTGCTCAGCGCCGACAGATTGGAAGATAAAATCTGTCGAAGAAGACGCCTGTATCTGCTTTGGAGAGCCTCCTCCACTGATGTTATATCCTGAATGTGGCTCTCTGGCATGCCTAGGTATAGGTAGGTCTTTCCATTGCAAAGGTGTCTGATAGCGCTTCTATCCACGAGTTCAGGGTCATCGCTAACAGGAACAAGTCGTCCTCGTTTCAGTTGAATCTTGGCATACTTGTCCATTCAAAAGTTCATACCAATTTCTCGTGTGGACTCCTCGACGATCTTTACAGCATCCTTGAGATGCTGCATAGAAGCATAGATCATCAAGTCATCCATATAAAATATATGAGTGACCTCATGCTGGCGATTAATAAATCCGTCGCAGAAGTACCCATGAGAATTGCGTAGTGCGAGAGATGGTGGAAAAAGTGTGATGCAAAAGAGAAGAGGGCTCATGATGTCACCCTGGAAGACGCCCTTCTGGAAGGTGACGCTCTCAGTTGTCACACGATGTTTTCCAGATGAGATAGTAAATCTGCTTTTTCAAAGGAGCATCAATCTCTCTATGCATCCCACTATGTGAGGATGAACCTTCAAGCTTTCCAACAGACAGATGATAAGTCTATGGAAGGTTGAATCAAAAACTTTCTGGTAATCAATCAAGGCCATTGACAGATTGCGATTGTAGGCTGCAGCGTCTTTGCAGACGCTTCTGTCGATTAATAGGTTTTTCTAACAGCCTGCTACGCCTCTTCTCGATCCACGTTGTTCGTAGATTTCTCTCCACACATGTCCAATTGACCGAACAATTTTGTCGTTTAGGATAGCTGTAAAGATCTTATACAGCGTGTTCAGACAAATTATTGACCTGTATTTTTAAACATAAATGTCTACAAACGAATGTATCGTAATTTTAATATTGCTTATGATTATACTTTATGCTATCAACACCGAGAACTAAAAAAGATACGAAGGTGGCCGAATATTACCGAAGTTATCAAAATAAATTATTTCATTGTCAATCTTTTTATAAATACACCAATGTGTTCTTGGTCCTTCCTTATCATCAAGGTTAACAACGGCACTTTCATATTTACGTGGCTCTCCCTCCGGTAAATCATTTCGTATAAAAACACCCTGAAAATCTGGAGTTTTTAATGATTTCACGAATTTAAGTAAATCGGCATCAGTCAATGCCCGATGAGGTAGCTTCACTTTGATTGAACATCGATCTGTGTTTATACTGGTTTATACTGGTTATACTGGTTTAGTTCCTGGCCCACAGTACTGGTAACCTGGCAAGTGCAACTCAAACGGCAAATTGCTGATGAGCCTGTTGACCAAGCCTTGTCTGCTTCGCGGTTCGTTTTACGATTGACTCTTTTATCACTGTCAAAAGACAAATGCTTTTCCGACTCTGCTGGTATATCCAAGTGGACCAAGATTTCAAAATGTTTACGTCTACTCAAAATCTCTAAAATAATCAAAGTATGAATTTTTAGGAAAAGTCCCTCAATCAGTAGATGGTGATGAGTACTATCCTTTCAATGAACATGAAGAGGTAATAATGCCAAGTGAAGCAAAACCAAAGTCACTCATTGTATTTGATGATGTAGCTCGTGAGAAGCAAGACAATATAAGAGCATTTTTTTCTATAGGTAGACACAAGGGAGTTGACTGTTTTTACATGAGTCAGATATATGCCTATATTTATAAACATCTTGTACGTGATAATGTTAATTTACCGTATTTAAACAAGATGAAATGAATCTAAAGCATGTATATAATAATCATGTAAATACTGACATGCCTTATTCACAATTTGAACATGTGTGTTTAGCTTGCTGGCATCATGATAAGTATGGATTCGTTGTAATCGATAAGGATAGGAATCTTAAACAAGGTAGATGTAGGAAAGGTTTTGATTGTTTCATTAACCTTGAAAAGTAATATATACATAGGTAATTATCAAAATAGAAACAGTCACACCTTGGATGCTGTTGTATTAACATGTCTTAACGTGAGGAAAATTTTCAAAAGCAAAAAAATATTTTACGTAAAATTGCTAGAGCTAGTGAAGCAACTCGATGACAACATAGGTTAATAAAGTTGGGCAAGGATCAGTTGAGCTGACATTAAGAGATACTTTTAAGCCCATTGTTAATCCGCTGAAAAAATTGTTGGTGGTCTCGAGAATATACAAAAAGTTGAACCAATTCAAAAAGAAGAAGGAAATAGTAAAGTTGAAGAAAATATTGATGATGATCATGATTTGTCATACCATATAAATCAATTATTGGTGGAGAAGGAAATCAGACAGAAGATCCCAGTAACTTAGAGTTGTCAACTCGTAGTCAAGCGGAAAATGATTTAGAAAAATCTTCTACCTCATGGGATAATGATACAAACAAGTGTCCCATATTGTTAGGTGAAAGAAATAAAGAACTCGATAATGTATACGGTGCAAGAAAATTAATGAAGTATAGATCAATGATTGGAGATTCTCCGATAAGTTTCAGTCAGAACTATATTCACGTGAGTAATTTGAATTTTCCCAATAGTAAAGACTTGCTTGAACTTTTGTTTAAGAAAGTAACCGAAGAGTCCTTTATAAGTTCTGATGACCTTGAAAATTATATACAAATTATTATTGCAACAAACGCTTATAGGAAACATTATAGTCCAGATGGTGAAGTTCGTGACAGTAAAGCCTTTAAATACAAAAACTTTATTGAAAGGTATTATGCCACAACACATGATTGCTAGAGAGGGAAATCAATTGAATTACGTTTACTTGGATGACCCGATTGAATTGGTAGATTGATCACGCTCACTGTTAGCGTCTCAAGTAGCTGGAAATACAAGTCTTACAAACGAAAATATGTCAATTATCGAAGAACTACGAGAAGCTGGAATTATATATTAATGCATGTTTTGTCAGGATTTTCAGCATTTGTAAGATGAGCATCGATGTATTCGGACGTCATTTTAAGCGAGCAGAGGCAAGGACAAGTCGTGGTGCTGTTAATTTGAATATTGTACAACATATAATACAGCATGAACTCCAGACTAACTGTGATGTTGTAGCTTCCTTCCATAATATGGTGATTGAAAATTTTGAAAATTCCACAAATAAACTTTTTAAAGATTTGAAAAATGATGCTCAATCAACTCAAAAACTGGTGTATCGCAATTCAGAGCTTATTACTCAGATAGAAACCAGACTGAACGCACGCTGATCGTGTTGAAATGCAACCTTATGAGAGAGAAAACAAGGGATACAAGTACATCTTAATTGTAATTGACGCATTCTCATAATTTGCTTGAGCTGTTCCTGTTAAATTCAAGAAGAGTGAAGATGTAACTGCAGCCATGGGATCTGTACTCGATAAAGGACGCGTACAAAAAAATTTGCATGTTGATGGAGACAAAGAATTTTGCAACTCGCATTTTGAAAATCTTATAAAACGATATGAAATAAATCTGTACTCGAGATTCAGTAATTCAAAAGCATCAATTTGCGAGCGATTTAATCGTACTTTAAAAAATAAAATATAGATGCAGCATCGGACTATCAGAATGAAATCAAAAGATGTTACTGAACAAATTTAGAAAAAATTGTCGTTTAATGTATACAAAGATTGTAATGTGAAATAAGTAGTTAGGAAACCGAAATTTGAAGTTGCAGATAAAGTACGTATGAGTAAGTTTAAGCATGTTTTTGAGAAAAGCTACACAGCAAATTGGACAACTGAAACATTCAATGTTAGTAATGTCAAGAATACTGAACCAGTAACGTATGTACTTAAGGATTATCAAGATAAAGCTATTGCAGATAGTTTTTATGAACAAGAACTTGCAAAAGTTAGGCATCCAGATATTTATCTTGTTGAAAAAGTACTGAAGAAACGTGGAAATAAGCTATTCGTAAAATGGTTTGGTTTTGACGACTCCCACAATAGTTGGATAGATAAGTCTAGTTTGTAAGTCTCTTCGTATTAACATTAAGTTCTTCATTGTTTTTTCACTTACATACCAATCCTTAGCCTTATAAATGAAAAAGTCGAATTTGGTTTAAATAATATTTATTTAAATTTTGTTACTCTTAAAATGCATGACAATTTGATGAATGAAGGTACTATTCACACATTTGAGTTGTGGTAATATCTCAATCATTTCTTCACAAACATTCTTATTATAAAAAGTAATCATTTCCAGAAACAGACTTTTAAATCGCATTAGATAAGGAAATATAAGTTTTTTGTTTGTCTTATTCTTGAAACATAATTTTTCTGTATATAATATTTGACACTTTTCACGCAAGGTGATTTCGCATTACACCAAACACCTTCAGTAAAAAACAACTTTGCTCTTTGGACTTTTTTCGTATCTCGTCTCGTTATTCTAAAAAAATGAGGAATTTCATTTTTCATAAGAAGAAATCCCATTTTCTCTTCTCCAACATGCGGGTACAAGATAAGCTCCTATGAGATATATGCACCATATTAGTACCAACTTAAAAAAATGAAGAAAAAATAAAACCCATCTTTTTGAGAAAATTGAATTTAAAAGACTGTAGAATGACTGCCGCCATTTTGACAATTTTAAGTTTATTGTGGATTTTCTGACGGATTTCGGAAGCGGATTTCAAATATCCATATTAGTTTATATACTGCAACACTTTGAAAAAAAAGTTCCAACAAATTTTTTTATAAACTGCGTTTTTAACTTCAAAAGTTCTTATATTCATAACTTAGTAAAAAATTCTTGTAATCGGTGAAATACGTGTCGTCTAAAATCCCTTCAAAAACAAATTATATTCAAATTATATCAAACAATAAATATCTTTAGTCGAAAACTGAGTTCCAAGGTAAAGTATTCAAAAGAGAACAATTTTAAATTTGGAGACGCTTGAAGTTAAAAATTAAAAATCAAAACATTTAATATCAAACAAATTTAAAATCAACCACATTGAAATTGGAAGCATTTCACGTCGAATAATTTCAATTTGAAGAACTTAAAAATTAAACCTAATTTCAAAATAAAATATTCACTTCTAATCTGAATAATTAATAAGTTATCAATGAGTTATAAAACAGCACGCCTCTAGCTTAAACTATGATTTGAGTTATAATTTTCACTGAAAGGAGCTGGCTTGTCCGTATTTCCTGGAAATTTTATTTTGGGGATGACTTATTCAGACTATTTAAATTGTTGAGAAAAAAACCGTTATCTAGTGTCCTTTTTCAAATAACTCATTTTTTTTACATTTTAAAGACTATTTATCATGTAATAGGTAAAGTTTAGCGACCAAAAAAGTCGACTGAATTCGAACAAAATTGGACTAAATTATCTTTCAGACCAAAAAAAATGTGGTTCTAGCTTTAAACATGCACACTAGGGTGGTCCAAAATCATACCTGTTGAAATTTTTTTTCGAATAGAGGGCATGCCACCCCACATTTTGTGAAGTTCCCTGAAAAAAAATTCCTTTGAAGTTTAAGCCAAATCGGCTAATATTAAGACGTGCCGCAAAGGCCCGGAAGATCCCATCAGATTAACATGGACAAATTTTTGTTTTCGGAAAAATGAATTTAGGTTTCTGCGTTTTAATCCAGCTTCTGGGAGATCATCAAAATTTGTTGGGGAGTCTCCACCGAATAATTTCCGCTCAATTACTTTGAACTTAGACACACCTTATGGAGTCCCAAAAATGCCCCAAAAAAATGAAATTGTTCATTTTTCGCAAAATTGACACATATGACCTCTGTTTTTCTCTTTTTGCCATACATTATTATTATTCGATAAGTGAAATGTTTTTCAGCATATTTAGCCAATTTACAATTGTTTAAACAATTCCATTTTTTAAATAATTTCTTCCTATTAACTCATTGAAAGGTACTTTTTCACATTTAATCGGACAATTAGTCACTATCAGGAAGACTGATTTTCTTGTTAAGCATTTACCAATTGTGCAAACAATGAATTATTATTTACTTCTAACTTTTTCGTAAAGAAAAGGAAACTCTACTTTTTTAAAAATTTGGCTAATTTTGTCGCATATTATTAAGTATCTACGTCATTCAAATATTCCTATCCCATTCTGTAACAAATTCTTATTTTTTTAGATAACTTTTTTTTTGTTTAAACGATTTTGTTCTGAAATAAAGGTTTGAAGTTAATTTTTATCTGTAACTAATGCAGTAATTTGTCATTGATATGAGAAATATTTTTTGGTGAAACCATTATCCAATTTTTAAAACAATTTAATAAAGATTAATTATACTTCGATGGAAATACATTTAATCTTTAATATATTTTTTAAACAATTGGATAATGGTATCGACAAAAAATGTTTCTCTTAACAATAACAAATCACCACATTGTTAATAGGATAGTAATATTTGAATGACGTTGATATTTAATGATAAGCGACAAATTTAACCAAATTGAAAAAATAGAGCTGTCCACATCGCTTTAAGAAAAAGTTACAATTAGATAATAATTAATTGTTTAAATAATTGATAAACGCTTGAAACCAGTATCAGTCTTCCTCAACATAAATGATTGTCCGATTAAACGTAAAAAATTACCTTTCAATGAGTTAGTATGAAAAAAAAATTATTTAAACAAATGTAAATTGTTTTAAAATATGCAAATTAGTTTGAAAAATGCTGAAAAATATTTCAATCTCTTTCAGAATAATGTCATTCAAATTATAATTAATTAATCATTCTTTCATTTTAATATTAATTAAACAAATCGGGAATAAGCAAATGGAGCACTGCGAAACAATGGAGAACGAAATTCTCACAACTGATAAAACAAGATTCCATCATTCAAAAATGTCATAAGTGAATCTCAATTCCTTACAACTGAACTTAAGTTGTAACAATACCTAAAACCATGATTATTAAATAAGTATTTTCTAAATAAATAAAGAAAGATAAAGAAATTAAAGTTTATCCTTACATACAAATAAGATGATTGATACCTATATTATTGAATAATTAATCATTTCTTCTTAAAAGCAGATCCTTCTCGAATGAAGTCTTGATAGCCTTGAACCTGTAAATAGAAATCCACAAAGATAAAATTCTTCAAATAAGCAAGAGGTATAAAAATATTAGTAATTAAACAAGAGAAAATTATCTGATAAATTCAGTGAACGAATTTTTTGCTTACAAAAGTTTTAGCTACTGATCTAAATTATCGAAATTATGTAGTTGTGTAAAAGTTGTTTCTCCTTTGTGTGAACAACTTTTAAAATTAAGGGGAAAGGTGTGACGGCATGCGTATTGCCATCGATTAAACTCAGTCGAATTTGATAACCTAGGTAATAAGGAAGAAACCTTCTTTATCATAAGATACGAATTAATTTAAATTCGCTTTATAATTAACAATTTGTTACAATAAAAATTGGATATTAAATCAATCTGAATATTCATATGAAATCTCCAACGTACCCTTTCTTTCTCTACATCAGAAAAGGATGAATCTAGTCTAATTTACCAAAGAGAATAAAATTGTATACGTGAGGGTGCAGTCCTGCTAAGTCACGTAGATCGGGCCTATGTGATAAACTCACGTACGCAGGGCCTACGTGACCAGCGTACCTATTGGTCAGACTCAACGCCGGGGAGCTGCGCTTGGCTCCCCCGCTCTAATGCTACCCTTGCACGTAAGCCAAAAAACGCAGGGTTATAAATATATGTGGGTCAGGGCGGAACAGCAGATCCTTTTACTCGTGAAACCCTTAACCTGTGACCAGCCCCCTGCAACGGCCGTGTATGTGTATGCAGTAGTAGTTCTCTTAGCGTCCGGAGGAGAAATGGCAGTGGAACTAAGCCAACAAATGGCGCTCCGATCAGGTAGGCTGGCTTTTGCACTGCCATGCATTAGAGAAATTAAAAAAATAATTAAGAACATAATTCTCTTTACAAATACGAATAAATAAAAAATAAATTATGAAAAAATAAGAGTAACTGTGTCTAAAAATTTTAAAAAAGTCATGGAAACATATAGTTTAATATCAATAAAATTTAATTTTAAGATGCATTTGAAAACAGTTCGATTTTTATATTTTTATTATTTATTTTGTTAAGGTTATTGATTGTATATATATATGAATTGTTCGAGTTTTTTAACATTGTAATAATTAAATAAAAAATATTCAAGACCTCAATAACAAAAATATGTAGAGAAAATATATATTTTTTTTTTGAATGACTGATCAGAATTACATAAAAATATGTTTCTTTTGTTTAATATAAATATTATAATAATTATAATATATATAATAAGAAATTATAGAAAAATTTTTATAATTTTTTCAGGGAATGTACGTCAGGTACATCAGGTTTTAATTTTTTAGGTGGCCTGATTATTGATTTAGGGGTTCTGTTATTATTTTTTAGAGTACTTCTCTTTTTGGGCAATTTTCTCTCTTTCTGGTTACTTGATGAATATTTTGGACAGTTCGGAAATTGTTGAGGAACAGCTCCTTTCCTTAATTTTGGGATTTTGTAATTAACCTGAAAGTTATTTTTTTATTATAAAAGAAAATTAAATTCATATAAAAAGTGAAGGAATGACAATCGTTTGTTTTTGAAGCACGTGCAAGTAAACAAACCATCTGTTATACTTGGAATTTGTCTTGAAATTTAAGGGACAATTTTTAATTAAATATTAATTTATATTACTGCAAGCCTCATAATTATTAAAAAAAAACAGAATATAATCTCTTTAATGAAACACGTATCGTACTCACGACAATTCCGCCGGGCCCTCTAACCTCCAACTTCCAAATGATGTCCGATTCTAAAAAGTGTTTTTTGCAAACTGAATCCCTATATTTTAAAATGATGTTCCGTAATATGTCTTTTTGTCCCAGCTTATTTATTTCCGGATTTTCCGGTACGAGAAAAAAATGAAATTTGTTTTCGTTGCTATCATAACCTGACTTGCAACCGGGAGCTACGCATTCAACCCCCATGCTTCCCGTACTTATTAAAATAAAAAAAATTGTTGCAAAAATTAAAATTTTCACTGGGCTACACACTTTTGATGATCACTTTTGGAAATTTTAATGAAATGAGTCACTTTTCAATTATTTCTCAAATTTTTCCAATGCATGGCAGTGCAATAGCCAGTCTGCCTGATCGGAGCGCCATCTGATGGATTAGTTCTACTGCCATTCCCCTTCGGATCGTAAGAGAACATGAAAGTGAGGCCGTTGCAGGGGGCTGCTCTAAATGCAACGAAAACATCTTTCTTCCCCACAGTGCGTCCGGCATTCTCACTGGCTGAATGCTGATTCGAATTTCTCGGCATTATTCATCCAATTAGAATGCTGGGCGCTATTTTAGAAAGAAAGAAACTTATCTACATGCAGTTTCGATGACATAGGGATTATGACAAATGGCGTTTCGATTAAATGAATTTTAGGTTATGTGCTTATTCGGAAGAATAAAAATTATGTCACATGTGTCACATAGTGTTCCGGAAAAATTAAAATTATGTTAAATAGTCATTCAGTAATATGATAATCATGTCAAATTATATTTCGGCAAAATAAAAATTATGTCAAACGGCAGTTCAAAAATATAAAAATTATGGCATACTACTGTTACGCAAAATTCATTGTATTTTTCGTTATACTTGAATTCATATATTTTTTATCAAATATTTAGAAGTCGTCACATGTATTTTTGGGCCAAAATCAGCTTGTTAACATTTTTTGAATTGTAATCTTCACAATTTTAATTATTCCATCGTGTGCCTTGTACAATGAAAAATATCCTTCATACGGGTGCTTTGTAACCTGCAAATTTTGTTTGTTCTTGAAAGATAAGAGCTTGTTTAACATTTTTCAAGATGCGATTTAGTGACAAATTTCATATTAAAAATTCAAGTACGGGCTTATAATGATTAGTAAAATCTCGTAAAACGAAAGAAATATCACACAAAGCACGCCAATTTTAACAGTTCAATAATGTAAAATACGTCCCATATATTTTTTACCACTTCTAGTAGAGGTTTTTCTGTTAAATTTAAAATAATGAAATGATAATAGCCTTTTATGCTTAAATTCGAGATTTAATCGATTTTGTGACTTATTCTTACTTACAATCTAGTTGTTCTAAATTTCTGAAGAATTAATTTTTGGTTAAATGAACTTTATTCTAAATGAATACCCATACCTATAAATCCATATCAGTAATTTAAAAACTAGAATACACTATAAAACAAATATCAGTTAAAGTTTTCTTCTGGCTTGATAAAATCTGCTTCATCCATAATTCCTAATTCGAATAAACATAAACTCTCATAAATGATATGTACGGAAAATGTCTTTAATAAATATAAACGATAAATGGCGATTTGGAGAAAATGAATGTTAGGTTGAATGATAAGTTCAGGTACATGAAAACGGGGGCAAATGTGACAAGTAGATTTTTGGGTATATTTATGAATCTTATTAAAAATACTTTAATGTCGAAGCAAAATTTTTTAATATAAGAAGTTTTATAAAAGGTAAGTGAAGCACTCGATTAAAATTTGAATTTTCATTCTCTAAAATTTAATACAAGCCTCTGTTTGGCATTCGACTCTTAAAGCACTGACTCATACATAACTTATTAAAAAAAGGATTCTGCACCATTTTTTCTTCTTCTGAAGGTGAGACTAACGCTCGCTGCACAAATAAGATCTAGTTAAACAACGAAAATAGTAAAAATTATAATACCTATCTTCAATATTATTGTATAAGAAACCTAAAGAGAAAATTTACCTATTTTTTCAATATACACCGAGAAAAAATCCATGCTTTTAGTGTATGGTACTGACTCCTACTTTCAAAATAAGCACAAAGTCGAACTTCCGATGCATGAAAATTATGCTCTTCCAGTGAAGTAAACAATCATATTACATTAGTATGAATTTGCACTCATTCTGTGCTTTTGACGCATGTACTACATGATTTGATAGTAAGGACTACACGCAACAGGAGCACAGCGCTGTTCGTAGCTCAAACGGTAGAGAGACCATACCATTTTGGTATGGGAGATCGAGCGTTTTGACATTTAGGCCACGCCCACTCAGTAGTCACTCGGAAAAAGTGCGTATAATGCACGAGCAAACGCTCGGTTCTCCTATACGCGAGAGTTATGGGCGTTCAAGCGTTATCAGCATAAGACGCATCATGCCAAATGCTTCTGGGTTAGAGATTATAGTGTGCGTTTATACTAAGAATACCGAGAGATTCAAGTATCATTTTTATGCTATCGAAGTTTAATTAAGTTCCAACTTCAAATTGATTGATTCTTCACACACGAAACGCATGGATTTTTTCTCGGTGTAGAAGTTTCTCAGGAATTCGTTTGTCGATTTTTTTTGTAATTCTATGTTTGGGTCTATATAATCCTTCAACCAATCTTTTTGACTAAATGTTAATATTCTATGTGTTTCAGATATTTTCATACCTAAACTGAAATATTGTTTGAGTTTACGATAGTGTACTAGGTATCGTGTTTTTGATAATAACGTAAAGGATCTAAGTTGTAGGTGGAAAAACAATTGTATCTAAAATTCTCGAAAATGTCAGTTAAGAGACAAACATCTATTTTCAACCACAAGTCTGAGTATTCACCTGCAGTCTTTACATTGAATGTATTCTTAAAATAAGAAGCGTGCAAATAATCCGCTTCATAAACATTTTCACTATTCAACTGAGAATAAAATGTTGCTTTTGGAGGTAATTTTTTTTTCCAATCAATTTTTGTGAATTGTCAATATAATCATAAGGAAAGAGACCTTTTCTAGTCCATAAATCAAATTCATTTGTATTTTTGCTATGTTTCAGAGTAATTTTCTCAGCATCTTTCTGCAAATGAGATGTCAACTTTTCGATACTGCTTCGAATAAAATGGAAAAAGTCTATAAACCTAAGATTAACACTCCTTCCATCCACATGTTTAGTAAAGAATATATATCTTTCTTTGTTAACAGGGAGCCATATAATCTCACCTTCGAAACTTTCAGAAAGAGCTTCAATAAAAACGTGAGAGTCATAGCCAGATAAATTGTGACGAACTTTCGGAACTGTATGAGAAATTTATAATCAGTATTACAATCTTCATGAGAAGCACCCCGATATTTTCCGGTAAAATGAAAATGGTCATGTCTTAGCTAAACAAAAATCTTACTGTTGTTTGAACGTTAACTTTTCTATAGAAATGACTTCCTTTAAATAACCATTAATTCATTCGGTTAAGATTTTTAACTTTCTTATAAAATATGCAATGCAATCTTCTCCTTGATAGACTTTAGTTCTGAAAAGCGAGTCTTCAAAATTGAATTTCAAATAAAAAGCAACACTGTGAGGGATATACTTTTGATACGCTACTGTATTGAGCTTTACATCATTTTCATCTGACTCTAACGACTGTGCTTTTGCGACAGGCTCCAAAAAAGATTCGATGTCGGAATAGGTAGAAAATGGGAATGGTAAAATACTTTAACTTTCTTTTATTAATGTTATTTTACATTAATTCACCTTTTCACAATCTGGTCTGTGACTTGAAAAAGATTTCTTCATTTAAAAATGACATAAGCACCTATCGCAAAAAAAGTTTATGCTCATTACGTGTCATTCGACTACTCAATTAACGAAAAATATTTTGAATCAGAGCAAAGTGGTATACTGCTCGCTTTTATCATGATTATATTTAATTCCAGAATTTTCTACCATAAGAATATGTATTACAGACTTATTTGACTTTGTAGCACAACTTAAATATATAGGTACAATTTCCTCTTTCTTTTTATTATCAATGTGATCTATGCCATAAATATTGATATTGAAATCGTTAATTTCTTCAAATTTTTTAACATTCTCTAAGGTAATTGGAAAATTTATACCTTCATATTTTAATACATCTTTAAAATTTGGGTAAGATATTGTTGACGTATCTCTAGCCGTTTTCAAGATATTATAAATGTGTGAAAATTTTTATTTTTCAATTTTTGCATGATTTGGCATCAGGCGGTGATGAGAAAGTGAATCGAAGAAAGACGATAGTTTAAGGTTACGCAAGCGGTGAGTATAGACCAAAATTTAAATAAGCAATTTTTAGAATACGGCTCAACGATTACCTGAGTGAACCTTGAGATTGAATTGCGCACGATAGAATTATTCATGTCGAAAATATGTGTGACTAATTCTACACATTAAATCAGGTACGTATACTAATTTTATATAAATAAGGGCACATGTAACAAATCCATTAACGCCTAACTTAATGAATAGATAATCCCACCTGTATAAGCTTAACTGCGAATAAATTTAGACAGTCATACTGTTGCCCTTGTACTTACTCATTTGAATAAAGAAAATGCTGTACCTTTAGGTACAGTTCTTTTTAAAAACAAAAAAAAAACATTCTCTGGACCATTACATTTTTGGCGATCCTGCTAGGACAGTGACAAAACGACTAGGCTTCTACGGTTGCCAAGGAAAATCAAACTTGCACTATCTTTGACATCCAAAAGAACCTTAAGGGAATACTTCGAAGAAAAGAGAACTACAGTTCTGCAAAACAGTAAATCCAGACTAGTGCTACGGCATAGCCCAACAACTGGATGAGTAAGAAAAATAATCCAGTAGCGGATCTCCATACGACGAACGATTATTCATCCAGAAAATTCAACGAAAAATTGGGCCCATCAAGATAACAAGCAAGGATTCAGCGTAGCGCCACACACTGCTTATTACCAATTGGAAGCAGAGTCTACGGTCTTCAAAACCAGCTAGTTGATGACATCAGTGCCTGTTCCTACGCATCAAGAAACCAGTAAGCATCCTTTATAGATAATAAGATAGAACTTTTTTAGAAGCACTCGAAAGTATGAGTCCTTTTTAGATACGTTTAACAGTCACCTTCGGGGTGAGGCAGAATTTGAAGTGCCTAATCAGGCGTTGTTATACTGCTGGTATTCGAGAGCACTGCCATCGTTAGCAAACCTAAGAATCTACTCCGATGTGACTTTGACGCATTGTTGTAGCACGACCCCTCAAGTGAAGAGCTTAATAAAATACACACACTTTGTAACGCGTATCGCGGCAGCACACCCGTCAAACGAACAAAAGATTTAATAAGCATACTGGCGTTCGGAACTTATGGGGAAAACTTAGGGATTTACGACTCACAGACTGAAAATACTCACAGTGACGAAAATCCTGCAACAGAAAACCCTTCCATCACTGCACCAAATTTGTCTCCAGAAAATTCACTCATTCCCACCAGCACGGAACAAATGCTAAAAAATATTATGACAAAACTAACCAGTATAGAAGTCAATATACCATATCAGTATTAGCAAAGGAAAGCGAAAACAGGATACAAGAAATAGGATGATTAGGATAAGCTGCAGGACTAGGACCCAATGCGGAAACTGAGAAAGAAGGTCCACGTGATGTCACGGACAAAAAAGAACGGCTATCTATGACGACATTCTAGCAGAAACCATTAGTAAACGCAATCAACACACTTAATTACGACGATCACAGATAAGAATCACGATCACGCTCATTATCAACATTTCGAAAACGAGAGTCATTAGAAGACCCTAATGATAGATACACTGATGATTCCCATGACGAGGAAGATTATCACCATCTACCACCAACTACTTTACCGTATTTACTACCGACAAACGCCAACAGTGAAATAACATGCCCCACACAGACAGTAAATGGAGAAACTAATTACTTCCCGGGCCAAACAAACTAAGTAATAAGTAGCATTCTTGCTGGAGTCATTATCCGTACAATTAAACCACTAAATAAATAGAATGATATGTGAGTTGAAGATTTCATAAAAAATGTAAGAAGAGCACACAAAAGATGCTCACAACTTGATCTACTGTTAGATTTCATACTATCAGAAGAAATTACACACCAGACAGGAAAATGCATTAGATATACACGTATCCGTGATTTTAACAAACTCTATGACACTACGTTTCAATTTGAAGCAACTGGGTTCCAGAAGTGCTTTACGCAGGAAAATTGATAGCTGCAGACAGGGACCAACAGAAACAACCCAAAACTTTAACATGGGCTACAGATAAATAGTTAACGAACTCAAATATGCAGTACAATCCTTTCACGACGGGCCAACAAAGTGACGTATTGCAATAAACATAGAAGAAGAAGAATGTATGAAAAAATACCCTCTCAATTTGAGACGAGAGATAGGGTTACAGGTAAAAGCACAAAAGCCTTGTGACCTTGCAGAAGCACAGAATAACGCCATAGGAATGGAAATGTGGCTAAAAGAAGCTCAAACAACTATACCCACATGTAGGAGCTCATCGCTTAGATTACCTATGTGCCCCAGTGCATCAATACCCTTGAAAAAATTCATGGCAAGACAAAATACCACTACTACTGGGCCACCAACTTCACAAGCCTCTACACGGCCACCCTTCGACAAAAGTAGACGAAACTGCCACAAATGTGGCAAACCAGGGCACTTTGCAGTCCAATGTTACGCAAAAATACAAATTTTTCCGCGGGCCAATATGCCAGCAGACACCCTCAAGTAAGAAACATACAGGAAGATGGGGAGACAATCTTTTTCGAACAAATGACAGAAGAAGGAGTGAACAATCAAAATCAGTACAAGGACACAGCAGAATATCAACAATCCATGGACGATTACAATCAGCCCCTGGAAGAAAAAACGATGGAACATCCTACCGACTTCCAGTTGATTCAGGTTCCTCTATCAACCTCATCTAAATCTAATCTAAATAACGAAAATGAAAGAAGCCTTTAACCTGGAAAATAAAAAACACCTGTCCAACGAAGCAATATACTTAGAACATTCCGACAAAAAACATTTACTCGTATTTCATATAGTCGGTAATGACTTCCCATTACCAGAAGATGGAATTATCGGATTACCATTCTCCCGCAGGTACGGCAGGTATGCAATAACACCTAATTACCCCACTATAGCCTATATTACCCTTCAGCAACTATAGCAAACAGCCTTTTCATTATATAGTGAAGTCTACACCTTAGATAATGATCCATCACCGTGTACTTATCTGAGTGAGCATGAGGTCGTACTGAAAAGAGGAAAAATCATTGACATTGAGTGATACAGACCACCTGAATGTTACAGAGAAGAATAAGACACACAAGTGAGTGATCTATACGATGAAAATGTTATAAGACCAAGCAACAGTCCTTTCAATTCACCTATATGGGTCGTGCCTAAGAAAGCAGCTACTTCAGGGGAAAAAAATGGCGAATAGTCATAGATTTCCGCAAGATTAATGAAGATACCGACCAAGATGCATATCCGTTACCAGTCATGAACGATATACTCGACCACTTGTGCGAAGCTAACTTCTTCTCTGCATTTGATTCAAGCAGTGGGTTCCACCAAATTCCTAATGGGCGAAAACTCCATAAAATACACAACTTTCTCCACACTCAATGGACATTTTGAATTCACACGAATGCCTTCCGGACTAACAAAAGCACCCGCTATTTCCCAACGCATAATTGATATTGCATTAAGAGGATTGGTAGGGAGGCATTGCTTTGTTTACTTAGACAACATCGTCGTTTTTGGCAGCACATTGCAAGAACATAGCGACAATCTGAAAATCCTGTTAGAGCAACTACATCAGACAGGGTTAGAATTACAATCTGATAAGTGTGAATATTCACGACCAGAATTGGGATACCTTGGACATCTAATAACTTCTAAATGAGTGAAACCCAGCCCTGCTAAAATACAAGCAGTAAGAAATTTCAAACGACCAAAAAACGTCACTGAAATGCAATGATTTGTGGGGTTAGCTGGATCGTAAATTCATCGAAGACTCCTCCCACATAGCAAAATCGTTAACAGAGTTAACAAAAAAGAACAATTAATTTTCTTGGATGAGTAAACATACCAAAGCCTTCGAACAACTAAAAGAATTACTCTGCAAAGCACCCATACTAAGATTCCCGGACTACATTGTATGGGCAACTCCACGTCTTCGTCAGTATCTCTTGGGAAGAATATTTATCATACAGACAGACAACCAGGCGGACTAATAATATATAATAAATACTACTAGAATAAATACTAATAATGTAATAGATATGAATAAATAATAAATAAATGAAGATCTACAAAACCTTCTTCCTGACATAGAAGAAACTCCTGTGCGAAGAAGAGAAGAAAATCTCAGCACTCCTCCACTTGCAATAGAGCAAAGGAATCCTAATGGGGCACAAAACGATACAGAACCAGGAATCTCTCATTCTAACGAAAAAAGAGACATCGACACACTTCCGCCAGTAAAGGACCAAGAAGATCATTACTATGACCAAAATCTATTTCAAGCGTACTTACGTTGATTGACTAACAGAAACCTGACCAGAGTCATAAAAAAGCTTATTGCAGGAGGAAAGCTATTGAAAGAGATACAGAAAAGATCCTCTGATGATGGATCGAAAGAAATATTGTCACTCTATGATGGAAGGATATGGCTCACTTAACTGCAGAAAATCTTCAACGGATTGAAAAATAGACGATTAAGCATCGCACAAATCCACTTCGTGAATCTCACGATCACACCCATAGAAAAGATTCGCTTAGAAACATTACTCAACTTCTTAAGCAATCAAGAAAAAGCTCTCAATTTTCACGATTGTTATTCACCTCAATCTGAATCAACAGCAGCAGAAAAAAAGACATAATAAATGAAGCGCATGGCTCTATAATGAACTAACACTTCAGCCAAAATGAAACGATAGATAAAGCAAGACAATCAGGCTAATGGAAAGGAATGGAAAATGACGTGATAAAGTTCGTGAAGAAATGCCCAGTATGTCAGCTGCAAAAGACAACCAGAATAAAAAGGAGAGCCAAGGCTATTATACCCGACTCACCAGTCGATCCTAATGACAAGACAGCTATGGATGTATTCGGCCCACTACATATCACTACCTGAGGCAACAAATACATACTCATTATACAAAATCAGTTAACAAAGTATTTGATGCTCGTCCCATTAAAAAATGCCGAAAGTGAATCGATAATAGAAGGACTACTTGGCCATTTGATCTACATACGGGGAGCCCCAAAAAATATTCTAACGGAGTAAGGCGTCAACTTCATATCGAAAGTTATTCAAAACTTCAAAAATCTGTTTCAGATAAAACACATAAAAACTTGAACTTACCGCGCACAGAGTAAAGATAGCCTAGAGAGAGCACACTCCACGCTTAAAGATCTGATCAAGACATGCTTAGAGGACATGCGAAGTGAATAAGATAAAGTAATAAAAATTATCATTTTCGTCCAGTTTGCGGTACGACGACCTGATACAGCTCTGGAAAAACAGACATGAGAAATACATCAGAGAAGCCAAAGAAAAGATACAACTACAAAAAGAAAAGTACAAAAGAATACAAGACTCACGCATGATGTTACCACAAGGAATATACGAATCCGGCGATCTAGTTTAATTAATTAATCACTGTAAGGACAAATAAGTACCAAGCTTGAAAGGGTCAGCAGTAGTACTCGAGAAATTAGAGAATAATAATCATATTATCCTTTTGATAACAAATCAATAAGGATTCACACAAACGAGATAGTGCCTTATTATAATCCATTACAGAAATGCTGTTTATCTTCATTTTGGGACACCTACATATAATAGCAGCCAATCTATCTACAACGACACTCTTCGGTAACCTCTACATCGAAGATGTAGGAAAAATACACTTGTACCATGACACTTGGACCCTAATAGCTGGAGTAAACATGACAAATGCCCAAGAGCGACTTTATAGCATAACAAAAACTATACAATTGGCTGATCAAATCTACAGTCGTGATTGCAACATAGTCCACGAAATAATCACAATAGAGTTACGTCTAAGGAGACTACTGCAAAAGGAAGACGTCCTTGGTGACCTATTTGGGATGACCAGTAGACGTTAAAGAGGGCTAGCCAATTTTGCAGGAGATATATCAAAGACACTCTTTGGTACGCTGAGTAACAGTGACTTGAATTATATATCTGACAAAGCCACCCGACGCGTCCACAGGTTGCGGATAGAGGGTCCCTGTACCGAGGGTTTCTGCTGAATACGGTTATAAAAGTTAATAAGCAGTCGTAGACAATTGTCAGGGACAAAGAGAAACGAATCATGTTTGTTATCAAATTCTCGGCTCCAGCCGACGCCAATATCACAGTCAAGGAGAAGGAAAAGGGGGAGAGGTATCCAGACCTTATACGGGAGCTGCGAGGAGTGTGAAAAGAATTTTCGACTAAAATGATTCTCCTTGTCATCGGTGCTTCCGGAGGTGCAAAACCATCACTGGTTCGTAACCTCGAAGCCATACCCGCGTGCCAGAAAAATGCCAAAGCACTTGCGAGATGGATGCA